>JAANHX010000657.1:0-247925 GCA_011320135.1 Phytophthora betacei | reverse complement strand
GGTATTGCGAGTACATACTTCCTGCACTCCGATCGACAGCAGTGCGGGGTTTATCGTGCCGTTTCTTGGGAGACCACGCTTTTTAACGAGCACGATTGTCAACAGAGAACACCATTGTCACTTCGCTTGTTTATGTCTGCAACCGTTGCAGGCTACATACGGATTACACTAACGTGTGCTACCCGTTAATCAATCACTACACATAAAGGCTTAACCCTTGAAGGAGGACCTTGATTTAGGAATTTCAAACCTCTTTATTCAATAATCACTCTCGACTATGGTTCTTCGCCGCACCCGTGACTTCGACAACGACAATTACCTCGACTTACGTCCTGTCCAGCGCCAGCGAAACAGCTACCGAGAAGAATCGAGAGCATACTTGAAACGCTAGACCGCGTTCGCAAAATTATCTAACGACTCTTGCAACACCTGTCTGTCCGTCACGCCTACATTGTCGTGTCTGACACGCTTTTTAACCCACATCATGGGACCTCGCATTTGAAAAAACAAATATGATTGGTAATACACTTTACGTGCTGGTAATAGCTCGACCATGGAACAGCCGGGTTTGCGTTACTAACCAAACATTGTGTGAGACAATTTATTATTCTGAAATGGTTTATTGGCAGCTACCTTTTTCTCGCGGCAACACAATTATATTTTTTGCGAACGCACAATTACTTAGCGTCACCTCAAATGCAGTATTGCGAGTACTACTTCCTGCACTCCGATCGACAGCAGTGCGGGTGTATCGTGCCGTTTCTTGGGAGACCACGCTTTTTAACGAGCACGATTGTCAACAGAGAACACCATTGTCACTTCGCTTGTTTATGTCTGCAAACCGTTGCAGGCTACATACGGATTACACTAACGTGTGCTACCGTTAATCAATCACGTACACATTAAGGCTTAACCCATTGAAGAGAGGACCTTGATTTAGGAATTTCAAACCCTCTTTATTCAATAACCTCTCTCGACTATGGCTCTTCGCCGCACCCGTGACTTCGACAACGACAATTACCTCAACTTACGTCCTGTCCAGCGCCAGCGATACGGCTACCGAGAAGAAATCGAGAGCATACTTGAAACGCTAGACCGCGTTCGCAAAATTATCTTAAACGACTCTTGCAACAACCTGTCTGTCTGTCACGCCTACATTGTCGTGTCTGACACGCTTTTTATACCCACATCATAGGACCTCGCCTTTGAAAAAAACAAATATGATTGGTAAATAAACTTTACGTGCTGATAATAGCTCGACCATGGAACAGCCGGGTTTGCGTTACTAACCAAAACATTGTGCGAGACAATTTATTATTCTGAAATGGTTTATTGGCAGCTACCGTTTCTCAGCAGCAACACAATTATATTTTTTGCGAACGCACAATTACTTAGCGTCGCCACAAATGTGGTATTGCGAGTACATACTTCCTGCACTCCGATCGACAGCAGTGCGGGTGTATCGTGCCGTTTCTTGGGAGACCACGCTTTTTAACGAGCACGATTGTCAACAGAGAACACCATTGTCACTTCGCTTGTTTATGTCTGCAACCGTTGCAGGCTACATACGGATTACACTAACGTGTGCTACCGTTAATCAATCACGTACACATAAAGGCTTAACCCATTGAAGGTCGGACCTTGATTTAGGAATTTCAAACCCTCTTTATTCAATAATCTGTCTCGACTATGGTTCTTCGCCGCACCCGTGACTTCGACAACGACAATTACCTCGACTTACGTCCTGTCCAGCGCCAGCGATACGGCTACCGAGAAGAAATCGAGAACATACTTGAAACGCTAGACCGCGTTCGCAAAATTATCTTAAACGACTCTTGCAACAACCTGTCTGTCCGTCACGCCTACATTGTCGTGCCTGACACGCTGTTTGCACCCACATCATGGGACCTCGCATTTGAAAAAACAAATATGATTGGTTAAAAAACTTTACGTGCTGGTAATAGCTCGACCATGGAACAGCCGGGTTTGCGTTACTAACAAAAAAACTGTGTGAGACAATTTATTATTCTGAAATGGTTTATTGGCAGCTACCGTTTCTCAGCAGCAACACAATTATATTTTTTGCGAACGCACAATTACTTAGCGTCGCCACAAATGTGGTATTGCGAGTACATACTTCCTGCACTCCGATCGACAGCAGTGCGGGTGTATCGTGCCGTTTCTTGGGAGACCACGCTTTTTAACGAGCACGATTGTCAACAGAGAACACCATTGTCACTTCGCTTGTTTATGTCTGCAACCGTTGCAGGCTACATACGGATTACACTAACGTGTGCTACCGTTAATCAATCACGTACACATAAAGGCTTAACTCATTGAAGGTCGGACCTAGATTTAGGAATTTCAAACCCTCTTTATTCAATAACCTCTCCCGACTATGGTTCTTCGCCGCACCCGTGACTTCGCCAACGACAATTACCTCGACTTACGTCCTGTCCAGCGCCAGCGATACGGCTACCGAGAAGAAATCGAGAACATACTTGAAACGCTAGACCGCGTTCGCAAAATTATCTTAAACGACTCTTGCAACAACCTGTCTGTCTGTCACGCCTACATTGTCGTGTCTGACACGCTTTTTATACCCACATCATAGGACCCTCGCCTTTGAAAAAACAAATATGATTGGTAAATAAACTTTACGTGCTGATAATAGCTCGACCATGGAACAGCCGGGTTTGCGTTACTAACCAAAAAACTGTGTGAGACAATTTATTATTCTGAAATGGTTTATTGGCAGCTACCGTTTCTCAGCAGCAACACAATTATATTTTTTGCGAACGCACAATTACTTAGCGTCGCCACAAATGTGGTATTGCGAGTACATACTTCCTGCACTCCGATCGACAGCAGTGCGGGTGTATCGTGCCGTTTCTTG
The DNA here is from genome assembly GCA_011320135.1 of Phytophthora betacei. Taxonomy (NCBI): domain Eukaryota; phylum Oomycota; class Peronosporomycetes; order Peronosporales; family Peronosporaceae; genus Phytophthora; species Phytophthora betacei. Next base: position 245,029 of record JAANHX010000657.1, on the reverse strand, counting down.
GGAGACCACGCTTTTTAACGAGCACGATTGTCAACAGAGAACACCATTGTCACTTCGCTTGTTTATGTCTGCAACCGTTGCAGGCTACATACGGATTACACTAACGTGTGCTACCGTTAATCAATCACGTACACATAAAGGCTTAACTCATTGAAGGTCGGACCTAGATTTAGGAATTTCAAACCCTCTTTATTCAATAACCTCTCCCGACTATGGTTCTTCGCCGCACCCGTGACTTCGCCAACGACAATTACCTCGACTTACGTCCTGTCCAGCGCCAGCGAAACAGCTACCGAGAAGAAATCGAGAACATACTTGAAACGCTAGACCGCGTTCGCAAAATTATCTTAAACGACTCTTGCAACAACGTGTCTGTCCGTCACGCCTACATTGTCGTGCCTGACACGCTGTTTGCACCCACATCATGGGACCTCGCATTTGAAAAAACAAATATGATTGGTTAAAAACTTTACGTGCTGGTAATAGCTCGACCATGGAACAGCCGGGTTTGCGTTACTAACCAAAAAACTGTGTGAGACAATTTATTATTCTGAAATGGTTTATTGGCAGCTACCGTTTCTCAGCAGCAACACAATTATATTTTTTGCGAACGCACAATTACTTAGCGTCACCTCAAATGCAGTATTGCGAGTACATACTTCCTGCACTCCGATCGACAGCAGTGCGGGTGTATCGTGCCGTTTCTTGGGAGACCACGCTTTTTAACGAGCACGATTGTCAACAGAGAACACCATTGTCACTTCGCTTGTTTATGTCTGCAACCGTTGCAGGCTACATACGGATTACACTAACGTGTGCTACCGTTAATCAATCACGTACACATAAAGACTTAACCCATTGAAGGTCGGACCTAGATTTAGGAATTTCAAACCCTCTTTATTCAATAATCTGTCTCGACTATGGTTCTTCGCCGCACCCGTGACTTCGACAACGACAATTACCTCGACTTACGTCCTGTCCAGCGCCAGCGATACGGCTACCGAGAAGAAATCGAGAACATACTTGAAACGCTAGACCGCGTTCGCAAAATTATCTTAAACGACTCTTGCAACAACCTGTCTGTCTGTCACGCCTACATTGTCGTGTCTGACACGCTTTTTATACCCACATCATAGGACCTCGCCTTTGAAAAAAACAAATATGATTGGTAAATAAACTTTACGTGCTGATAATAGCTCGACCATGGAACAGCCGGGTTTGCGTTACTAACCAAAACATTGTGCGAGACAATTTATTATTCTGAAATGGTTTATCGGCAGCTACATTTTCTCGGCGGCAACACAATTATATTTTTTGCGAACGCACAATTACTTAGCGTCACCTCAAATGCAGTATTGCGAGTACATACTTCCTGCACTCCGATCGACAGCAGTGCGGGTGTATCGTGCCGTTTCTTGGGAGACCACGCTTTTTAACGAGCACGATTGTCAACAGAGAACACCATTGTCACTTCGCTTGTTTATGTCTGCAACCGTTGCAGGCTACATACGGATTACACTAACGTGTGCTACCGTTAATCAATCACGTACACATTAAGGCTTAACCCATTGAAGAGAGGACCTTGATTTAGGAATTTCAAACCCTCTTTATTCAATAACCTCTCTCGACTATGGCTCTTCGCCGCACCCGTGACTTCGACAACGACAATTACCTCGACTTACGTCCTGTCCAGCGCCAGCGAAACAGCTACCGAGAAGAAATCGAGAGCATACTTGAAACGCTAGACCGCGTTCGCAAAATTATCTTAAACGACTCTTGCAACAACCTGTCTGTCTGTCACGCCTACATTGTCGTGTCTGACACGCTTTTTATACCCACATCATAGGACCTCGCCTTTGAAAAAAACAAATATGATTGGTAAATAAACTTTACGTGCTGATAATAGCTCGACCATGGAACAGCCGGGTTTGCGTTACTAACCAAAACATTGTGCGAGACAATTTATTATTCTGAAATGGTTTATCGGCAGCTACATTTTCTCAGCGGCAACACAATTATATTTTTTGCGAACGCACAATTACTTAGCGTCACCTCAAATGCAGTATTGCGAGTACATACTTCCTGCACTCCGATCGACAGCAGTGCGGGTGTATCGTGCCGTTTCTTGGGAGACCACGCTTTTTAACGAGCACGATTGTCAACAGAGAACACCATTGTCACTTCGCTTGTTTATGTCTGCAACCGTTGCAGGCTACATACGGATTACACTAACGTGTGCTACCGTTAATCAATCACGTACACATAAAGACTTAACCCATTGAAGGTCGGACCTAGATTTAGGAATTTCAAACCCTCTTTATTCAATAATCTGTCTCGACTATGGTTCTTCGCCGCACCCGTGACTTCGACAACGACAATTACCTCGACTTACGTCCTGTCCAGCGCCAGCGAAACAGCTACCGAGAAGAAATCGAGAGCATACTTGAAACGCTAGACCGCGTTCGCAAAATTATCTTAAACGACTCTTGCAACAACCTGTCTGTCTGTCACGCCTACATTGTCGTGTCTGACACGCTTTTTATACCCACATCATAGGACCTCGCCTTTGAAAAAAACAAATATGATTGGTAAATAAACTTTACGTGCTGATAATAGCTCGACCATGGAACAGCCGGGTTTGCGTTACTAACCAAAACATTGTGCGAGACAATTTATTATTCTGAAATGGTTTATCGGCAGCTACATTTTCTCAGCGGCAACACAATTATATTTTTTGCGAACGCACAATTACTTAGCGTCACCTCAAATGCAGTATTGCGAGTACATACTTCCTGCACTCCGATCGACAGCAGTGCGGGTGTATCGTGCCGTTTCTTGGGAGACCACGCTTTTTAACGAGCACGATTGTCAACAGAGAACACCATTGTCACTTCGCTTGTTTATGTCTGCAACCGTTGCAGGCTACATACGGATTACACTAACGTGTGCTACCGTTAATCAATCACGTACACATAAAGGCTTAACCCATTGAAGGTCGGACCTAGATTTAGGAATTTCAAACCCTCTTTATTCAATAATCTGTCTCGACTATGGTTCTTCGCCGCACCCGTGACTTCGACAACGACAATTACCTCGACTTACGTCCTGTCCAGCGCCAGCGAAACAGCTACCGAGAAGAAATCGAGAGCATACTTGAAACGCTAGACCGCGTTCGCAAAATTATCTTAAACGACTCTTGCAACAACCTGTCTGTCCGTCACGCCTACATTGTCGTGCCTGACACGCTGTTTGCACCCACATCATGGGACCTCGCATTTGAAAAAACAAATATGATTGGTTAAAAAACTTTACGTGCTGGTAATAGCTCGACCATGGAACAGCCGGGTTTGCGTTACTAACAAAAAAACTGTGTGAGACAATTTATTATTCTGAAATGGTTTATTGGCAGCTACATTTTCTCGGCGGCAACACAATTATATTTTTTGCGAACGCACAATTACTTAGCGTCACCTCAAATGCAGTATTGCGAGTACATACTTCCTGCACTCCGATCGACAGCAGTGCGGGTGTATCGTGCCGTTTCTTGGGAGACCACGCTTTTTAACGAGCACGATTGTCAACAGAGAACACCATTGTCACTTCGCTTGTTTATGTCTGCAACCGTTGCAGGCTACATACGGATTACACTAACGTGTGCTACCGTTAATCAATCACGTACACATAAAGACTTAACCCATTGAAGGTCGGACCTAGATTTAGGAATTTCAAACCCTCTTTATTCAATAATCTGTCTCGACTATGGCTCTTCGCCGCACCCGTGACTTCGACAACGACAATTACCTCGACTTACGTCCTGTCCAGCGCCAGCGAAACAGCTACCGAGAAGAAATCGAGAGCATACTTGAAACGCTAGACCGCGTTCGCAAAATTATCTTAAACGACTCTTGCAACAACCTGTCTGTCTGTCACGCCTACATTGTCGTGTCTGACACGCTTTTTATACCCACATCATAGGACCTCGCCTTTGAAAAAAACAAATATGATTGGTAAATAAACTTTACGTGCTGATAATAGCTCGACCATGGAACAGCCGGGTTTGCGTTACTAACCAAAACATTGTGCGAGACAATTTATTATTCTGAAATGGTTTATCGGCAGCTACATTTTCTCAGCGGCAACACAATTATATTTTTTGCGAACGCACAATTACTTAGCGTCACCTCAAATGCAGTATTGCGAGTACATACTTCCTGCACTCCGATCGACAGCAGTGCGGGTGTATCGTGCCGTTTCTTGGGAGACCACGCTTTTTAACGAGCACGATTGTCAACAGAGAACACCATTGTCACTTCGCTTGTTTATGTCTGCAACCGTTGCAGGCTACATACGGATTACACTAACGTGTGCTACCGTTAATCAATCACGTACACATAAAGGCTTAACCCATTGAAGGTCGGACCTAGATTTAGGAATTTCAAACCCTCTTTATTCAATAATCTGTCTCGACTATGGTTCTTCGCCGCACCCGTGACTTCGACAACGACAATTACCTCGACTTACGTCCTGTCCAGCGCCAGCGAAACAGCTACCGAGAAGAAATCGAGAGCATACTTGAAACGCTAGACCGCGTTCGCAAAATTATCTTAAACGACTCTTGCAACAACCTGTCTGTCCGTCACGCCTACATTGTCGTGCCTGACACGCTGTTTGCACCCACATCATGGGACCTCGCATTTGAAAAAACAAATATGATTGGTTAAAAAACTTTACGTGCTGGTAATAGCTCGACCATGGAACAGCCGGGTTTGCGTTACTAACCAAAAAACTGTGTGAGACAATTTATTATTCTGAAATGGTTTATTGGCAGCTACCGTTTCTCAGCAGCAACACAATTATATTTTTTGCGAACGCACAATTACTTAGCGTCACCTCAAATGCAGTATTGCGAGTACATACTTCCTGCACTCCGATCGACAGCAGTGCGGGTGTATCGTGCCGTTTCTTGGGAGACCACGCTTTTTAACGAGCACGATTGTCAACAGAGAACACCATTGTCACTTCGCTTGTTTATGTCTGCAACCGTTGCAGGCTACATACGGATTACACTAACGTGTGCTACCGTTAATCAATCACGTACACATAAAGGCTTAACCCATTGAAGGTCGGACCTAGATTTAGGAATTTCAAACCCTCTTTATTCAATAATCTGTCTCGACTATGGTTCTTCGCCGCACCCGTGACTTCGACAACGACAATTACCTCGACTTACGTCCTGTCCAGCGCCAGCGAAACAGCTACCGAGAAGAAATCGAGAGCATACTTGAAACGCTAGACCGCGTTCGCAAAATTATCTTAAACGACTCTTGCAACAACCTGTCTGTCTGTCACGCCTACATTGTCGTGTCTGACACGCTTTTTATACCCACATCATAGGACCTCGCATTTGAAAAAACAAATATGATTGGTAATTACACTTTACGTGCTGATAATAGCTCGACCATGGAACAGCCGGGTTTGCGTTACTAACCAAAAAACTGTGTGAGACAATTTATTATTCTGAAATGGTTTATTGGCAGCTACCGTTTCTCAGCAGCAACACAATTATATTTTTTGCGAACGCACAATTACTTAGCGTCACCTCAAATGCAGTATTGCGAGTACATACTTCCTGCACTCCGATCGACAGCAGTGCGGGTGTATCGTGCCGTTTCTTGGGAGACCACGCTTTTTAACGAGCACGATTGTCAACAGAGAACACCATTGTCACTTCGCTTGTTTATGTCTGCAACCGTTGCAGGCTACATACGGATTACACTAACGTGTGCTACCGTTAATCAATCACGTACACATAAAGACTTAACCCATTGAAGGTCGGACCTAGATTTAGGAATTTCAAACCCTCTTTATTCAATAATCTGTCTCGACTATGGTTCTTCGCCGCACCCGTGACTTCGACAACGACAATTACCTCGACTTACGTCCTGTCCAGCGCCAGCGAAACAGCTACCGAGAAGAAATCGAGAGCATACTTGAAACGCTAGACCGCGTTCGCAAAATTATCTTAAACGACTCTTGCAACAACCTGTCTGTCTGTCACGCCTACATTGTCGTGTCTGACACGCTTTTTATACCCACATCATAGGACCTCGCATTTGAAAAAAACAAATATGATTGGTAAATAAACTTTACGTGCTGATAATAGCTCGACCATGGAACAGCCGGGTTTGCGTTACTAACAAAAAAACTGTGTGAGACAATTTATTATTCTGAAATGGTTTATCGGCAGCTACATTTTCTCAGCGGCAACACAATTATATTTTTTGCGAACGCACAATTACTTAGCGTCACCTCAAATGCAGTATTGCGAGTACATACTTCCTGCACTCCGATCGACAGCAGTGCGGGTGTATCGTGCCGTTTCTTGGGAGACCACGCTTTTTAACGAGCACGATTGTCAACAGAGAACACCATTGTCACTTCGCTTGTTTATGTCTGCAACCGTTGCAGGCTACATACGGATTACACTAACGTGTGCTACCGTTAATCAATCACGTACACATAAAGGCTTAACCCATTGAAGGTCGGACCTAGATTTAGGAATTTCAAACCCTCTTTATTCAATAATCTGTCTCGACTATGGTTCTTCGCCGCACCCGTGACTTCGACAACGACAATTACCTCGACTTACGTCCTGTCCAGCGCCAGCGAAACAGCTACCGAGAAGAAATCGAGAGCATACTTGAAACGCTAGACCGCGTTCGCAAAATTATCTTAAACGACTCTTGCAACAACCTGTCTGTCTGTCACGCCTACATTGTCGTGTCTGACACGCTTTTTATACCCACATCATAGGACCTCGCCTTTGAAAAAAACAAATATGATTGGTAAATAAACTTTACGTGCTGGTAATAGCTCGACCATGGAACAGCCGGGTTTGCGTTACTAACCAAAACATTGTGCGAGACAATTTATTATTCTGAAATGGTTTATCGGCAGCTACATTTTCTCAGCGGCAACACAATTATATTTTTTGCGAACGCACAATTACTTAGCGTCACCTCAAATGCAGTATTGCGAGTACATACTTCCTGCACTCCGATCGACAGCAGTGCGGGTGTATCGTGCCGTTTCTTGGGAGACCACGCTTTTTAACGAGCACGATTGTCAACAGAGAACACCATTGTCACTTCGCTTGTTTATGTCTGCAACCGTTGCAGGCTACATACGGATTACACTAACGTGTGCTACCGTTAATCAATCACGTACACATAAAGACTTAACCCATTGAAGGTCGGACCTAGATTTAGGAATTTCAAACCCTCTTTATTCAATAACCTCTCCCGACTATGGTTCTTCGCCGCACCCGTGACTTCGCCAACGACAATTACCTCGACTTACGTCCTGTCCAGCGCCAGCGATACGGCTACCGAGAAGAAATCGAGAACATACTTGAAACGCTAGACCGCGTTCGCAAAATTATCTTAAACGACTCTTGCAACAACCTGTCTGTCTGTCACGCCTACATTGTCGTGTCTGACACGCTTTTTATACCCACATCATAGGACCTCGCATTTGAAAAAAACAAATATGATTGGTAAATAAACTTTACGTGCTGATAATAGCTCGACCATGGAACAGCCGGGTTTGCGTTACTAACCAAAAAACTGTGTGAGACAATTTATTATTCTGAAATGGTTTATCGGCAGCTACATTTTCTCAGCGGCAACACAATTATATTTTTTGCGAACGCACAATTACTTAGCGTCACCTCAAATGCAGTATTGCGAGTACATACTTCCTGCACTCCGATCGACAGCAGTGCGGGTGTATCGTGCCGTTTCTTGGGAGACCACGCTTTTTAACGAGCACGATTGTCAACAGAGAACACCATTGTCACTTCGCTTGTTTATGTCTGCAACCGTTGCAGGCTACATACGGATTACACTAACGTGTGCTACCGTTAATCAATCACGTACACATAAAGGCTTAACCCATTGAAGGTCGGACCTAGATTTAGGAATTTCAAACCCTCTTTATTCAATAATCTGTCTCGACTATGGTTCTTCGCCGCACCCGTGACTTCGACAACGACAATTACCTCGACTTACGTCCTGTCCAGCGCCAGCGAAACAGCTACCGAGAAGAAATCGAGAGCATACTTGAAACGCTAGACCGCGTTCGCAAAATTATCTTAAACGACTCTTGCAACAACCTGTCTGTCTGTCACGCCTACATTGTCGTGTCTGACACGCTTTTTATACCCACATCATAGGACCTCGCATTTGAAAAAACAAATATGATTGGTAATTACACTTTACGTGCTGGTAATAGCTCGACCATGGAACAGCCGGGTTTGCGTTACTAACCAAAACATTGTGTGAGACAATTTATTATTCTGAAATGGTTTATCGGCAGCTACATTTTCTCAGCGGCAACACAATTATATTTTTTGCGAACGCACAATTACTTAGCGTCACCTCAAATGCAGTATTGCGAGTACATACTTCCTGCACTCCGATCGACAGCAGTGCGGGTGTATCGTGCCGTTTCTTGGGAGACCACGCTTTTTAACGAGCACGATTGTCAACAGAGAACACCATTGTCACTTCGCTTGTTTATGTCTGCAACCGTTGCAGGCTACATACGGATTACACTAACGTGTGCTACCGTTAATCAATCACGTACACATAAAGACTTAACCCATTGAAGGTCGGACCTAGATTTAGGAATTTCAAACCCTCTTTATTCAATAATCTGTCTCGACTATGGTTCTTCGCCGCACCCGTGACTTCGACAACGACAATTACCTCGACTTACGTCCTGTCCAGCGCCAGCGAAACAGCTACCGAGAAGAAATCGAGAGCATACTTGAAACGCTAGACCGCGTTCGCAAAATTATCTTAAACGACTCTTGCAACAACCTGTCTGTCTGTCACGCCTACATTGTCGTGTCTGACACGCTTTTTATACCCACATCATAGGACCTCGCCTTTGAAAAAAACAAATATGATTGGTAAATAAACTTTACGTGCTGGTAATAGCTCGACCATGGAACAGCCGGGTTTGCGTTACTAACCAAAAAACTGTGTGAGACAATTTATTATTCTGAAATGGTTTATTGGCAGCTACATTTTCTCAGCAGCAACACAATTATATTTTTTGCGAACGCACAATTACTTAGCGTCACCTCAAATGCAGTATTGCGAGTACATACTTCCTGCACTCCGATCGACAGCAGTGCGGGTGTATCGTGCCGTTTCTTGGGAGACCACGCTTTTTAACGAGCACGATTGTCAACAGAGAACACCATTGTCACTTCGCTTGTTTATGTCTGCAACCGTTGCAGGCTACATACGGATTACACTAACGTGTGCTACCGTTAATCAATCACGTACACATAAAGGCTTAACCCATTGAAGGTCGGACCTAGATTTAGGAATTTCAAACCCTCTTTATTCAATAATCTGTCTCGACTATGGTTCTTCGCCGCACCCGTGACTTCGACAACGACAATTACCTCGACTTACGTCCTGTCCAGCGCCAGCGAAACAGCTACCGAGAAGAAATCGAGAGCATACTTGAAACGCTAGACCGCGTTCGCAAAATTATCTTAAACGACTCTTGCAACAACCTGTCTGTCTGTCACGCCTACATTGTCGTGTCTGACACGCTTTTTATACCCACATCATAGGACCTCGCCTTTGAAAAAAACAAATATGATTGGTAAATAAACTTTACGTGCTGGTAATAGCTCGACCATGGAACAGCCGGGTTTGCGTTACTAACCAAAACATTGTGCGAGACAATTTATTATTCTGAAATGGTTTATCGGCAGCTACATTTTCTCAGCGGCAACACAATTATATTTTTTTGCGAACGCACAATTACTTAGCGTCACCTCAAATGCAGTATTGCGAGTACATACTTCCTGCACTCCGATCGACAGCAGTGCGGGTGTATCGTGCCGTTTCTTGGGAGACCACGCTTTTTAACGAGCACGATTGTCAACAGAGAACACCATTGTCACTTCGCTTGTTTATGTCTGCAACCGTTGCAGGCTACATACGGATTACACTAACGTGTGCTACCGTTAATCAATCACGTACACATAAAGACTTAACCCATTGAAGGTCGGACCTAGATTTAGGAATTTCAAACCCTCTTTATTCAATAATCTGTCTCGACTATGGTTCTTCGCCGCACCCGTGACTTCGACAACGACAATTACCTCGACTTACGTCCTGTCCAGCGCCAGCGAAACAGCTACCGAGAAGAAATCGAGAGCATACTTGAAACGCTAGACCGCGTTCGCAAAATTATCTTAAACGACTCTTGCAACAACCTGTCTGTCTGTCACGCCTACATTGTCGTGTCTGACACGCTTTTTATACCCACATCATAGGACCTCGCCTTTGAAAAAAACAAATATGATTGGTAAATAAACTTTACGTGCTGGTAATAGCTCGACCATGGAACAGCCGGGTTTGCGTTACTAACCAAAACATTGTGCGAGACAATTTATTATTCTGAAATGGTTTATCGGCAGCTACATTTTCTCAGCGGCAACACAATTATATTTTTTGCGAACGCACAATTACTTAGCGTCACCTCAAATGCAGTATTGCGAGTACATACTTCCTGCACTCCGATCGACAGCAGTGCGGGTGTATCGTGCCGTTTCTTGGGAGACCACGCTTTTTAACGAGCACGATTGTCAACAGAGAACACCATTGTCACTTCGCTTGTTTATGTCTGCAACCGTTGCAGGCTACATACGGATTACACTAACGTGTGCTACCGTTAATCAATCACGTACACATTAAGGCTTAACCCATTGAAGGTCGGACCTAGATTTAGGAATTTCAAACCCTCTTTATTCAATAATCTGTCTCGACTATGGTTCTTCGCCGCACCCGTGACTTCGACAACGACAATTACCTCGACTTACGTCCTGTCCAGCGCCAGCGAAACAGCTACCGAGAAGAAATCGAGAGCATACTTGAAACGCTAGACCGCGTTCGCAAAATTATCTTAAACGACTCTTGCAACAACCTGTCTGTCTGTCACGCCTACATTGTCGTGTCTGACACGCTTTTTATACCCACATCATAGGACCTCGCCTTTGAAAAAAACAAATATGATTGGTAAATAAACTTTACGTGCTGGTAATAGCTCGACCATGGAACAGCCGGGTTTGCGTTACTAACCAAAACATTGTGCGAGACAATTTATTATTCTGAAATGGTTTATCGGCAGCTACATTTTCTCAGCGGCAACACAATTATATTTTTTGCGAACGCACAATTACTTAGCGTCACCTCAAATGCAGTATTGCGAGTACATACTTCCTGCACTCCGATCGACAGCAGTGCGGGTGTATCGTGCCGTTTCTTGGGAGACCACGCTTTTTAACGAGCACGATTGTCAACAGAGAACACCATTGTCACTTCGCTTGTTTATGTCTGCAACCGTTGCAGGCTACATACGGATTACACTAACGTGTGCTACCGTTAATCAATCACGTACACATTAAGGCTTAACCCATTGAAGGTCGGACCTAGATTTAGGAATTTCAAACCCTCTTTATTCAATAATCTGTCTCGACTATGGTTCTTCGCCGCACCCGTGACTTCGACAACGACAATTACCTCGACTTACGTCCTGTCCAGCGCCAGCGAAACAGCTACCGAGAAGAAATCGAGAGCATACTTGAAACGCTAGACCGCGTTCGCAAAATTATCTTAAACGACTCTTGCAACAACCTGTCTGTCTGTCACGCCTACATTGTCGTGTCTGACACGCTTTTTATACCCACATCATAGGACCTCGCATTTGAAAAAACAAATATGATTGGTAATTACACTTTACGTGCTGGTAATAGCTCGACCATGGAACAGCCGGGTTTGCGTTACTAACCAAAAAACTGTGTGAGACAATTTATTATTCTGAAATGGTTTATTGGCAGCTACATTTTCTCAGCAGCAACACAATTATATTTTTTGCGAACGCACAATTACTTAGCGTCACCTCAAATGCAGTATTGCGAGTACATACTTCCTGCACTCCGATCGACAGCAGTGCGGGTGTATCGTGCCGTTTCTTGGGAGACCACGCTTTTTAACGAGCACGATTGTCAACAGAGAACACCATTGTCACTTCGCTTGTTTATGTCTGCAACCGTTGCAGGCTACATACGGATTACACTAACGTGTGCTACCGTTAATCAATCACGTACACATTAAGGCTTAACCCATTGAAGGTCGGACCTAGATTTAGGAATTTCAAACCCTCTTTATTCAATAATCTGTCTCGACTATGGTTCTTCGCCGCACCCGTGACTTCGACAACGACAATTACCTCGACTTACGTCCTGTCCAGCGCCAGCGAAACAGCTACCGAGAAGAAATCGAGAGCATACTTGAAACGCTAGACCGCGTTCGCAAAATTATCTTAAACGACTCTTGCAACAACCTGTCTGTCTGTCACGCCTACATTGTCGTGTCTGACACGCTTTTTATACCCACATCATAGGACCTCGCATTTGAAAAAACAAATATGATTGGTAATTACACTTTACGTGCTGGTAATAGCTCGACCATGGAACAGCCGGGTTTGCGTTACTAACCAAAAAACTGTGTGAGACAATTTATTATTCTGAAATGGTTTATTGGCAGCTACATTTTCTCAGCAGCAACACAATTATATTTTTTGCGAACGCACAATTACTTAGCGTCACCTCAAATGCAGTATTGCGAGTACATACTTCCTGCACTCCGATCGACAGCAGTGCGGGTGTATCGTGCCGTTTCTTGGGAGACCACGCTTTTTAACGAGCACGATTGTCAACAGAGAACACCATTGTCACTTCGCTTGTTTATGTCTGCAACCGTTGCAGGCTACATACGGATTACACTAACGTGTGCTACCGTTAATCAATCACGTACACATAAAGGCTTAACCCATTGAAGGTCGGACCTAGATTTAGGAATTTCAAACCCTCTTTATTCAATAATCTGTCTCGACTATGGTTCTTCGCCGCACCCGTGACTTCGACAACGACAATTACCTCGACTTACGTCCTGTCCAGCGCCAGCGAAACAGCTACCGAGAAGAAATCGAGAGCATACTTGAAACGCTAGACCGCGTTCGCAAAATTATCTTAAACGACTCTTGCAACAACCTGTCTGTCTGTCACGCCTACATTGTCGTGTCTGACACGCTTTTTATACCCACATCATAGGACCTCGCCTTTGAAAAAAACAAATATGATTGGTAAATAAACTTTACGTGCTGGTAATAGCTCGACCATGGAACAGCCGGGTTTGCGTTACTAACCAAAACATTGTGCGAGACAATTTATTATTCTGAAATGGTTTATCGGCAGCTACATTTTCTCAGCGGCAACACAATTATATTTTTTGCGAACGCACAATTACTTAGCGTCGCCACAAATGCGGTATTGCGAGTACATACTTCCTGTACTCTGATCGACAGCAGTGCGGGTGTATCGTGCCGTTTCTTGGGAGACCACGCTTTTTAACCAGTGGTACGTTAAATCTCGAATGAGCTCGAGATGCAGCGTGCTCTTGATCTCCTACTAGATCTATCTATAGAACCACCACAACATCAGGAAACTATGTTTTCGTTTGCAACTGCTTTCAGGACTGTTGCCTCTGCAACCGGCGGTTTCCAGTGCTGTCACGTTGGAACAAAAGGCTTATCTTGTTCATTTTGCCACGCCATGGACGTGGCGCGGCGGCCGCCCCATAATGATATACCGCTAGTCGCGCTTCCACCGAGTCGCATGTCAGTCTCAGCACACATCTTGAGATATATCCGCCAATCTTCTTGCTGATCACACAGGGTTATCCTTAAACGCATTGGACAACGACCAGTCCATCAACGTCATGACGAGACGATCGGCACCTGCGTTGAGTAGCGCCGTCGCCCCGCCTATGCGAGCTGAATGAGTTGCGTATATAGTCTGATCCAATCCGGCTTTAGTAGCAGCTCTCTTGATTACCGCCGTCACCGCTTCTGCTGTAATTCCACCACCCCGCATTGTGAGCGCGAGGTCTTCTGGTTTCACTGCAAACGCTACTGCTGCCTTGTTAATCCACCTGGCAGCTCTGACTTGGCAAATGACTGGATCATTTGACTTGCAATGGTACCGGACTTCCTCGCGACCGAATCAATTGTTATTTGCGCCATGCAATGTAACACCGACCATCTCTGCACGTGCCGGTGGTACGGAATTCTCATCTTGGTCGAACGATTTAATCCCAAATAATTTCAATATGTATTTGTGCATCTTTTTCCGGGTCAATATACTCAGAGCGTCTCAACAAGAGGAAATACCCCAGTAGCACCCCACCCCACAGAAGCTGATCGCGGGGCTCAGTAAGATCGACTTCCGTGAAAATGACGCAAAGAAGCCGAGCAGTCAGGGGCTGCTGCTTGATGACAGGGTCTGGAAACCGATGTATCCCTCGAAGTAAGACAGCATGGCTGGCATTGACTACCGGATCATACCCCGCTATGTTGCGATGAACCCAGCGCACGGCACACAGTTTGGTGTTGATTACGGGGTAGGTGCTGCCGATTCGTTTACTATTCATCCCGTACTGCCAAAGGTACACTGCAAGTGCACCAAGCTGATTAGCATTGCGGTCCAACGCTGTTGCCGGTAGCCATGAATTGTAATTCATCATCATGCACCAAGCTGTCCACTGACCCCAAGCTCTGGAATAAATCTTGCGCGATGATTGGACTAAATCCCCCGCTCGCAATAACGCTCCCAGAGACGCGAGAGATTTCGACAGCCGGTCGGGACCGCCACCTGTGTCCATTCAAGTGTTAAGTTAGCAAAACTAAGATTTAAAATTGGCGACTGCCACACCCTGCTTTCCGCATACGCCATTTGGTTGTCGACACCGGCCACGTGGGCTGCCGTGGTGTTACAAATCATGTCTGACTTTACAAATGCCCAAGATGCGAAGTAGCATTTGAGCAAAGCTGTTTCGAATAGACTTGCGATAATTCCATGTCATTGCCGAGGTATTATCGATCCAGAACCGTATATGTGTGTCGACATTGTGATGTTTGCCGCTCCAAACCGTTCCCCACACAATAGCAGTGAATACAGCGCTCATTAACTCACTTACGTTGATACAGAATTCGTTTGTTCTGTTCTCGTTGAAGTTCCGTATTAGACTCTTCACCTCGTAAATAAACCCGACTTGTATGTATTCCTTGCGTAATAAGAAAAACGCGCAGATACCTCGATCACTTGCATCCAAAATATGATAGTCAGGTACATGCCGCTGCGTGATCCTTGCTAGCGGGTTTGAGTTGTGTTTCCCTATTCGCATAATTGCAAATCACCATAGGTCTTCCTGTGCCTCACTGGACACTTCCGTAGTACGAAATCACGGCGCCTTTCGTGCCAGCTCGACCACTCGTTGGAAGAAGGGGGATCGAGATCGAATGCAAATGACGACATGACGAAGTCTCCCCATTAACTTAGCAGCCGCGTTCGTATGGCTCTTGTGCGGTCGAGTATGTCCTGCAGCCGAGAAAGAGCGTCCGTAATATTTTCTGCTGGTATGGATATTGTCAACGCTTGCAATTTCCAATCCAATCCAAGAGCCCTGCCTCGGACAAACCAACTGTAAACTTTTTCTCGTTGCCGCTTCAGCACCTAAGACAGCACCCATAGCCGATCGAAGTGCGAGTTGTGCTACAGGTAAACTCGCTCTAATGTATGTTCCATTGCTGTGTGATCATAACACCAAGCATTGGCGTCAAAATTATCTTGTGCTTTAGCTGGTTGCAGTGACCAATATGAGGCTGAACGAGAGTATAAATGAGTAATCTCTGCACCAGCAAACCAATATGAAGCGGGAGAATTCTTTCGGCCGATAGGTCAACACAGGATCAGGACGAGGACCCATGGCTCAGGTATCGTACCAGCAAATCGTCCAACCGCATCAGCTAGAGGGGTGTGGCGAAATGCCCCCTTTTCATGCGTCGTTGATTTGGGTACCTTTCAGCCACATCTACGATGCGATTTGACAGTGCGTCAGGTCCGTCGTATGAAATGCCAATATTCAAATCCGGTACTGAATTTTCGTTGACCGATCCTCCAGGTGGAAACGAGAGGTCATGAATGATTCGCGCGTCCACTGATAAATTTCTTTCACTTTTTTTGCTTGCCCAAAGGGGCCACTTGTAACCCCTTGAAGTACAGAGAGCAGCCCAATATCGAGAATGAGAAACTGGTTCGCGTACTGACCTGCGCGTAGATTCTTTATGATGATATTTAGAGCTCGTTGAGCGGATCCGTGGTTTAGCGGCGGTTGTGGCTGATGTGGAAACGGACCCTTCCTGAACATCCTGCCGTACGATAAATTCCCACTGAGCATAATACTAGTAGGTGATCCAGGTAAGAACTCCACCCGGTATTTCTAGATAATTGTTTGGACGAGAATTAAGTGCCGTTTCTCTGCGTAGTAGACGCACAAACGCTGGCAGCGGCATTTCATATTTACGAATTAACTTACTGTAAGCAAACGGCTTACCACAATCGAGCAAATGAACCATATTTCCCTTCTTGATAACTGATGGTGGTGCTTTTAGAGGTACCGCGATACCGTGCATCTTCGTTACCCGACGTAATTCACGGGCGGCATTCTCCGTGTGCGGATCGGTAATCCGTCGAGGTGCGAGCAGTGTATGGTCAAACGTAAGCTGTTGACGCTGCTCTAAATGCGGATGGAGCTCCACCGATACGAGTATAGACTCTATCACAGCTGAAGGGTGCTCGCTTCCACAAGGAGAGGATTTGAATGAAGAGGCTAATTTAAAATTAGTCTTCTCCGATGCCATTGGACCCGTCATGTCGACTTCAATTGCATTTTGGTTTCGTATTTGTGCTCCACTATGCGTGAGGGATTATCACACTCGTGTTTAACTTTTATGGATCAACAAGAAGGTTTTTCTCCGTCATGGTCCATGGACGTAGTTACTCACGCGGGCCCGATTCCGCCGTCGTCTCTTTTCAGTTCCGACGGACGCCCCCGGTCGTGATTACCTGTCCAAAGCTGGCACAGGGGCCTGTCTCTGTCGTGTAAGCTTGATGAATACAAACATGCGTATTTGTTTCCGCTTGAGCTGCACGCCCCATGTACGCTGACGAAGTCCAGTCGGTGCTGGCGCTGCCCCCCCCCCCCCCCCCCCCCCCCCCCCCCCCCCCCCCCCCCCTCGAAAGTGGCTGGACCCTTGTGCACTTCCGGGCACCTTCACCGGATATCTGATGACAGCCCACCGTTTTCTTTACATTGAATTTACGGAAATTTGTTTTGGCAAGGTTGCCGGCTTAAATGGCACAGGTTGTCAATAACGCAGTTGCTATTTTTGTCTCGACAACCTTGGGCAGATTAGAGCCGAAGGCAAATCTGCTTTTGGCCTTGCTTCGGGAGGACCTTTCACACAGGGGCTGGAATTCGTACATGCTAAGCCCGCTTATCGGGATCACCCTGTCGTCCCCGTTCACCGCGCATAGTTGCCGCTGATACTGCATTGATGGGGTGTAAAGCGGCCACAATATCCTGCCGCAAGATTATCTGGCTTACACGCACAAATTACTCGTGCGACGAAGTAGAATGGGTCTTTATCGACGAAACTTCGGTCAAACTTGCATCAGGTACATGAATGCGCAACAACTCCAGTCGATCATCATTCCAAGCGGTAATTTCAGATAAAGCAGATGCTGGCGTTGGCATGTCACTGAAACGCAGATCGTTCAAAACGTTTGCTGCAGCTTCAAAAAAATCTTGCACTGCATTGTACCTCGACGGCACCGATCAATACTGAGAAGTCGACCACCGTTCGGGGAGTAGGTAGCGTGTTCTTTCTCAAAAGCTTGCTCATATCATGTCGCCGGACAGCAGCTCGCTTCTCGATCTCGTTAACGCGGGCAAAGTGCACCACGGAGACATCTCTAGCTCCAAAATCTTAACCAAATAGAGCTCGCAGTACGGCAGGGTGCGGGAAGAAACCAAATTGACGCCAATGAATCTGGACATTTTCCACAAACCGCTGTGGTATCATCCACGAGTACTTCCGCTAAGGAGAAACTGGTGCATTGCCACTTGGGTCCCGGTTGGTTGAAACTGGCACTTCTCCGCGATGCCGGTCGGGTGTCCAGTATGTTCAGAAACGGGGTTTCGAGAGTTCAACCTGCCTCGCTATAGCGTGATTAACTAGTCGATGTTCTCGCTTGTCTCATTGCAAGAGATCCATGATCTAGTAGTGCGTTTGCCATCGAACGACGCGCGAGTTGTAACAGCCTGCGTTTAGACTCTGGCGCTTCGACTTTGACCCGTGTGTCCCCACCTGGCTTCGCTGGGATTCGTTAGCACCATCATCGAAATCATTGAGTCCGTCACTGAGAGCTACGTCGCTCTGTACTACTGCTGAGCGCCGAAACGGCCCATGATACACGTTACGCAGCTCAAACGCTGCAGAAATACCTGCATCATCGAATATCTATTCGCCTATAATTACTTGAGCTGGGGGTGTGCGCTCACCGCTTTTGAAGTAGTCATAATCCAAAATATGGCGTATCGTCACGTGGATCGCTCTGAAACTTGTAATATCGAGAAGCGGAAGTGAGACATTCTCGACGATACTGCTTTCACCTTCCACACCGAGGCGCTCTCTAAAATCACGGGTGGATGGTTGTTCCACTCCGTTAAACCTGTTGTACAGGTGCTCATGCATATATTGCATGTCTAAAGACATGATGATGCTGACACTGTACCCCACACACGGTTGCAAGGCGAATATCTGGACCGCCACGTCTTGAATAGCTAGTGAAAGATAATCCAGAACCACCTCTGACCCATCGAACCTCATATCTAGCTTCTGTAGCTCTTGCTGCGCTTTTCACTTGTATCCCACGACAACCCCGTAGTCCCATACCCCTCCTGGTTGCACCCGTGACGTATAAATGGTGCTATCAACGGATGCACCAGCTTCTTTTAATGCTTCCTCGGCAGTCACCGCCCTAGGGGCGATTTAAACGTACTGCATCTCTGCTGTTTCGGCTGGCGTATCACCCCATCTGCCCTCCGCACAGGTTGGACCTTGTCTTCCCCGGTTCGGGCCGACATACTGGCTATCTTGCCGTAAGCGAAACCAATGACACTGAAGGCCCTTGGACGCAGATAAAAATAGGTCGCTGGTATAGCTGTCGGACGGTAACTTGTCCGGAATAACGTGTCTTGGAGGTTGTTAGCTGTGGCGAGTATAATCTCGATTGTATCCTGTCGTTTCTTGGGTAATCCGGCTTATTTATCAGCACGATTATCAACAAAGAGCTCAATTGACACTTCGCCTGTTAATGACAGCAACAGTTGGAGGTTACATACGGACTGCACTAACATGTGTTACCGTTGATCAGGCACGTACACATGTAGGCTTAATACATTCAAGGTCGGACCTTAGTTTAACAATTTCAAACCCTTATAATTTAAATACCTCTCTCACCTATGGTTCTTCGCCGCACCCGTGACTTCGACAGCGACAATTACCTCGCCTTACGTCCTGCCCAGCGCCAGCGATACAGTTACCGCGAAGAAATCGAGGACCTACGTGCAACGTTGCACCGCGCTCGCGAAACGATCTTAAACAACTGTTGCAACAACATGTCTGTCCGTCACGCTTACATTGTCGTGCCTGACACGCTTTTTTTTTCACCTACATCAGTGGACATACTATATGAATATAATAGATATGATTGGTAAACAAACTTTACGTGCTGGTGATAGCTCGACGATGGAACAGCCGGGTTT
Organism: Phytophthora betacei; assembly: GCA_011320135.1. Taxonomy (NCBI): domain Eukaryota; phylum Oomycota; class Peronosporomycetes; order Peronosporales; family Peronosporaceae; genus Phytophthora; species Phytophthora betacei. Next base: position 225,212 of record JAANHX010000657.1, on the reverse strand, counting down.
GTGTTACTAACCCAAAACTGTGTGGGTGATAATTGTTTTAATTGTTATTGGCAACTAGATTTCCTCTTCCTGGCTCTTCGGCCCCTGAGTCCTGGAGACTTTGGGTTTCAGTGCCCGCCCTAGCGGCACTCGCTTCTTCGGCCCCACCTTGTGCGACGTCGCTCGCAGCGGCGTCTGCGATCGTGGAATCAGCCACAGCACGGTACCGGCTCTAGCCATCACCACCGACAGGCACCCATCCTTCACGCCAATCATGCTTGAGACAAGCGTTCTCCCAGCACAAGTTGTCTCAGCTCCCGCTCCAACGACGCCGTCCCTCACTAGCATTAAGGTCGCGGCGCGCAAGCGTACCGCCGGGGAGCTCGCGGAGGTTCAGCGCCAGAAGCGCAAGTTGGTCAGTGGTAGCCGCCTTTCCGCGCTCCCGCTAGATGCCAGAGCCCAACCTCTAGGACCGTAAGCTTCGTTCGCTGCACCATCGTCTGCCGTGGCGAAGTCGGACTTATTGAGCCGGGCTTGTTCCTGACTCAGGAACGGTGGCGGACTTCACCACAGCGTCAAACGTGGGGTCCCGATTCCGACCAACACAGCGAAGCACTTTAAAAAAGCGAAGGCGAAGCAGACCAAGGCGGCGAAGATAGACAAGAGACCCAAGGTCGCCAAAGAACCCAAGACGGATGAGCAGGCCACAGGGCTCCGGTCTGCGGGGGCCTCAGCATTAACACCTACCTCGTCGTCGTTAACGCCACTCGCGCCACCGTATGCGACGCCCGCGTCGGGCATACTCCCAGCCGCATGTGCCACACTATCATCGAACACACCCTCCACGTCAGCTCCCACCCTATCCCTGACCCCGCTCGGTGCGAGAATCATGTTGCAGTACTACCCTTCGTGTCGGCATCGGCCGCGACCTAAAGCTCTAGCTTCAGCCCACACGACGCGTCAGATCGCCCGATGCATTTGTCAACCGGCTACTCCGTTGGGGTGCGGGAGCGTACAGCCGCAGTCGACGTCTCGGTCGCACGCCGATGAGTACGTGGTCGCGCTTTTGTCTCCACCGCAGTCGTCACGCAGTGTCGAGTGCAAGGTGTTAGCTGGTACCGCCTTGGCGCCGACCACCGCTTCGTTCGATATCAATGGCTTCCTTCGTCCGTTCCACGCAGGTATACAAACTTCAGCAGCCCGGCTTCAGCAGTCTTCTCGTGAGCGAGCACCAACATCATCACAAACACGAACGACATGGGCGTGCAGAGCTTTCTTTGGGCGAGATAAGTGTGGGTACAGGCAGTGCCCACCAGCCTGTAGACAACCGCTGTGACAAAGTCGCCACGCACGCGGTATCCGGGTGGTAAAAGAAATCGGCGGCTCGCAGGCGACACAGTGCCGCGGGAGGAAGAGCCCCTCTAGCATGTGGAAGCGGCCTCGAGTCTGCGGCGATGGGGCACGGGTCCTCCGGAAGGGTGGTTAATCTGTCTGCTAGGGCTGGCGCTCAGCCACCGAGAAACAGGGCGAACCCCTCGAGGGAGTGGCATGTCGGTGATGGGTGTTGGATTGGGAAGGGGGCGTGTGGCCCTTGCCGAGAATGCGCTCACTGGATGAGCTACGGCTCCCCGACGAGCCGCAAAACTTCGCCGCTAGTTACAGCGCGGCTCAATCGATACGACAGCACAAATATGCACTAGCAGCGCCCCGATCAGACAGCCTAGCTGAGAGCTTGATCGACTGACTCCAGCTACAGTCTTGACTTTAGCGTCAATGTGGCACTACCCCACATCCGATTCTTCGGATTGGCCTGTATCCAACTGGCGAGTGATTGATCCGGGTGGTGGAGAGATTTCTGCGCCGCCTCCCACTGCATCCAGTTCACGCCGGCGTCGTGAGCATTAGTCCTCCGCGATATCCCGTCGTCAGCGTCACCAAGGCCTAGTCACACGGACAAAACTAGCGCCCGGCCAGCATCGGGCGACAGCCGTGTGAGTCGAGACACGACGAACCACCCAACACAGGCGCACCCCGGCGGCATTAGCGCATTAATTCCGCGCAACGCTGACGGACAAGAATTCGGCTTGGGTTTCTTCGCGAGGTCGATGTGAGCTGCAGAAAGAGATGGTTGAATTTAACGGCTAGCGCAGCGTCGGTGACCGCTGTCTCTCTGGTGGTCATGTTTTACTGGATTCTTGCCATAGCGGCTAATGAGAATCAGTCACTCATCGGAACGGAGAACTCATCACATGATAGCGAAAGCGATCGGCGGTACACACACACCCTGTCTTTTTCCGGTCCAGATTTGACCCCTCCCAGCTTATATATTTTCCTTGTTGATTTTGACTTGCTTTCATCATGGGGTCCATTTTTTCGAGTCTCTTGCTGTTTAAGATCAATTCTTCGTCGTAACTTACGATGTTGGTAACGGAGGGGCTAATTATGATTTTGATTTTGCTATTTTATGCAATTAACGCTAGGGCGAGCTTTGTTTCAAGTCATTTGTACTTGAGCACAATAATTTGACTTAGGCTTGAAAGAGGGTATTCCGATACCACTCTTTCTTTCGATTTGCGTGTCCAAAGCGACAAAGTTTAGGATTCAGACTTAACTTTTTTGAAATCCGTGCAACGTTTGTCACAAACGGTTTTGTGTACCAAAAGACAGTACCGGTAGCGACAACTATGGTATATATTTCTGGTCCGCGAATGGCTTACGCTTTCCTGAACCGCAGAATTATAAATTTGTCACAGTATTTTTATTTATAGGGGTTAGGGGTTAGGGTTTAGATTTCAAATCAAGCAAAACGTTGTCCGCGCAGTTTGGTAACTCCAAAATACAAAATAAGCAAACTTCTAAGCTTTCGTAAACTTCAAAACCTGCGAGAAATTTTTTATGTAAGTCCTTCGCACTTAGCGGTCAAGGACTGGGCAACATAGAAACAAAGCCATGAACATAGAACACGATATGTTTCCGACATCTGTAGTATTTGAGACTGCCTATTGGCTGATAAATGAGTAACGTGGAGCCAAAGTCTCCAGTAGATCAACACTCTGCACTTTTGATACGGCTGATGAAGCTGCTGGCGCCAACCCTTGTGGCGTCCATAAAAGACAGTCTGGACAATGTGTATAGAAAAAAGCCCAGTTCCTAACTAACGGATTAGTGAGGAAGAGCTGGGCAAATTATTCCATGCTTCAATGTTGCTAGAGCTAAGCCCCCCCCCCCCCTACCGAGTCGCGCCCAGCGACTCCCGTAGACCCGATAAGCAAACATTAGATATCCGGCAGTATAAAACAGATTTGAGTTTGACTGACAATGGCTTATTCGGAATCGCTACGGCTCATGGCGTTGGCCTCACTTGTTCTACCTTTTATGAGTCCACTCTCGTCGCATTACTGGTGGTGTCGATCCTTCTCTACCGTCGTAGGCTCCAGGCGGCTTGTACAGCGACGTGACGTAGGTATTTGGACTACAATACCCTTCAAAGCCGCACGCATCAGTAGCATCGAGAAAATTATCCTCGTATCTAGCTGAGCACCGCATTCATCGCTCGCGTAGGGTAAGAAACGTTGTACGCCGCGCAAGTACTATACGATCGCGTTAGCTATGTAGCAAGATAAGAACGCCAACATATCTATTTTGTAGTAGCTCACGCAGCTTCTGTCTCGTCCTGATTCGTCAAGACGTTCCTGGGTACTTAGCTTCATGTAGCACATCTTATAGACGTTGACGTCTCGCCCCGATACGTCAAGACACCTCTTGTGCACTCTTGTCTCTCTAGGACAGTTTATCCCTCCAGTCCCTTGGGCAGCTTCTCTTTGGAGCAGTCTGTTTTGTGAGTGAGGTAAGTGGAGTAACCGACACACCTTGACGTTGGTTTTAATTTAATTTTTTAAACCTGTATGAGGTTTAGACTCGTCTTCTATCATCACTGGTATCCCCGTCTATCTACCCCTCGCTAATCTAACAGGAAAATTCAACTGATCCGATCCTTTACAAACTTTAATAAGCGCAGATTACCTCTGTTTCCGAAAATATTATCCCGTGGAAAGATTTATTCTGTAGAATACACAATACCGTCTAAGGGGCTAAAATCTTATAAATTATGTAAGCATAAAATAGCAAGGAATATATAAGAACACAGCACAAGGATACGAATAAATCTGAATGCTTACTTCTTATCGATGCAAGCACAACCAGTTTAAAGGCTCAAGCTTTTAAATGGCTCTAGTTAATGCCACCAACATTGAGGGATAGGACAATAAGCCAGTTCTTTAATCTGAGCGTTTTAAGCCTGTCCGATTAAAACAAGGCTGATTTCGGTAGGCATTGTTATTACTACAGTATTAGTAAACCTTACGTGTAGTACTCACAGATTACCGACGATTAGTTCCACTTGTGTTTTAGCCAAGCCACCATGCGCAAAGATTAACTACCGTGTCTATGCAGTCACTTACATGTACCGTTGCACCTTTCCGTCTGAAGCAGGTTTCTACACTTCCGGTCACGTCAACTCTACTTTAAGGGACATATTCTGGTCCGACTTACTGGACTCAGTTTTAATCCGATTCTAATCAAACTTTTACAAGAAAAACCCACGATTATATATTTTACTTGAAGCATTCTACGTGCTGATTGGCTGTGAGCAACAGCAAGCGAGGTTAGTATCAATGAAAACAGGACAAGCTCGCAAACGTTTCGATTAGGCATTGAACTACACCCAATCAAATCGCAGCAATTGTCAACTACTGTAGCCGAAGGATCAGTGATGCAGGCGTGGTCCGGTTGATATAAATTCAGTGTGTTCAGTGAAAGAGAGAGTATATACAGGAGCGTGATGGTAGCTCCAGTCGGCTTTTAGAGTCGAGAGTTACGACTCGATGCTAGCCTACTTCGGACGTGCTGCACAATAGTGACATTTTCCTTAGTAAACCACCTCAGAACAGTGGTAATTTTGTATTCCATATTACGAAGGGTGAGATACGCTTTTATCTTAGCCTTGTAACCTACAAGATTTCGGAAGCTGATATTTTATTTCTGTCGGCGGGTATTTCAAGAGTAGGGACTACTATTGAAGGCACTTGTTTTGTTAGTCCTCCACGCGCAAAACCGTGCAACACGAGTTCATACCGTTGTAGATTTTGTTTTTGCAAGAGACAAGCACGCTTTACATCTTCATTTGAGCTTGTACATGTATCAGAAGCAACATTTTTACTTTAATCAAGTAGCTTTGGTGATGTATAGCTGGTATGTTGTGTTAGTGATGCCACCCAGGCGAATGCTGCTTGTTATGACCAAGAGTAACATCTGCAAACTACGACAAGCCGAAGTAATTAGATCCTCGTGAATATTGCCCAACCAGACTTCAGCTTACAGAGCGCAGATCATGTTGACGACATGCAGGTACCATAATATACCTGGTGTTTTAATGTACTCCCTCAGTTTCAGATTACTTGATCACATCGTGTTTTTTGAAATTTTAATTTGATTGGTGGAATATGGGAAGGCTTCACTGAAACCTCAGCATCCTATTTTTCCATCAAATCCCATGAGTGATTGAAGGACTCGTAAGACTGGTGGTGGCGGTTTGACGCACCCGACGATGTGATTGATGATGTCACGAAATGTGGAATTGGGAAGTGAGGAGTGCAGGCCAAATTTTTGACCGCTGAATTTTTTGGGAAAGTCGGATAAAGAAGCATCAAACATCTTGTAAAAAATGGTTTAAGACCTAGGGATCTCTATGACAGTTGGGCATTGTCCGTAATGATGCCAAAAAGTGCTTCGTCCAAGTTGAAAGTAGCATTTCATCCAATTTTCCATTTTCTAACGCTCGTGTGAGCTTTCCCTGCCACACTGCGCTCTAATGTTTTTCTTTCTCAAAACTGCATTCGAGTATGCCACTAGGACATCACATCCAGCCTGTTTAAGTACGCAAATCGGCATTTAAAGACACTTTTATTGTGGGTGTTTTTTTAATGGGACTGTCTAAGGAGGGCCATTTCTAAATAAGGCCAATTAAAAAAAAGTCGAAACGGAGCATAACCGGAGACGTGCTTTGAACTCAACTGAACTCAAGTACGTCAAACGGCAAGTTTACGAAAAAGAATATACTTTTGAAGCGTTCATGTCCCAGTGAGCCGTTCCCGCTGCAGATATATTTATAAAATCCAGTATATTTGTAAGCGTTCCCGTCCCAACGTACCGTTCCCACTGGAGATACATCTACAAAACTCAGTATGCTTGTAGGCTTTCTCGTCCCAACTGACCGTTCCCATAACGGATGTGCACACAAATCCGACGATCCCGTCCATGACTGACGTTCCCGCTACATAGTTGCATATCTAAAATAAGTCATATACTGGGTTCCCTTTACAGATTGTCGTTCGCACTCTAGTCTGCAATTGGAGTCCAACCAAGCATGCTACCACCACGCGGATACCAGATTGTATATCTGGGCTTCTCAGACGCAATTACAGCCGCCCTTGCTAGAGACGCGCATTATCTACAGTGCGAACAGGTATTTGGGAAGGTAGGTGGTGAGCACGACGACGCCTACAGAGGATAGTGCAGGGTGAAGTCGTCTGCTGCCGTAAATGAGCTCAAAGGGGTCCTTATTGAGAACTCAGCGTACTTTGATGCAGCTTGGGTACCAAGGGCGTTCTCGTACATGCGGTTTCTGGTTGGTGGAAAGAAACAAGAGGCACACCAAGACTACCCCCACGAGCGTATCAAAGTATGCGACCAAGAAAGATACCCAGCGCATTCCTGCCAGCATCGTATTTGCTTTCGAGGAGGAAACCAAGCTCAAGGTATTCGAAGGGTGCTTCGATGCTCGGGACTACTCTAAAGGTCGATTTGTTGTCATTCCAGTGGGATAGTGCATTGTCTTTCGTGGTGATTTAATTCACAGCGGCATGTCTTAAGCCCATGAGAATCACTGAATCCAGTGTTATCTCGCCTACAAGGACCTGCGCTGGAAGCCAGATATCGTCACAAGCGTTCTGCCGATAACCTACGACTGTCAGTATTGTGGCGACAAGAAGATGCACGGACCCAAGATGCAAGCACCGCATGTACTACCCCAAGAACCATAAGGCAACAGAAACCAAAGCTAAGCGAAAGCGAGAGAATGAGCCAAGCGTAAGCGGTCCCAGTGTTTGCTGTGTGTGATATGGATTTTGACAATCCTAGCTCGTACAGATCATACATTTCGCGTCCTCATTACAAGCTTTGGGTTTGGCAGCCACGCATCAAGATAATACAAGGTTGGACACTATTCTAGAGTAAGCAGGGCCGGTCATTAACGGATCTGAAAGTTCCCGCGCACGCATCTCCATTGAGCCGGTTGAAGACAATCTTGGTCGCATCTTGCCACAACGCTTTGGTTGCTGTCAGTGCATAAGATGGCACGAACTACCGCAGAGTTACGACTAGGTTGTAGGAGGTAAGGAGTGATGACAGCATTTCGTGCCGACAACATGCTCGTGTCAGATGCAGCCCACCACGGAAGCAGACACTTGTACACAGTATACAGGTCACCACGACCTCTCCGGAGCCATGTCTTGTATTTTGCGTGTGTACCTTCAGCGATAGACGTGTGTCGAACACCACAATGAGGGTAGCTGTCTGTCCACGTCTTCACAATTCTTTGTTTGTACTTCCACCAGTTTGCATCCAGATCCCCCGCCAAGTACTCATTGTGACACTTCAAATTACCGCGTAAAATGTCAAACTCGGCTTCCGTCTTTGCATCTACCGCCAAGGAAAGCGTAGCCATGAACGCATCCGTTTCCCATGAGTTTGCTTAGGAGGTGAGACCGGGGATAGGATGAACTGCTGAAACCTGGCCTAAGTGCTTACGTCTCATTGCTTCCACATTCTTGATCATGTGCCAACGGCACACCATGGCAGGTATTACGTCAAATACGGTGTCTACGGCAGTCATACACGCTTTAGTTTGGTCTGTTAGAATGACACCGGGCACATCCACATCCTTTTCGATCATAAAAAAGCGTATCATATTCAGTGCCCAGACGTAATCTACGTCTTCTCACCAGGTAGCCAGCATTGTGCAACTGGTAGCGCAGTGTTAAAACCAGTCACGCTTATAATGTTCAGTTATGAAATCTTGTACTTGTTAGTTGTGTACGTGCAATCCATGACTAACACGTCATTATGGCGGCGAAACCAATTACCCGTACTATGATGGACCCACAATAGGTACCTCCGCTCCTGCGATTCTCCAGAAACAGCGTAGCGAAAGAAGGTTTTTTGCTCTTCAAACTTGAAAACAGTTCCCCCAGCACTGTCTGTGTGAGCAACTCACGACGCCTCACAGCGTTTTTAGTGTTCGCTATGTCCTTCAGAATGAAAAACGAGTGTGGGTCCGCCTGCAGAAGTGTAGCAAGTATGCTCGCCACAGAGACACCAGCAGCTATCGAGGCTTCTACCAGTTATTGCACTGAGGAGTTGGCAGCAGTTCTTGTGTCCCTAGCAGCATGTTGTCGATGACATGGACGAACGCGGGCATCTTCAGACTCAGGGGGGTTATGTAGCCGGCTACCGTGGCGGGTGTGGACTATCTCCCAGGCCCAAGGGGGGGGCGATAAAGAAACGGCCTTGAGCATCAGCTTCATCTTACAGCCGATTCCCTTCTAGCCTCGGATTATGCGAACGCGTTCTTCTGTAATTAGGCGTTGGGTTTGTTTTGGGGTGCCGGTACAATCACAGTCTAAACCTCGCTTTCACACGATAGGCTTCGTGTCGTCCGTATAGAAGGCGCGCAGTTTGGTCCAGTTGTAATTGTGCACCTTCGTCCACCGATGGACCGCTTCAAGTGCCTCGGCCTCGGATGGAAATGTTTCCTCGGGTGGTGACGGGACCTCGAAGACTCCTACGCCGATTTCTGGGTCAGTTGTGGATGAAGTCGTTGGTGGATCAAAATCTGTGACGGGGTCACACAGCACCTTGCGCTAGAGGAAGTTATCTTCCGAGAGTATACAAACTCTCAGTGAACGGCAGTTCACAGGTCCCCTCTTTAATTAAAGAGAGCGAAGTGACCTAAATAAGGAAGATTGTAAACTGAGTATATTTATAGGTAGGTTAAGTTTGGGTTTAATACAAACTATAAGTTACCTATAGAAATGCAATGTCGTTTGACCAATGGTTGGCTTTGAACGACCTTGGTACCTTGTACCAAATATCCCGGAGTATGACGTGTCATACTCCTGAAGTGTGAAGTGTCACACTTCATGTAACCAGGGTACACTTAGGGCTACGTACCCCGTTACAAAATCGGTAGCCATTGTAAATAGAAAGTGGAAAGCCGACAAGACTGACAGTGTTGTGCGAGTGTGGTGTTGGTCGCAAAATACAACAGTGAATACTGTAAGATGAAAAAAAAAACTCGAGCAATTAAACATGAACGCTCTTTAGCGCTATATACGAATGATTGGTTTTTAAGCATATGCTCTAGCGGTATAGTCTGTTCTGTATCCACCACGACTTTTTCTGGTCCAGATTCTCTATCTGGAGCTCGAGGGGTGATATTCTGCGGTCTACAATTTAAGGCGCGAACACGGCCTTAACCCTTTCGCGCCACAATTTTGTAAAGTAGTCTGCAGACATACATGTATTTAAGTTTAAAGCCCAAACCCGTGAACAAAAACTGTGATGACTTTTTTTTTTTGAAAATGATCTTATTTAGAAATGGCCCTCCTTAAAAAGTCCCGTATTTAATTAGTGTTGATTTGCCATGAAGGTCAAATGGAGAATATTGTGGGCGTACTATTTACGCACCCTCACTAACACGCTGCACATGTTAGTTGGTTCCTCGTCCAGGCCCGCAATCAGGTGGTTGTTGTAACGATCACTTGATGAAAATGGTACCAACCAGTGTGCTGCTGCCAGCATTTAGGGCAAACCTCAATTTCCCTCCAACTGCCAATGCAGCTTCCCTTTATCTTCGCATTATTAATAGTGGCGTCACTTACTGGTGGCATCGAAGTATCAGCTGTCGCTTTGCAAAGCTCACGATTAAATGGTTGGTACCCCTGTGCCGAATACACCTTCTCCGACGCCGGAAGTTCCGACCGTCAGAATGCAGAGTGTGCAACATACACTGCCCCGTTGTGCTACCCTGGTATCTGCGAGCTCCCCGCAATCGCCGACCGGACAGTTGACATTTTTGTAAAGCGTTTTCCGGCCACCAAAGGCGACCCAAAGACCGCATCGAATGTGTGGCTTATTGAGGGAGGACCCGGACAGGCTTCGAGTGGCCGTGAGTTTTTTTTCTGTTTTCTTTCAATTCTTTCTTCTCCCCTCTGTTTTTTTAACTAACAGCATTTTTTTTTTTATTACCATTAGTGGAAATGGACATACTGGAGCTGCACTCGATTTTGAAAGGTGAAGTCAACGTCTACACGATGGACCATCGCGGAACTGGGCGGAGCACTCGGCTTGACTGTGTGGCGGCCCAGGCGACAACCACCGGCTCTCCGATGGGAGAAACCGTTGCGATTTCCGAAGTAGCCGCGTGCGCCAACGCATTGGAAATTGAATACGGAGATCTCTCTTCATTTTCGATCACCAGCGCTGCAACCGATCTCTCAACAATTATCTCCGACCACACGAATGGAGCTAGCACCATCGTGTACGGGGTAAGCTATGGCACTGCTTTGGTGGAAAGGCTCATACATTTGGCACCTCCTAAAGTCACGGGGTATGCTTTGGACAGTATATCAGCAAGCTCAGGGGCGGGGATCAACAAATTTGAGTACATGTCCATGTGGGATGTAGACTTTGGTGAAGTTGGCGATATTTTTATGGAGCTATGTGAGCAGGATCGAGAGTGCAAGTCCTACTTTCAACCGTCTGGCCTGTCCAACACGATAGAAGATTTGTTTACCCGGTTCGACAGCAATCCAAACTCGACCTGTGCCGCTCTGGTACCCGACATCGATGATAATCGGATCGGCGACCCACCTTCATTTAAACTACGGCGCACGCTGGGTAGCCTCCTCGCGGCATACTTGAGAAAGCTTATCCCGCCAGTCGTCTACAGATTGAACCGCTGCGAGCATGACGATGTGAAGGTGTTGTCACACTTCTTTAAGACAATCAATGCACCCCCACCGCTGCCCAGAAAGTCGTACATGAGTCGTCACTGCTCTATGATCTCACAGTCTTTTCTGAGTTTTGGGAAACCCCTCCACCGTCTATTTCCGCGATGCAGCAACGATTTACGAAAGCAAAAATGTCCGACGGTGGTTTGTACGATACTGTTTCGAAATACTGTGCTTTTACGAAAGAGATATCAAAGGTGTGCAAAAAGTTGGGTGGAGGTAATTATCCTGGTAATGGTATCGTCTACAAGCGCGACAGGTACTGGAACAAGAGTGCTACGATCCCGAGCAAGGCCAGTGTGTTGCTACTTCAAGGCAATCTGGATCCCATCACAGCACCCAAGTACGCGGATTACCTGCTTCAGGCGCTTATTGGGGACAACAAAGAATTGGTCTCCTTTGAGTATGCAACCCACAGCGCGCTGATATCAACCCCACTCGTTAAAGGCGGACCGACCTGTGGCATTCAGATACTTGCGTCGTATGTGTCTATCGAGGGTGATTTAAATCATCTGGACAAGTCTTGCATAAATGAAATGTTCCCATTCAACATGACTGCGCCACAAAAATCTGTGGAGAAGTACCTCGGCACAGATGATCCTTACCACGGCACGCTCAAAGATTCAAGTAGCGCGCCCGGGGACGTAACGATGAGCATGTCGTCTAAAGAGCGCTAGCTACAGCGCATGTGTACAGTGTACCAGCTGATCGATTAAAAAATCTTCTTATCACTTGATAGAAAAAAAATGAAATTGTCCCATCTAACTTCGTACTGCCACGACAAATTAGGTCTGGTGTCACTGTAATAAGCTTTAGGAGTTTTGACAGCCATTCAGCGAAGCTGGATGGTGGTTGTACAGCGCTTTCTGTGAGTAGATTATTTTCCACACACCAACCCGGATAGTCAGGTAAAATCATTATGTGAGATCCAAAAAAAAGATCAACCACAAGGGTATAAGGGTTGATAATATACCTTTACTGTCAAGACGTACGTGTACAAAAACGTATGTTTTTCTACAAACACTCTATTCCAGCACCAATACTGTTCAAGACGGCACCACAAAACCTCCCACGGACATCTTAAAGTAGCTAACTTGCATCCAAAGAGAGTGGATGTCGAAATATCAGATCTCGAAGACAACACCAGGAACGGGCCTCAGGCGCTAATCGGTGCTTTATAGCTCGTCAACTCATACTTTTTTTTGGACGGTAGCAACTGATGCTAAGCGATTCCGCAAAGTCGTACTTGAGTATGCAGTAATGGTACAGTAGTATGGTTATGCGCTAATGGAGTAAAAAGATGTTTACACAGCTAACCCTTAAAAAACTAAAATAAAATGAGTGTGGCAAAACAATCAAAATAATGCTACGTGTCAGCTTTGTCGGCAGCAAAGTGTGACTCGTGCACTCGGAGGTTCAGCGCCAATTGTGAAGTAGTAAAAATCGAATGTTATGGATCTCCAACGAGACATTAAACGGTTCCTCCATTTGCTGGTCTTATATTAGCTAAGTGTTGTGTTTAGTCCCGATACCTTCGCAAAAAAAAACTGGTAATAATGCTAAACTATCTGCACAGTTTGTGGCCGAGATGTGCACCTACCCATCTCTTCTTACCTAAATCAAGTTTCAATTAGAGGACAAGTAATCTGGAACAGCTGAAAAGTTGAAGGGAAGTGGAACGTAGTGGTATGATTCTAACATGAAGTTTAGATTTGAACTAACTGTTGGTTTGTGTCTTGTAAAATGGATTAACATTTCAGCAGGGTATCCTACCTATAACGCTAGGCATTCAAACCACTTATGCGGCTTTTGGGAATCCTTTATGATACCATCACCCGTCAAAAATGCTGTATCTGCGTGGTTCAATTGCGGTTTGTAGAATCGATCAAGGTAGTGATTGCCGAAAATGGATTCATCGAGCCCACCCAAACAGCTCTCAAACTCCACGAGGCCATCATTCTTTTTGGATTTGTGGGGGATGGCAGTGCCGGCGAGAATGCACGGAACTTGGTAGGCAGAAAAGACTCCAGTATAGCTGTCGCTGCACATTGCTGCTGCAACATTCTTTCGGTGTGCTTCCTGAGCAGCCCTATACTCAGCGTCAATGGATGAAGAGCTGTACTTCTCGCCCTGATAGATAGTGGATTTCCGTGATTCTGGCATCGGGCACTGCCCCATCACTTCAAACAAATCCTCAGCAAAGTCGTCGGTCTTGTTATCGCAAATGTCCACGAGATAGTCCGAAGCCATGCTGCCCATCATTGGGGGACTAAGCGACACCCACGACGTCGTCTTGCTGAAGCTACACTTGCCCGTGGCAAGGGCATGAGCCATCACAAGCCCGCCCATCGAGTGTGTCACGATGATTGTGTTGTCGACGACCCCAGTAGTGACGTCGCTGGTACTGCTCATTGAGAGCGAGTGATCGCAGAACTTCTGTTAAAGTGTATCGTTTGTCCAAGCAGTATCGACGGTTCTGAGGACAGCATACTTGATCTCGGAGCAGCAAGGAGCGTGTCCATGGATATCCCCGAGCCTCGCTTTTATCAACTTTGGCGTGTCTTGCAGTCTGCCTTCTCCATTGGATTCAGGCCTCCTAAAATACAATAGGCAGTATACGCAGACAGCTGTAGCATCAGCAATACATAGTGGCGTATCAAGACAAACAATAATCCGCAATGCCGCAATATTCAGTGTATTTTTGCGAGCAGGAGCTATCACGGCACTAGCGACGACGCGCTCCAGAGATCTCGGTTAGCTTTAAGCAACATCAATCTCTCGAAGTTAGCTGAGCGCATGGAGGCACGGTGCGGCTCAAGCACGTACTTACACTCCGAGAAGAGCCGCTCACACCGGTTACTCGTTGGTTGGATGACACTGAGAAGTGGAATGTAGTCGACAGCACGTATCTGGGAGTAACGTGGTTTCTTGGCACGGCGCAGAATCTCACTCGCAAAGTCAGCGGCTGGTTCATCTTCACTATGTCCAGGACTTTCTGGGCGCCGAAACGCCTCGATCGCCTTGGCTTCTGCACTGGAAACAGGAAGAGCACTCGTGACCTTGATGACCGCTGCTTCAAAGACCGGTGAATGAACAATCTCGGCTGTAGGCTTCAGAAACTCTTCCATGACAGGGTAATTTGCCATGCAAGCGTAAAAAAGAGCACGGACCTCACCAAGCGTTCGGCTGTGATGGTGCAGCTTCTCGCTGACGCTCTGGAGCTCCTTCAGCTTGTCGTGCAGCACTCGAATCCGGCGATGCTCACTCAGACGGGGGAGCAGCTCTTCGACCTCGGCAACGTGCTTCGCAGCGTCGCGAATGCACACATACTTGTGTACCATTTTCCACACCGATGACCAGCGAGTCGCATTCGCTTTCTCAGGCAGTAGCGCTGTGTGAAGCGCTAACTGAGCGGCGTTGTTTGTTTAGCGGAGGGTTGTCATCAGGCGTTGAATCATACTAATCAGATGCTCGTGATTGGACAAAAAGCGAACCATCGCCAAGTTGAATCTGTGACTGGCGCACCCAATAAGGGGTACATCAAGCTTCGTTGCCACGCTCTTGTTCGTGGCGCAGTTTTCAGCCACGACAAACTTGACCATCGCCAACGTCTTGCCGTACACATCCAGAATAGCGTCGATGAACTCGATGTGAGCGTCTGCCGATTGTCCGTCCTTCATTGGAGCTAGTCCAACTAGTCGTTCGCATAGACCATAGTACACGACAAACACAGCAACAAAGTGACGCGTACCAGAGCTCCATCCATCAAACATAACACCGAAACAGTCGCCCATCTCCTCGGCGATGGTGTTGCCGACACTTTCAGCGACTCGTTGCATGTAGGTCTTCAGCGTCTCCGCTGAGGTAGGCTTCATGCGAGCAAACTGTCTCGTTAGTGGGTTCTCAATCTCGCACAGAGGGAGATTCCGCTCGAAAATCCAGCGTAGCCAGTCGTACATGTGAGTCGCCGTTTCGTCCACGAATCCAAAATCCTCGAGGGAGGTCAGGTTTCGGCGCTGAAACTCATCATACGCTTCGCCGTGAGTGGGATGCTTCGAGTTCAGGTGAGAGATCAGGTTTTTGTAGCCTGTGCGCTGGGCTTGCTTGCGTGGCTATTCGCAGATGTTGCACCGGTAGAGCCCAGGCTCGAGAACGGTGTAGAAGAAAGCGGCGAGTTGCTGGGACGACATGATGTAAATCAAGAATGACCGCCTTCTCAAAGATTGAAAGTGAGCTAGGCGCTGAAAATGGCTGGTGGCGAGGAATGGGCGGCTGCAAGCCACTCGAACGGTAAGCCTTTATATTTGTATTATTCCGTCCGTATCACACTATATTATTATCCCGAAAAAGCAATAATCCGTAGTATAATAACAAATAGGTAGTAATTGCGGTATTGATATTATTTTCTCGGAGGCCTGATTGGATTGCCCAGACCGTGGAGGAAGATGCACGGTCGCGGCGTGGACGGACAAATTTCACAATTAGTTTTTTTCCATTGCCATGTGAGACTCCTCTTTCAACTTCCTCGAAGAGCTAGTCGGTAGCTTACACCCAGTAGCCAGAGCGAGTGCCGTATGTGTCAATGATGTAGCCTTCTGCACGATGGCGCACGATGCAGACTTATCGGTCAACTCCGGCTCTGAAACGGTGATTGGACCATCAAGATACTCCACAGCAATGTCCAGATCGCTACTAAATGCCGTGAAGCCGGTTCCATTTGACACACAAATAGCGTATTGAGTTCCCACAAATCTAGTCTTGAACAGGTTTCCACTCTCACACTTGATAGGCTTGCCGCCAATTGAGGCACTGGGAATGGGTGTGGCGTTGTTGAGAGCAGGCAGAATCCCGTCGAACGGCATCACGTCGGGCGGAAGACATTGAATTGTTTCATCGCCAAGCGCGTCCGTCGTCCTTAGATAACCAGATCCATTCACAAGCGTGTAGGTGAATTCGGTGTCGCCGTCATGGAACGTCGCGTAGCTGTTGTAGAGAACACTTGCACCACTGGGAGACACGACAGGTGTGGCGTATATATCGAATTCGGACTGTTCGTGGAATTTCATCGTCTTCCGTTTAATGGTGACATGAAATTTTACGGATGGCATTTCGTCTAGTGACAGCTCTGCTGGTGAACTGAGTGAAGGGGTTACTGCCTTCGTGAGGCCAACCAAAGCAAAGACAGTGGCGACTGCGGGCAGTATCATTTTACCAGACTTGATGTCTAATCGACAAAATGGCTAGTGAGGATTAACGAGTTTGTGTTGGTGGAGTGAACGCTCTGCCTGTTGCTTATCCGAGTACTTTCAGAGCTGTCGGGTTATTGTTAAAACCCTTTTTAATTTTAATTAATTCAGAAGCTAAAAACTAAGTTTTTGCCCACACGGGTATTGTAAAAATCTATTTCCTGTCAAGCTAATACCCCGGTTGGGAAAAAGGGGGATTGGTGCTAGATTACGAACTGACTGCCACGGAAACAACAGATTATGCAGAGATCCCATGCCAACTTGGTTACGCCAAAAGCTGACTTCCACTGTGGAAGCTCGTGACTCTGCATACTACGGCCTGGCATCAACAAGCTGGAATAACGACACGCACAACTGTGGGGTACTGCATTTGCATGCATAAGGTTTTTGCTCAATAAATAAAAAAAATTAAAAAATTACAAAGTCGTCTGAATTTATCATCATTTTTCGCTTTCAAAGTAAACGATTCCCCACCCATTAGGTAGAAAAAAAATGATAAACGTTTGGATTTCCTGTAGTGATGCATCTCCTGCGCCTGCTTCGCAACCGCACCATGATGGTAGATGGTGACCATCTACCTTGCGGGAGCTGCATTGGCAGTTGGAGGGAAGTTGAGTTTTGCCCAAAATGCTGGCAGCAGCATACTGATGGGAGAACCTAAGGAGCGCCCAACTAAGGAGCGCCCAAACATTAATGGAGCACCATATGCACTTTGTACCTTGACGTAGAGGCAATCATGATCAATTAAAGTCGATCTTCATCAATCATGCTGAAATATTCTTGAAAAGATTCTTCTTGATGAAGAAGAATCTTTTCACGAATATTGTTGAGATAGAGTTGGGAACAAGGTATCGCGCCCATTGTCTGATTGACTGCCGAAGGGCAAATTGAGCGGGGGCTAATGTCCTAAGAGGGTTGTCGCGGCATGCCGTTAATTCCCCGTCAGACAATTAAAGGTAAGCTTTTCTATACAATTTATGTATCAATTAATCTGCTAACTACCATCATGCTACTTTTATCTTTCCAGCGCACCACCGTAGCTGCCGAAGCGGGAAACCAAAAAACACTCGCCATCTAGAAGAGGCAGATCGCGTTCGAACTATGCGTGGGTCAAAACGAATGGGGTGCCCCATGCGAATCAAGATCGTCGCTGTCGATCAAGAGAATACTGAAGGGGCGTGGAGAATCGTTTACACTCGAGACGGTAGCCGCATCCACAACCACCCAGCTTCGTTGGATGTCCGTGTTCACTCTGGTCACCGGCGCCGCAGTGCTCAACAGAGTACGACTGCTCAACTTTCAACTGTGAATGATTTGATTTTTTTTCAAACTGCTGCAGGCGTTCCTGTGTCCAAAGTTTACGCTACCCTACTGCTATCCGACAAAAACTCTCTTGTAATTCCGAAGGACATTGCAAACACTAAAGACACAAGGCGCAGAGACATGCTGGCAACAGACACAGCAATTGAAGCTCTTTTCCGCAAACTTACCGAGCATGGATTCCACTACAAGTACGAGGTGGACCCTGAGTCACGACGCTTAAAATACCTGCTGTGGGCCCACCCTGACACTATAAACTTGGCACGACACTACATGGGTGTCGTTGTTATCGACTGTACATACAAGACAAACAAACACAACTGGCCTCTGTGCAACATAATTATTCTCACTGGGTTGAACAAAGTTCTCCCTCTTGCTCAGTGCTGGCTACCAGGCGAAGCCGAGGCCGACTACACGTGGGTTTTCCACCAACTAAAGCTTCTTCTGTTAGCAAATAGCGTGCCATTGCCTCGACTTCTCGTAACAGACCGAGACCTTGCGTCTATGAATGCAAGCGACGCAGTATATCCTGAGATCCCTAAAATCCTGTGTCGCTGGCACGTCAACCGAAATGTTCTGGCGCGCGTGCAAGATGACCTCGAAATTATACGTTTATCTAGACCGGGACCGAACGGTGAAATGAAACAGAATTCAGTGGAGACGGATGTATTCATGGCTAAGTATTATGAGGCAATTGCGTCCGAGTCGGTGTCTGAATTCGAAGAGCATTGTGCGGTTTTACAAGGCCTTAGCAGTTCTACCGCGGAATATCTAAAACGGACTTGGTGGAAATATAAAACCAGGATAATCAAATGCTGGACGGATCGACATGTTCACTTCGGCTGTCACGACACGTCCACCGTTGAAGGCACTCATGCGAAGATAAAACGGTGGCTGGAGGCCTCGAAAGGAGATTTATTGACCGTTTTCGTGAAGCTTCTTCCCTGGTGGAACGCTTCCGCTAAATCTATCACCTTTCAGTCCGCACAAGATGCCACAATCGTTCCTCACAGACTTCGGTGGGACCAGTACTCTGCTGTTGTTCGGGTGATATCTACGTACGCACTCACGGAGACTGACAAACTCTGGAGAACCGCTCGTAACTTGGTCACTTCTGGTAGCGAAATATCATCATGTTCAGGGGTATTCAGACGCACTCATGGAAGGCCATGTCTTCATGAACTGGTTGCAATTTATTCATCCAATGGTCAGCAGAAGATTTTGCCGGAACACTTCGACAAACACTGGTGGATATTGTCAAATGATGACAGGCTGAACGACCGTATTCTGGAGCCTTCCAACTTGCAAACCAGGCGCAAAACACCCAACTCGATACGCCAACACAAGGCGGGGCATGGCGCAAACAGTACGCGACGAGAAGCGTCATGGTTTGAGCGACATGACCGAATGATCCAATCTGATACACCTGCATTCTCTTTTCAGGCGCTTTTAGCAGAAGACGACAGCATTAGTGTGGATATCGCGTTTTTGCCTCCGCGTAGTTGGGGCTACGCAGGCTTGAATTAATAGTTTGGCAAATCTGTAAAAAAAAAAAAATAATAATAATAATAAAAATACCACCGGGAGGAATCGAGCCCCCTTCATCCCTTTCGGGTGCTTTTCCATTAAGCATGCGAATAGGGGAGTGGCTACGTGCACAGTAAATAAAGGGCAGAAAATCACAGTAATAAAAAGGGAGCTATCACGCATCCCCTAAACGCACCAACTGGAGGCAGCGACAATCATTCTGCGGGATGAGTGGCCGATAAATTTCCCCCTCAGTCGCGAAAGAGCCCCCGTGCCAACGCCTGTACTGC
Organism: Phytophthora betacei; assembly: GCA_011320135.1. Lineage (NCBI taxonomy): Eukaryota > Oomycota > Peronosporomycetes > Peronosporales > Peronosporaceae > Phytophthora > Phytophthora betacei. The sequence continues at coordinate 205,721 of JAANHX010000657.1, read as the reverse complement.
ATCAATCTTCGCGATGCCCCAGCGCGAAGCTCGCAGGACGCACGAGAGGTCCCGCGCCGCTATTACCGGAAGCGAAAGTGAGAGCGAGGCCTCCTACGAGAAGACGCCACGGCGAAAGCGAGGAAAAGCACGGAGTGCTCGCTCAAAGGCGAAGAGGAGGAGGCGATATGTCTCAAGCAGGGACCGCGCACTGTCTTCAGACGATTCTTCAGATTCGGAGCAGCCCAGCCAACGTCGCGATGCAGCTCGGAGTCAAGCGGATGTCGATCCAGTCGATGAGGACGCGTACGAGGACAACAACTCAAGCAGCGGGAGAGATTCCGACGAAGATGGCGGAGGAGTAACAGCACGTGATGAGTTGGTTTCGGTCCCCCCGCTCGATAGGCGATCGTTTGACACTTGGGAGTTACTGGAAGCTTATATCAAGGCCTACAGCAAGCGCACCTACCAGGTTGGGCACCCGTTTTAGACTTCTTTCCAACTTCAAACTGTGCACAATTTCTTATTGTGTTGTACATATCATTTTGTGCATGCAGGTATATTCTGTGCGAACTGCAACTCCTGCAAGTACACGCAACGCCAAAATCAAAGAATCCAACTCGTATTGTGATGCAATTCCTGCCGAACTGAAGTTCTACAATAAAACGTACGTGTGTACGCATTCGGGGTCACCGAGGACGGGGAGAAGTCGTCGCGGCGGGCGTCCTAACCAATATTCAAGGCGCATTGGATGCAAAGCTCAGGTTTAATTATCTAGACATGCTGCATGAAGAGCTCACTTTAACAATACTTGCTATTATTATATAGGACTATATCAGTACGGAATGAAGCTACGGCACAAGTGTTTGCACTACCAGCCTACGTGATTAGATTTCCGGTATATGATGTGGAGTCGATCAAGAACAATGATGTGTGGGGGAAAGTGGAGGCTGCTTTGAGGGAGACAACGACACCAACAAAGAGTCTGTACTTCTTCTCTACATTTTTTTTCGGCCAAAACCACTGGTGTGCTGTTTTGGTTAATGTCCGGACAGGTCAAGTGATTATCTATGATCCTCAAGAAACGGCTGATCGCGTCAATCAATTGAAGGTGTACTTAAAGGAGGAGATCCTGTCGCGGCTGCCAGCTTTACCCTCTCCTAAGCGCTTCCGGTTTGAAGCGTTTGAATGGATTCCCCAACTCGACAACTACAACTGCGGCGTTTACATTCTTCTGTTTTTGGAGGCACGTCTTGGTGACGAACGGCCACACGGTGTCGAAGGAAACACCAGACCAGCAATGCAGTTCTTTCGTTACAGATACCTCTGCCACAATCTCCTCGCGATTCATGATTCTGCTGCTGCTGGAGGTGCAACTAGTGATGCCTCAGGATAGTCAGGGTAGAGCTCTGGTAGCATTCATATAATATATAACTCTTTGATATGACTCCAAGATTTGGCTCGAATTGTGTTTCTTCTTGAACTTAGCGAAAAAACACGTGCTCTCGAAAGGAAGACATTCACTCTCTTTTCACCCACTTTTTCGCTTCAAGTCGGCGTTGTTCTGCTCACAAAACTGATCTGCATATGGCTATTACAAATAAGACTTTCCCATCGTCGCAGTGTTTATATCTCGAGACTGTGTAGATACTGTGCATGAACTTGCACAGTGTGCACATTATTTTGAAAATAATGTGCACATAGTCCCTGTCATGCGAATAGTCGACTTCGAATTTTGCCATTTGATTTTTCTCTACCTTTTGTCTCGTTACATCATAGCGCCTCGCCAACGTCCACTGATGAATTGCAGCTTCGGCTGCAGCTTCGGAGGGGTGGACAGCTTCAGGGGGCGGGTCGAAATTGTAGTCTTGCGGCATCTGTGTCTAGCGTGTGATGTGGTTCGTGTTGAATTTATTATTCTGAACAAGCCGATGGAAGGAGGCTTTGTGCATTTGTAGATTAAGTGAAGTTCTTCTTTTAAAAATATCCTCTGAAGAAGTAATAAGATCTTGAAGCACATCTTGCAATCTGCATATGGTGCTCCATTTATGTTTGGGCGCTCCTTAGTTGGGCGCTCCTTAGTTTCTCCCCATACTGATTGGTACCATTTTCATCTAGTGATCGTTAGTGTAACCACCGGATAAACGTGCTACTGCTAATAGTGTGCGTTTTAATCACTGGATCGGATGCACTTCCCGTAACTGCATCGCCTGAGCTGTGTCTCAGCAAAGCACTCAGCTTCGGGGGTCTCCTTGTCCAGAACGAGCCCAGGGCGTGCCTTTCTATCGGCAGGTATGGACAAGCAATTTAGGATCGAAAACGAGGCAGCTGAGGCTGACAAGTGGCTCACCATGAAAGCGTCCGAGGTTAGTGACTGGATCGGTCACTCGCTGCTGCGGATCAAATACAAAATCACACACTACGAGTCAGTCGATCATGTCAGCAAAAGGTGGATGTAGGAAACGAATAACAGAGGCCAGATTTATGATTGCTGGAAAGAACTGGGAAAGTCGGATAAAGAAGCATCAACAATCTTGTTGAGGAATGGCGAAAGTCAGAGGGGTCTCTATGACGTTTTGAAGAGTCGATTCAGGAACAAGGAGGAAATGGAGAAGCTTTGGCGAGACTTGAATCTGGACATGGATGCTTTAGTCGCGTTCCGCAAACACCCACCTTTGGTTTTCGGAGCTTGAGCAGGTATAGGACCACACAGAAATGTTGAGAGATTTACCTGATCCCTGTTGTAGTAAATTTACATTCTACAACAAATGAGCCTTCGAGGTAAATACGTTTATGATCTCGCACAAACCTTTTTTCAGCAGAGTAAAGGTAGCCGCAGCGACAACCCGTGCAGCATATTGTACCAGCCAAAAGAGTGTCTGGACGTTTATCATGATCCCTTTCCACGGTATCTGCATCTGCAGACCTACAGAGTCAGCTGCCATCATAACACCACAAATCTCCCACAGACATCTCGATTGAGCAGCACGCGCAGCAAGTAAAAGGGTAGGCTTCCTGGTACTAAATGTAGGCTCGCCTGGTTGAGGTCGAGTTGCTTGTAAAGCAAAAAAACTTGCGCACCATGACTTCTGTTATTCTCTACAAAATACCCGGTAAGGACAGTATTACTTGCCTGGATTCCGTGCCTTAGCAGTAATTTAATACACTCCCCGATTGTTTTGTTGTCCCATGTTCAAAGGCAACACCCAGCGACTTACTTAGTAATATGTGGTACAAGTATGGTGTAAGATGCGATGTTTGCGCCTAACTATGAGAGAAAATGAAGAGGCTACATTTGCCTGGTTCGACCTAAAGGCTCAACGTCCGACAGCCTGCACGCCACAAATCCTCTCAAGTCGAGCAGCAACAGTGTTGAAGCAAAAGCTTGCCTAGAGTAAGCTGCACTTGATATTGAACGGGTTTGCCAGTGAAGCCCCCACAATGCGATGAATGTACCTGCAACTCTAACAGTTTCCAGGTGAGCCAAGTGCACAATGAGAACAGACTTGCCTGCCTGAGGTCGAGATTGCCAGGTGGTCAACGTTTTGTCCTGCATACCACGGCTTGTCATCTCCAAAGTATGCAGTAGGCTCAATAAATAATACTTGCCTGGTGTGCCAACGTCCAAGAGGATCGCAGAAGCCTGCACTCCACGATTTTCTTGTTGGGCCCATAGTATGCATAGAAATCAAAGGACTTAGCTGATACGATGCGTCAGTGATGGTATGTCTGCACTCCACACCATGTCTACGCCTCATTTCAAGGATAACTTTCCAGGTTCGACGTTGTGCCTAGTCCAACGAAGCGATGCAGCCTGCACGCCACAAAGCCCAAGAGCTGACTCGTTATGATTCAGGAGAAGCACCACATACCAAAGACTTGCTAAAGCACGCAAAACGTCACCAAAATTATTTGATTTCTCTACATCACACATCCCGACATCCACGTAGTAAGATCAAAAGAGTAGTGTTTGTGGGTACCAATTCCATCCACTTCAGCCATATGTCCACTACAGAACCTCGACGTCTAAGACACGAGACACTCACGACACTCACGACGCTCTCGTCTGCCTTCCCCCTTTACAAAGAGCACAGGCTCACAGCAACTCCCTCATGAGTGTGCATAATTCTTCCGAACCTTCCAGAGATGGCAAGTTCAGCGAGACGAGTGAGATGCCAATGATCAGCTACGGAGACTTGCAGCGCTGGTACGCTCAGCCACTCATACATAACAAACAAACACGAGCAACATGTTCTGACCGAAATGGAGCTAGGATTTAAGCACCCGACACGTCGATTTTTGACTTGATTCTCGCCTTCTACACGCACTGTGGTCGACTAGGCGTAAGCATTTTCTTCGGCTTCGACTTGAAAGCCTGGCTGCTGACTCGACGTTTCGAACACCACCACATATCCACGCACACTAAATCAAAAGCGCCAAAACCAGCACAATCCACCGAAGTATATGTATTTGGCAACAGCAAAACCAAGAAAATCAAGCAAATAAAAACTTTCCGAGGCCATACACACGCGAAGAAAAAAAATGGTAGAAAATCAAACGTCATGAATCTAGATCCATGAATAACACCATGTCAACCATCGACATGCCACCATGCACACCGATACATACACGCAAAGTACTTCCACGTACAGAACCAGCGATAACGAGACAAAACTGCTAAAGGAATCTTCAAGCACAGCAAATCCTGCCGTGACCAAAGCCCAATATCTCGAGGTAGCAATAATTGAAAGCAAAGGCTTGCCTGGCAGTTGTTCCTCTGGCCACTCGGTTTAGCGCGTGAAATTAAAGATTACACCTGCATTCCAAGAGTCTGCACGGTTCGCATTCTTAAGGTCACAATCAAAATATAAGAGACTTGCCTGATTGAGGTCGAGTTACAAGCATTGGGAGATCTCTCCTGCGCACCTACACTTTCCAGGTTCGACATTGTCGACTTCGTCGATGCAGCCTGCACGCTACACAGACCAAGCGTTGACTCGATATAATTCAGAAAAAGCATCACATTTCAAAACCTTGCTAGAGCACGCAAACGTTACCAAAATCACTTGATTTCTCTACACCAGCACGCATCACACGGGCACACACATCGCCACATCCCGAAATCCACAAAGTGAATAAACGGAAAGCAGTTCCCACATCCACCTTCAGCCATCGCTCACTACAGCAGCAAAACATGACACAGCGTGTCCCACCTTTGGCAATTCCCTTGTGAGACCTCCGCGCCATGGCAACATCAGTGACGCAGTGTAAGCCTGTTAGTAGCACCAAAGATCAGCTTCAGAGGCTTACCGCTCTTGTAAGCAGGCCTCGTCCATGTCGACAAGTAAATGGCACCCTCCACTGCGTCAATCGGGGATTAAATTTCCCACAACACAGCCGATGCGAACATCACACCACACCTCCATTACGACCACAAAACGACACACTACCATGTCCACAATCGTTATCGGATGCATCCACAAGTAACTCGCTTTTTCCTTGTTACTTGGGAGCTTCACAGGACGCTTTCCGACTAAGGAACACCTCTTCGCGAGCAACACAAGCACTATCGAAGACCAGCAATCATTCCTGATAACGTGAGTTACAACAGCAACATCATAACAATCCATCCACAAACAAACACGTGTACGCAAGCCACACTCGAAAGTTCAAAACCATAACTAAAGCCAATTCGAATGTCAATACGAACACCGACACTCCACTTGACTTCTAGGTTGACTTATGACTCTCCCACAGACACACACATCACTGCTCCGATAGTCACCCCAAACAAACAAGCTTACCGAGAATAGACAACATAAGACCTTCACACGTCAACCAGTGACCAGCTACACGACAAGAAATACACAATAGATGAGACCAGTAAAAGTCATAAATCCAGCTCCATAGCTTTAATCCAAGCCAACCATCAAGGTACCGCCGGCTCATCCAAACGGCTCCTTCCTTTACTCCAAGTCACGACCCACACCCAACGCGAACGTCACATCCCCGTTTGAACAAACCTTTCCCCTTGCACTGCAGCCATTGTTGTCGATACACTCGACCACGCCGACTACCGGATGCATCTTCGATTGAACATTGACCCACCCACGAATACCACCACGAGCCATGAAAGAAAACACTAGCACCACGTACGGTAGCGGAAATGGTCCTTGAACATCGACACCTCGACAGTACGGCGCACTGCGAACACCAGCATGCGTGTGTCATTGCCCAGACGCATTGTGTACCCAGAACTATCCACTCACAAACATCGGCAGATCATTATCTACTTATTCAAGTTGCACCCACCAATACCACAATAAAGTAGTCAGACAGTCATATTACAGTACCAACCAGTCTCCAAAGCTACATGCACCATCACCACAAGCGCCGACTCTGTATCCACAATCGAAAAATTGCAATACCATCATGTGCCAAGTTATCTTGTACCCATATCGTATTTCTTCATCTACAAAGCCACAAATCTCCACAAGAAGGCAAGCACCAGCCAAAAGTTCCAGGCGGTACCTGCACACCACAATTCTCCCAAGTCAGGTTGTAGCAATGTTAAAGCAATGGCTTGCCTGGAGTAAGCTGCGCTAGACCTCGAAAGCTCTGGCTGGTCAAGCACTCCAATGGAATGAATGTATCTGCAACTTCAGGAGTGTCCAGGTTGGCCAAGGCCACACTGAAAGCAGACATGCCTGGCGGAAGGCAAAAGGATACCAGGTTCTCCCCTGCACACCACAGCTTGTTGTCTCCAAAATATTCAGTAGGCTTTGAAAAATACTTGCCTGGTTTGCCAAAGTCCAAATATCTCGCGATGAAGCCTGCACGCCACAAAGACCAAGAACGGACTTGATATAATTCAGAAGAAGCATCACATACCAGAGGCTTGCTAGAGCACGCAAATGTCACCAAATCCACTTGAGCTCTCTGCACACACAAAGACACATCACGATATCCACATAGTAAGCACAAAGAGCAGCTCCCACCGTGTTCGTGTGTACATCCACTTCGACGCAGCCATTGTATGTAATGTGGTCCATACGCCCTCAACAAAACGTCGACATCTAAGACACGAGACACACACAACGCTTTCGCCCGCTTTTCCCTTTTACCAGTCTCACAGCAACTCCTTCGTACGTGTACATAATGCCTCCAAACCTTCCACAGATGGCAAGTTCAGCGAGGTGTCGACGTTCAGCTACAGAGGCTTGCGGCGCTAATACGCTCTGCCACTCGACGAGTAAACGGATTCTTTCACAATTTCTATCTGGGACTTGGACAACCACTCCATACGTCACATCACTGTCGAAAAGCATTGCCATTGCAGTGAAAGTCGCACCACAACCGCCGCCACAAAACCCCGCGTATAAACCACACAATCATGGCCGCTACCACCGTTTTTCTTTTAAGTCATTTTTGCCCTGGGCGGTTCCTCGAAGCCACTCAACTACCACTGAGCTACCACATCCAAACAAAACAAACGCGAGCAGCAAGTACGGACCGAAATGGAGCTTGAATTTAACCACCCGACACGTCGATTTTTGACTTGATTCTCGCCTTCTACACGCACTGGGGTCGACTTTACGTAAGCACTTTCTTCGGCTTCAGCTTGAAAGCCTGGCTGTTGACTCGACGTTTAGAGCACCTCCACATATCAACGCACACTAAATCAAAGGCGCCAAATACCAGCACAAGCCACCGAAGTACTTGGCAGCTGCAAAACCAAGAAAATCACAATCGCAGATAAAAAGAAAAAACTTTTCGAGGTCATCCACACGCGAAGAAAAACACGTACTTAAGTATGAAAATCAAATGTCATAAATCCAGATCCATAAGTTACACCACGCCACCATGCACACCGATACACACACGCAAGGTACTTCCACATACTGAACCAACGATAACGAGATAAACTGCCAAAGGAATCGTCAAAAACAGCAAATCCTGCCTCAACCGTTTTTCTACAAAGCCCAGTATCTCGAGTGTATACTGGTAGCAAACGCTTGCCCGGCAGATGATCCTCTTGCCACTCGGTTTAGCGCGTGGAATTAGGCCACAACCCAAAATATAAGAGACTTGCCCGATGGAGTTCGAGTTGCAATCAGTGGGAGATCTCTCCTGCGCACCACTTACCTGGACTCCACATGGAAGTATTTGCGTTGCATCCTGCACTCCACGATCGTATTGTTGCCACGAAGCTTACGTGTAAACGCCAACGACTTATCTGCCACGAATGTTGTAGCAACCGAAGATGTGACTCCTGCACTCCACGAAATGTTTCATCCACCCCAAGAGAAAATGACAAAGAAAGACTTGCCTCGATGTCGTCGACGAAGCGATGCAGTCTGCACACCGTAAAATGAAAGGGTTGACTCGATATGATTCAGAAGAAGCATCACATACCAGAGGCTTGCTAGAGCACGCAAACGTCACCGAAAGCACTTGATGTCTCTACACCAGCATCCACAAAGTGAGCACAAAGAGAGCAGCTCCTACCGTGTCCTCGTCTACCGATCCCCACATTCATCTTTAGTTGTCGCCCCGCCCCGTCTTCAGTCATCGCTGACTACAACAGCAAAAACATAGATGACGCAACACACCCAACGCATAATCCACCTCGCCCGGCTTCTCCCACCTTTGAGCTCTTCCATACTAAAATCTTCGCGTCTTCTCCAGAAACAACTACAGCAGCGACGCAGTGTTAGGCGGTTGGTAGCACCAATGATCAGCCATAGAAGCTCACCGCACTTGCAACACGCAGCTTGTCCACACGAATACGTGAATGGCTCCTTCCAATGTATAAATCCAGGATTTGACTTCTCACACCACCGCCGATACGAATGTCAGACCACAGACTGACACTGTACCTCCACCACGGTCTCAAAATAATGTCCACTATCGTAAACCACTCCACCGTCGTGTAAGTGAGAAATATCGTTTCGCAAACAGCGAAAGCGCTTCACTAGTCATCGGGGACGAGCAATCATCTCCATAAACAGCAACATCATAGCAATCCAGCCACAAAAACCACTTTTACGCAAGCCATATACTTACCCCAAACGAAAAGAAGATACAACATATTACCATCAAACGTCAGCCAGTGACCAGCTACACGATAAGAAATTCACAAACAAGGAGACTGTAAAAGTCACGAATCCAGCTTCATAAGTTATCTCCAAGCCAACCATCACATTATCCAAGTTTATCCACATCGCCACGTAAATTTCTCCTTCCACTGGAGTATTTCACTGCATGCTGCCACATTCCATGTGATAAAACACAAGTATCACGTTCAGTCAAAAATGGTGCTTGGCGGTAGACACCTCGGCAACTCAACACTTCGACTAGTACGGCGCACTGTGAACACTAACATCAGCATGTGTATGTATACAAGTACAATTACCAGCACGCATAGTCTACCACCAAGCCACACGTCTTACTAGCACTTCACTACAGTGCGAGTTCAAAGCCATCCTCACACAAACGCCGTCAGACTAAACACCAAGTTAGCTTACTCATCATTACCTCAATTTAGGAACACAAGCGCCACAAAAACGACCCAGTATCCACAATTGAAAAATTAAATACCACCGCGTGACCCAGTATCCACAATTGAAAAATTAAAATACCACCGCGTGCCCAAATTATGATGTACCCACATCGCGTATCTACATGCTTTAGAGCCACAAATCTGCACACAAACCCAAGCACCAGCCAAAAGTTCCGGGCGATACCTGCACGCCACAAATCCCCCCAAGACAAGTTGCAACAATTTTAAAGCAAAGGCTTGCCTGGAGTAGGCTGAACTTGATCTGGAACGGGATTGTCAGTTAAGGCCACGCAATGCGATGAATGTACCTGCAACTCCAAGAGTTTCCAGGTTGGCCAAGTTCACTATGACAACAGACTTGCCTGGCTAGGGTCGAGAGGTGTCAAGTTCTTCCCTGCATACCACGGCTTGTTGTCTCCAATAAATTCAGTAGGCTTGATAGATTATCTACCTGATTTGCCAAAGTCCAAGTAGCTTGCGAGGAAGCCTGCACTCCACGATGTGCCTTGTAGGCCCCACAAAATAAGGGTACTTATATCATACGATGTGTCAACAGCGATATGCCTGCCCCTCACGACATGTTTGCTTATCATCCCAAGAGAAAAGGAAAGAGCTAATCTTGCCAGGTTCAACGTTGTGCCTCCCAGTCCGACGAAGCAATGCAGCCTGCACGCCACAAAGACCAAGAGCGAACTCGATATAATTCAAAATAAGCATCACATACCAAAAACTTGCTAGAGCCCGCAAAAGTCACCAAAAACACTTGATTTCTCTACACCAGCACGCGTCACACACGCATATCGCCACATCCCGACATCCACATAGTGAACACAAAGAGAGAAGCTCCCACCGTGTCCGCGTCTACCAATCCCCACATCGCACTACGACGTAGCCTTTGACCAGCTACAGAGAGGACCAACTGACGCAAGTTCTTCTCCGCTTGAGCTCTTGGTCGCTTGTTTGCTTCTGACTCGGACGTCTTCACATCTATGGTGTGACACAGATCCGATCGCGCTTATGATTTGTTAATTTTTTTTTAGGGATACCTGATTGGTGGAATGGATCGTTCTGACTCGATATTAAAACTGACTTGAAAAAACACCGTCCAAATTGATATGGATACATCTAATCAGCTTGAAGCTGTGTGTAGCCATTAATGATGTCGCTTCAAGATCCGGAAGGTGCGTCCCGGTATCTGTCTGCTTCGAGTCAAAATGAGCGCGTGTTACTCACTTCTGACGCTTGTCACTGCATTGCAACGTGTATGACGTGCTGCTGACCAGCTCCTTCGCCACTCGAGCGAGTTCAATCGCTACAGAACTTTGTCTTAAGGCCATCGGACGGAAACTACATCACTTTTACAAGTAACAGCACGCTTTTAATGGCCATGCACCTGCATCTTTTAAATTAAATAGTGGTGTCAATATCACTTTGACAGCCTGCGACTGCAGCCGGAACTGATGCAGACGCTCTCGCAGCTGGAGACGCAGCTCATTCACGCGTACGACCTCTCCAGACTGGACGTGTTCGAGGTCCAGGCCTATCTACAGACGATCGACAAGTGGTGCGCCAAAGTGGAGCGCAACAAACGACGACAGTTAGTGATGTAGCCATTTGTAGCTTCATTTTGTGTTTGATACTGATGTTGCGGTGGCCTCAAAAGGGTCGAAACGGCCTCGAAACGAGTTGACAGGACAATGAAAAGATTTCTTCACTATGTGCTGCTACCGGTCGCTGAGAATCAACCTCATGAACCATATTGCGAGCTTGCAGCTGTAAACTTTCGATACTGATAACAATACGAGCCCAGGAGGTGATGATCTGACGGAACTACGTTGTAGGCTATTGGCTTCGTCACTCCGCCAACGTTGCAACTGCGGCCTTCGATCTCGTCCAAAAGACGTCGGAAGAAATGGGTTCCAGTCCCAATCGAGAGCCAAGACGCCGCTGACGTTCAAGAAGAGGGTGCTTCCCCTCTAAAGTCTCGTATTTAGAGCGAGATTGTTTGCTTCCGTCTGCCTATCGCCAGTGTCGGATGCGGCATCATTGCGGTAATGCTCGTCTCCAATACTCTCGACATTGTTGTTTCAATTGAAAGTGTATACATGTGTATAAAACAGGACAAGCTTCAGCACTCCATCGTCAAGCTGCGTTTGAATCATTGTCAAATTACGGACGCCGGGGCGATTCTTCTCGCGAGTATACTACGCGTCTGTCACAGGTATACTTTGATGTTCTGGTACATTTTTTCTGAGCTTGTTGTTGTGTATAGCTGACAACCACGCTTCAAGTGCTGGATCTCAGTAATGACGAGGCAGCTTTTGGAGATGAAGCGATGGACAACGAGATCGGTACCAAGGGCGTACAAGCCATTGCGCTTGCCTTAGTGGAGAACCGAAGTGTCAAACAAGTACTGCGGCAGCTACCCGGTTATTAGTATGGATTACTGACTCGTGATCATCTTGTATAGGTGGACTTGAGTAGGAACCCTGTCGGGTCTAGAGGTGCAATCGCCTTAGCTTCAATGCTGCAAACCAATGTGACTCTAGAGAGGATATGCCTCGATCGGTAAAGCTTACTTGTGTTGTTTATTTCAACTCGAGCTGACAAGTGCGTATCAACTTGTGTCACAGAACTCTTGTGCAGGACGGTGCTCTGTCTCTTATTGACGCTTTCCAGGCATCCAAGTCGTAAGTACCACTCGTTCTGGTCTGCGCATTATACTCATTTCGTTTACTTTGACCGTGTAGGCTCAACATATTGAGTATGTTGTGGTGTAGTCTGCGCCCAGAGGTTGGGGCCAAGTTAGCTTCCGTCCAAGCCGCTAAGAACGTGCAATGAAGTAGTGAGTACACGGAATAAACCAATTCAGGACATGATCCTTGGAAACTTTATAAACATTTGACACACTTAACGGACTTTAACACTAAAAAGTAAACGCAAGATGCGAACAGCTACAGTAGGTGCACCACCTCCACAGGCTTGAGCAAGCCGTCTTAAAAGGAAGTAGCTCGTTGGTGGTGGGTGCTGGCCATGTACGCGTCGGCCTGGCGAATTTTGGATTCTTGGCTCGACACCAAAGCGCGAAGGCGTTTGTTTTCCTCCTCGGACTTTGCCAGTTCGTAATTGGCGCGTGCAGCGTATTCGCGAGTCTTAGGAGACACAACACAATGCTTGCGTAGCTCAATCAGACGCTTCTCGAGCACCACGGACTCTTGGCGGAGAAATGCCACCTCTCTCTGTAATATCACACAAAGTACAAAGTTAGGAACGGGATCGATGAAAATTATGTTAGAATATAACAAACGTACCCTTCGAGCAGCGTACGTGCACTTCTTGGTGCGCTTGCCAATCTTCTTGATTGGTTCCGAGTAACTTCGTACCATCGTCGGAATCTTTAGAGCTTCTGGTGCTAGCAAGTTCATGAGATCCTGCACCTCACGCTTCGAGAAGCCAAGGTTAAAAGCGTCCACTGCCGTCGGTGTAGACATCGGATTTAATGGGGTGAATTCGTCCACGAACTTTTCATTGCAGCCCTCGAGTTGTGTCATTGAAGTGTCAATGTCATCGGCTGCGATCAAGCTCAGGATCTCCGGGTCAATCGGTTCGAGATCGTCGACAGAGCGAGCAGCGAATACTGGTAAAGGTTCCAGTGACATGGTGGTAGTGTAGGTAGATGAATCAACGTGCGAAGGCACGAGGAATTTGAATAATGTGATAGTGGGCGAGGCGTTTCGATGGAGTACCAGCCGTCCAACACATTCACCGTTTATGCGTATGCAGCCTCGACTTGACTGACGTACTCGACACCTATCTCTAACATCCTTCCCAGCCGAGACCATAGCCATAAGCTTGCCCGTAAGCCGTCCAATATTTTTTACATTGTTGCCACACCGCCATCAGGCCGCACCGAATATTTGTCGGCTCACTTTGTTGCTATGCTTGACTCGCATGTACACTTGAAGAAGTTCGTCTGGACGCTAAATGGAATAGAGGAGACTGAATCTCGCCACATGCTGGCCAGCGACTTCGGTGCATGTTCGTCGACTTAACCGACACCATAGGGGGCCTTCCAGCTGCTCGACAGCGGAAAATAAGACGCTCCAGCTCTCTCCGACACTGAAGCAAAAGACTCCGGTGATCGAACATGTTGATGAACGGCATCCTAGGCAAGGGGTACTTGATTTTCTTACCGGCGTCGAGTCGGTTCGAACACCTGAAGATGCCAAACTGGAGCTAAGTCAACCCAGGTGGTTTGCTACGAGGATCGTGTGTTGATACAGGACGCCATAAGCAATCATGAAGAGCATCCAGCAGTCACAACGACGTCATATTGCACGTCGCCGCAATCGGACGACTTAAAAAAAGTCTCAATGTGGCTGTTGACATTCTGCGCGAAAACGGTGGGTGCTACAGTTTCCCACTGTCTGACCAGCTACTACGTCCAAGACCAAAAGCATGACGGCGACGCTCCTTTGCCAAGGTGCAGTTTGAAAAATCCACGGTGCCCTGAATTTAGCATGGTAACGAGTTTCTTGGTGCAGCTACACCACACAAATCTCGAAAGTTATTGACAATCATCAGAACCTGAGCGCGCCTCTGCGTTACGCTCCATGGGGCGTCATAGAGGCATCCATGTACTTACGGATAAAGTTTTATAGAGCGGATGGGAGCATCACAACAAGAATATCACCATCATGTGCTTCACTAACTAAATCTTAAAATCTAAAACCTTTTGCATGTTATCATAAAGCTTTTCAAGATCTGGATAACTTAAGGAAAAAACTTGAGGTTGCCGAAAAAGGGTTTTGTACTTAAATGATAGCTTCTCTCACCTAGATAAAGTAGACATTCCTTCAATAAGCAACTTGCTAAATTCGCGCCAGTGTCTGGACAGGGCGAATTCCCCATTCCAGCGATGCAGGACGAGACCGCAGATTCTCATGCTGCGCCCCCCAACAGCAATGAGAGCCACCAAACTGTATTGGTGACTGTCCCCCCCTTGGAGAAGACGGTGTTTGTCACGTGGCAAGAGTTCCATGAGTATTTGAACGAATATCAGCAACGTACCTTCCAGATTTACTCAGTCCGCACTGGGACGCCAGTTTCCACGAGAAACAAGCGGATTAAGGAAAGATTCGAGAAACGAGGACTAGCAGTACCTCCAGGGGAACTGCTACCTGAGGAAATGGGTACATACAGCAAAGCTGTGGTATGTACCCATGCTGGGAGACCCAGGTCGAGAGCAACCGGCGCGAGGGCGAGACAACCATCCCGAGCTATTAATTGTCCTGCACAGGTAAGAAGTAAGTGGTTTAATTATTTTTTGTTTCTTGCATCTCATCTATTTTTTTCTTTATTTTTTTTTAAGATTACATTGGTATTACGACGAGATTATACCAGTGGAGAATGTTTGGTATATGTGAGTTCCCACACAACCAGACACAACCACGCGCTGTCGGATGGACAATATCGCCGACATCCGATGATCCGTCGAATTACGGACCCGGGTGTGCTTCGGACCGTTCACACTTTGCAGAAAGCGAATGTGGAGCCATCAAAAATCTTAAAATATGTGCGCGAGCACACAGACAAGGAAGTGAGGATGAAAGATGTCCACAATATGTTGGCTTCGCTTCGAAAGAGTCCTCCACAGCCTCCACCTAGTAGTACTATACCCCCTGCAGAGACTCCAGTCGCGGTAGCTTCTCAACCACTGACACAGACTTCTACAGCATCAGAACGACCAGTTTTTTCGATCAGAAGTGTATCTCGTCCTGCTACTCAAGCGAGGGAAGTTCCAACGCAGTATGGCAAGTTTCTAGCTGCTTTCAATGTCGGCAAGGAGATCGCTGAGCTTATGGCAGAGATGGATCCAGATCGCTTCGCGCAATGCTTTGCGGAACTTCGTATGTTCCTGAGGATTGTCGAAAGCGGACGAGTGCCTGTTGTCACGACTCGAGAAGCCTTCGGACACGCGCAGAACAACGTTATGACTGGCATCCCGAATACTCCGTTTCCACTACAGCAATCTTTCCAGCTAGCTGCCTCGCATACTGGATATCCGAGTACATCCGGTGCTGATAATGTGGAAGCCAACAGCCTCATAAGCCCTTCACAACCGTATTCATCAGGTCAGTAAATGCTCATTTAATCACCAACTCCAGGAGTTTTTTATTTAAAATGTATCCATTCTCTTCTCTAGTGTAGCCATTTTAGTTGACGTACCAGAGATCTCCCACGCTGAAGCCATCAGGTAAACTCTCGATGGCAAGTCCGAGTTCTTTCGAGAAAGTTGGTGGGCGGTCTTGGTTCTTGTTGACTGCAGCGTAATAGGCTGCGAACGCGTCCATGGAGCTGGCATAGTCTTCTTCGATCTCGACGTCGTCCATCTTACGAGGTTGTCGGAGTTGTTCCAATGGAACTGGCTTCTCCTCGACCTCAAACTCCACGCCGTAGATGGGATTCGTCGAGAAAACACTGTGCAAGCTTTGCATTTCTTTGAAAAGTTCGTGAAGACGATCTTCTGGATCCACACGGAAGCCCAAAATGTAGCCACCACTAACGGCAGACGTCTCAATGACGAGCGCTGGACCGAACTTGGAGCCTCGGATACGAGCCGAGTTGATCTGCATGTAAGGAATGCTAACGTTGAAGTTCTCAGCCAAGTTAGCGTGCCATACGATGCGGACGTTGGTTACGAAAAATGTACCTAAGTTCCCTTGATCTGATGACAAGTTCCACACGCCATTCAAACGTGTATACACTTGTTCATGAGGAAGCAGCGTCAACTCCTTCTCCTTAATGATCGCTCCTCGAAGTTTCAGCTCTCGATACAGCTTTGTAGTCTCGTAAGACCGGAATACAGCTTGAATTGTAGTGAAGAGTCTGGGGCTGGCCTTCACGAGACTCGTAAAGATAAACTCGAAGCGACTGTTAGCGTACTTGGTCATGACATACAGCGCCTGTGTGCTACCCCGCAGCTTGGACGTGGCTGTGCGGATCTTAAGACTCTGGATGCAGCTGTAGCCGATGCTCAGATTCGTCCGCACAGACTTGTGTGAGGCCCACAACAGCCTTAAATTCGTGATCTCGAGAGCCCCACGGTCGCCATTATTGCCCTTCGTGTCCTCAACCGAGTTGATAGCATCCACCATCGTTTCGCCCTTACGCAGATGCATAGCTGCCGCTGAGATGTCGAAGCGGATCTCTCGATCCTGCCATGTCACCGACTCCGGCGCAGCTCGGATCTCTGCAGCCATGTTCCACAGTGGGAAGAGATCTGAAAATGGCTTAACCGCCGCGACTCTAAACATGGCTACACAGTAATGCATCTCAATTTTACCCTTACTCGGTCGCTAACTGTGCTGTAACCTCCTCCTTTTAAAGGGTAAAAACTCTTTACGCTAGCAAACGCTCCATCGTCTGCTGTAACAGCGCACTAAAGGCCTTCTGCTCCAGCTTCAGACACACCTTAGTAGTACCGGAGTTGTCGAATGTTAGCTCAAACAGCGCCACGACATTAGTCATGGTCTTGACAGAGAAGTACGCCACTTCCTTGCCGTCAATCGGCCGCTTCGCAACGTAGAAGACATTACTGCGTCCCAATCTCTCAGATACAGCGTCGACGCCACGTCCACCCGTCGCAAGCGTGAAGTAGTGCTCGTTGGCCTCGGCAATACTTTGCCACATACTGATAAACTCGGTTGAAGCCATACCGCCAGCCTCTGTGAAGATGGCTGCCAGCTCCAACTCTGACTGGAAGTATACAACTTCTCCACTCGAATTGTTCTTGATAGCCACCTGCATGTTGAGATTCGGAGCCACCGCAGCGTTGACAAACTGCGGACTCACGCTCATGGGTACAATCTGGTTGAATTTTTGTCCTTGCGTTAATGGCTGCGGGAACGTCACAGTCGCTTGCATGGGCACCACACCGAACGTGCTCTTGTTGAACTGGATACTCACCCCAGCAATCGGCGCAGACGCCTGGTTCTCAAAGTCCACGTCCAGAACAAAGTTGCCGTCGCGTCGAGTAAACGCGCCCGTCATCTGCAGCCCCTTACCTTGCTGAGCACTCATCAGCAATTTCTTCGGAACAGAGGACGATCCAGTCGATACGGGAGCAGGAGGCGGCGTCGGAGCACCGAAAATGTCCACCAAGCTCGCACTGGCGGGCGCTGGCGCGGTGGGAGCCGGTCCCGACCCTCCCATGGACAGTCCTCCCATGTCTAGGAGATCAATTGCACCTTCAGACTGCAGACCACTGGACCCCTCTTCCGGCTGGTCGGACGAGCCTTCGTCGTCGTCTTCGTTGCTGTGGTCATCGTCCTGGCGATGTTCACGTAGCTCCGAGACGGTAGAACGCACTACGAATGCACTGGGGACCTTGTGGTACACACTGGCAAGTGTCGATATTTTACCAATCAGATCGTCAAGGACCGAAGACTCGAGAGCGAATGTGTCGTCACTGATAACTGGCTTCTCTGCGAGTACCACCGCATGAGCAGCTTCTGGGTTCGCGGACAAAAGACGCCAATACACGTAGCCACGGTCACGTAGATCCGGGTTGTCGGACTCTTCTGTGGCCTTGTGCAACACCTTCTGGACCATTTCTTGAGTCTCGTTCGGACGCTTCAGGAACAGCTTGACAGTAGCCGTCAACAGCTGCAGCTGCACTTGAACCGTCTCGTCGTCGAAGGAATCCATGAACGACTCGAGTAACTCGTCGGCGTTGTCGATACGTTCCGCGTACTCTCCGATGATCCAGATCATGGACGCTTTGGCTTCCGGCTCGTCCAATGTATCCAAGTTCTCACATAGTGTAGCGATGATACTTTCGTACTGGTTCGGATACTTCCGGAAGATATCCTTGATGACAATGATGGCTTCCTGCACGATGTAGTTGACCTTGGTCTGGATCAGTTCCAGCAGCACATTGATGCACTTCTCAGCTGCACGTTCGAGCTTGACCGCACAGCGCCCAATCGCACGCACCGAGCGACGTACGAACTCGACATCCACCTCTGTGGCGTACTCCTTGAACTCGAGCAACACCTGCTCGATGTTCCGTTCCGATACGAGGCGGATGATGATCTCCAGCTTCTCCATCTTGACGTAGATGGGGTCATTGTACTTGCAGAAGAACACCTTGATCTCATTGGCTAAAATACCCGGACGCTTCTGCACGATCAAGTTAATGTTGCGCAACGCCACATACTGGATCTCAGGCTCGGCAGACAGTAGAGTCACTAGCGGAGGCGCCATCTTACGGGACAGACTGCGCTCCGTATCAGCGTCCGAAACTTTCTCCAAGAACTTCATAATGACCTTCACAGCGGACAGAACAACCGCCGAATTGGCGTGTTGGAGACGAGGCGTGACGCGTTCAATGATCCCCTCGGCCTCTCTGGAGTCTGCAGGAGTGTACGAGGCCAATGCATCAAGCACGAAGACCTGTCCCCACTCGTTGCACTCATTTAGAGCCGCTAGAAGCTTCTGTAGCACCGATTTAGTGATCTTGAAGGCCATAGCACCGCCACTGTTCTCCGAGATCTCGGATAGAGCGGCGATCGCGTTGGCTACAACCGTCGGGTTCGAGTCCGAGATCAAGTCCCGTAACATGTCGAGGAATCCTTGTTCCTCTACCATATCCGGGTTGATATCGTAGAGTTTCGAGACGCAGATAGCTGCAGTTTTACGGACATACGGATCCTCGTCCTGAAGACAGCGACGTAGTGGCTCGCAGAGGTACTCGGTGATACGATCCACGCGGATACAGCCCATAGTACGCACGGAGAGCGCGCGGATGAGCGGGTTCGGGTCGGCAGCGTCTTTAACGAAGGTATTGACGGCCAGGATGGTTAGATCCGGGTTACTCTTGGCGTAATTGATGAGGTACAGGTACACGAGCTTCTTGAGCTGCGTGTCCGCTGTCTGGATGCAGTTGACCACGTCTGTGAAGAGCATGGATACATCTTTGCCCACGGTCATATTGGCAATAACCTTTTTCACAGCGTCTTTCTTCTTCTCGCGACTGGGATTGGCCAATTCTTGGCGCAATTCATGCGTCTCGCCCTTCTTGGTCGTGCTGAAGAACTTGGAGTCGTTCGCGGCGCCAGTCATGCGCTTGGCGATCGCAGCCATCGTGGGCATCGCCATAGTTGCAGCAGCTGTTACCGGTACGGGGAAAGTAGGGCTCTACGTTGGGGCTTGACGAGGCGCGATGCCAGATCTGAAACGGACGCGTGGTGGAACAATGTGATTGGAGGAAAATTTGAAAGCGGTTAAATTCGAGTGGTACACGTAATGTAGCTATTGCAAAGATGGCTCCATTGAAGTTACTCGTCGTCATGGTCATCTTTATCGTGCAGTTCTATCGCAATGCTGTTCTGTGGTAGAGATAGATATTCTCTACGTGTACGTTCTGTCATGTTGTTGCCAGTAAGGCACAACCACTCCAGCGTCGGAGTGATTAATCGCTTGGGGGCGTGAAGTTTTGCTGCAAGAACTGCTAAAGGCTCCTCAGTCATGTTGTTGTATGCCAGATCAAGCTCGCGCAACGTCCGATTGGTTTCCAAAGCACGAGTGCAGGCCACGAGACCTTCATTACCGATGCGATTGTGTGCCAGATCCAGTCGTTGCAGCGTATTATTCGCCGAAAGACACGCAAAGAATCGTGGTGCCTTCGCCGCATCCAGACCCGAATACGACAAATCCAGAGCCACCAACGTCTTGTTAAACTTGAGCAGCTCTCCGAATCTAGCAACAGCGTCCGCATCGATACGGTTAGCACCGATAGAAAGTATACGCAGTGACCTGTTAGAGTTCATAAGCACTTCTGCGATGCGTTGAGCCTGTTCGGAACCGATCCCAAGACCTGCCTCCAATGCATCGTCCGAGTCTGTACCGCCAATATTAAGGTGTTCTAGACGCTTGTTTCTCTCCAACATTGACGCAAACGCTGCAGCACCACGAGAGCTCATAGTATGGTGTTCAATATCAAGTAGCACCAAGCTCTTGTTAACCTCAAGTGCAACTGCCAGAGCCTCAGCACCCGCAGGAGACACTGTATTCCAACGCAAGTGAAGTTCACGGAGAGTAGCAGTACAACGTAAGCCTTCAGCTATAGCTACAACGCCTCGTACACGCAGATCGTTGCCTCGTAGGTCCAATCTCTCGATGGATTTGTTATGTATCAGTGCGTCTCGAAAGCCTACGACCCCATCGTCACCCAGCTGTGTCCAGCTCAAGTTGAGGTACGTAAGAGCACTACTTGACGCCAAGCACTCCGCCAATGCTTGACCTCCAATAGGTCCCAGTGGACTGTTCTCCAGCTCGAGAGTATGCAACGTACTGTGGTTACGCACGCCGTCAGCCAATGCACGAGCTGCTGCACTGTCGATCATACAGCTATTCAACGCTACTCGACCGAGATGAAGGTGATGCAGCATCTTCTTGCCGAGAAATCCTGCCTCATAAAGCTCCAATTGACGGCCACATAAGTTCACAGTGACTAAATCTCGATGGTCCTTATGGGTTGTATCCATGTTGACAAGTGTCTTAACCGAACGCGAGACATCAGGAAGACGCAACTCGTTAAGTTCTTGAGTTAAACGATTCACAGCGAAGCACTTGGCAAGAATCCAACGATCCAGGAAATGCTTCGAGTCGACCGAAAACTCGATTTTTTCTGGTATTTCTCCGTATTTCCTATTGCCACGTACTTGCTGGACATTGATAACTGTTTCGTGCATCTTGATGGTTAACAAGGTGCTGTTGAGAGCCACAAGTTCTCCTATACTCTCCCCTGCTTCAGGGAATAATCCTGTATTAGACAGGTTAACCTCGCGTAATGTTATGCAACTCTTAATAGCAGTTAGTAACTCCAGCACTGCAACTCGTCCTAATCCTGGATTATCATGCATATCCAGTGATAACAACATGTTGTTCTGAGGTACTACTCCTGCAATAACCAGACCGTCCAGTTCCACCAATTCTCGATTAACGAGCGTTATCCAACGTGATGTTTTCACCTTATCAATCGGAAGAACAGCTCGAGCGCCACTTAACCGAGCTAACGCAAAGCTGTCGTTAAGGTGCCGCAACGCTACGACTATCCTTTTCGCTGAATCAAAGTCGAGATTCGAGAGATACTGCGTACCGTCTTGAGCCACATCACGTCCATAGACACAGAGTTCTCGAAGAGCAAAGTTGTCTCGCAATGCAGACAACAGACCAAGTACAGCTTGCGGTCCCATCTGGTTCCAAGAAAAGTCACAGCGTGTAAGCGTCTCGTTCTCTCGCAGTGCTCGACCGAGTTCGTCAGCCCCCTGAGCGCCAAGTCGGTTGTCACGGAGATCCAAATCAAGTAACATCGAGTCCGGACTGTCTTCTAGAGCCTCTGCGAGGTCACGAGCTCCACTAGGACCAATGCGGTTCCCCACCAGACTGAGGTGAGTTAGAGAAGAATTCACTCGCAGAGCTGCAGCCAGAGCACTTATGGCCGTATCATCGATCCCAGCGTACTCTAATCGGAGCGATAACAGCGTTTGATTCACTCGAAGAGCTCGAAAGACAGCGATCGCGCCGTAAGAGCCGATTTTGTTCTTGTCCGGACCTTGTAGCACCTTGCTGGTCTTCGATGGATCTCCACGGTCTTTAGACTTGGATGCACGTTTAATTTTTATCTTGATCTTTAGTTTTACTCTGAGTTTCACTCGTGTTGCGGTCCATTTTTGCTTTGAGTTCACTCGTTTTCGATGTCTAAGTCTTGTGGCTATCCTCGTAAATCCCAGTCTTTTGGCTCGACGAGATCTTCTTCGCTTCGTCTTCTCTTTGACTGGAGGCGGCTGCCCTTGTTGCACTACCAACGACATTGTACTCGTATTGAAAGCCAATCCTGCATGTGCGAGCACTGCAATTTGTGTCGCTGTGATAGACGAACGTGGTCGCTTTTGTTGCAGTTGTTGATCATCCAAAACTAGACATCGAGAGGAGATATTTCGACGCAGACATAGAGTCGTGTACGTCAGTGCTAGACCAAGCTGGAAGCAATCAGACCATCCAAACGCTGGAATGTCGTCAGGAACGACGTAGCTTCTCTCAAGCTGGCGACTTTGCTCCAGTATCGACAAAGGTCCGGATTTCTCCGTGGAATCGTCGATTAGAAGCACGTGGTCGTGGATCAGACTGTTGTCTTCGATGTCTGGTGCAAAGCTCACTCGTTTTGTCTGTCGAGTTTTCTCTGTCGTAGTGCCACCATTTACTATCGCTGTGGGGTTGCAGTAGGCTGGTGAAGGTGCAAACTTAAAAATGCAAGCCTGCAAGTCTGGAACGCAATCGACGACTTGAATCCACGCTTCTTTTCGAGGAGTGGCAGCACTATCCTCGCTCTTGTTGTTGTCGAGTTCTTCTGACTCATAGCCGGTTAGACTTTCCTTTTGATCGCCTCTTACCAACTCCGTACGATGCAGTAGCTCAACAATTGACGCCTCACGGTTCACATTATTTGACTGCGACGAAGACGTGTTGACAGTGTCTCCCTCAAGAGCACCCAATGTATCCATCAGCGGAAGTCTATTCTGCTGCGTCCATTTTTCAAATTTAAAGTGACTCTTCAGTAGAACACTGGACATACAAATTCATCGACGGCTAGCTGCAATTATTCGACTTCCTTAAATGTTGCTGATCACAATTGCAGTCCCTCTATTGTGACATTGGGTAGGCACGCTTGATGTGGATCTCCTCACGAGGTCTAAGCCACAAAAAAGCAACAAATATCAGCCCAACTCCTCATGACATCTCATATATCCTGTTACCTGTCATTAGCACCCGTCGGCACCATTCCCATGCGCTGAATCACCTTCATCCCGGACGAGATCCGGCCAAACACAGTGTGTTTACCTATTTTAGCCAATAGATCAGCCCTTTTACCAAATACCAGCAGTATCTCAGCTTTTCCTTACCATCCAGCCACGGTGTCGGCGCCAAAGTAATGAAGAATTGGCTGCCATTGGTGTTGGGACCCGAGTTCGCCTGCACCAAAGCACACAGCGTCGGTTAGTAACCTTAAATATACGAGAATCTTATTAAAATTCTTAATATTTTACCATTGACAGCACGCCAGCCCCCGTGTGCTTGAGCTCCTTGTTGATCTCGTCGTCAAATTTTGCTCTGCCATCCAGTTACTTCACGTTAAGAAAAATGTAGTTATGAATATCATTGGCTTCTGGTACCCGTAGATGGATTCTCCTCCTCTCCCCGTGCCCGTGGGGTCTCCACCCTGGATCATAAAGTCCTTGATGATGCGGTGGAAGATGGTGTTGTTGTAGTAGCCGCGACGTGCAAGCTCTGCGATGTTCCAGCACGTCCGCGGCGCGTGCTCGGTGTACAGCTCCATAGTGAACTCACCCTGGCAAAGATTCAGCTAGTTAGCATACAGTTTCGCTCAACATAACACGGTACACCAGATGCAGTCTTAATACGCACCACTGTCGTCTCGAACACGACGTGCGTCGGCGGCTTGGACGTCGCTGGTGTTGCCATCTTCGACACGAAATATAATTATAGGAGACAAAAAGTTTTGAATTATTGTTTCTTTTAATTTTTTAAAGAAACACTTTGTAGTTTAATCATTTAAAAAGGATATTTGAGGTGCTCACTTTTTTTTTTGCTAAGTTGTGGTCCAAAATGGATCGTGAAAATACTCCGCAGAAGCAGCGCCAGAAGGTGAGCTCTCCTTCCTTCCCGGCCCAATTCTCCTCCTCCTAACGTATAGTCCAGCGCAGTGCTGGCAGTCGTCGCACTAGCACCAGCTCCGCAGCTCATGGTGCCCCATCCCGAGCCAGTATGAGCTCCGTTCCAGGCGCACGTGGGTTCCGGCCGCGTAGTCGCACCGCAGCGTCCCCCCCGGCTGCTATAATGTCCAAGACGCCATCCATGCTGCTACGTCCATCTGCAGGTGGGTCACCAGGGTCCACAGGCGTCCTCTACGAGCCAGACGCCACTAATCGCAGTAGACACAGCGTCTCCGACCGAGACAGCCACTTGCAGGTGAACACCCGACCCACTAAGTCCTCACCAAGCCACCGGAGAGCGGGCTCTCCAGGAGCAATACGCCCACAGACCCCGTCTACACTCCAGCAGACCGACGTCGTCCCTCCTTCTACCAGTGTGAAGCTTATCACTCCCCAGCTGCAATTTGCCACGGACTTGTCGGTAAAATTGGGAAATTGTCTGGAACTCACAAATTTCACAGTAGTGGGGGTGATGGGTTTTGAAAATGTGGGGAAATCCACAATATTGTCACTTTTAGCCCAGACGAAAATTGGAGATAAGGAGCTTTTCTCGACTCGAAGCTTGGACGCTCTCGTGATGGATCGACATGAGACGACGGGGGTGGATCTCGCCATCTCGATGGTAGCAGGAGCAGGCCACCCAACCGTGTTGCTGGACTCGCAGCCATTGCTCAGCAGCTCGATGCTGGCGGATTTATTGGAGCGGAATGAGTCGCAGCGCTTTAATGCGCTCACACCGGAGCAGCAGATAGAGGCAGCTTCGTACCAGATTGCGGTCTTCTTGTGCTCTATTTGTCATTACGTGGTGGTGGTTCATGATGGATTGGCGTATCAGGCTTCGGTTACTGACCTTTTACGAAAGATAGAGCAGAAGTTGGCTCAATGTCGACTACCCAGTGTGTCCGGCAACAGCCAGAGACACACGGCACAACTCCTGTACGTGGCAAACAATGTGGCAGATTCCGAGTTATTGTACCGCGAGAACGAGCTGCTGTCAGCTCATACATGTGCACTCGAGGCTGTGTGGCCACACGCACTAGTTCGTGTCCCTTATAACATGTCGACATACAGTGACGTAGTTGACGATAAGGATGTCCTCAACGTGGCGTCCTTCGTACTTCCACATCGGCAGCAAGTGACTCGTGGGAACGCAAAGAGGAAGGAGCAGATTAAGAAAACAGCGTTGATCTCCAGTAAATACGCGGAGTTCGATGAGGCAGCAGAAGATTTCCAGCTTTTTGTCCGAAGTTTACCGAGCTCGCCCTCGTTTTCGTCAAAGACGGAGTCGAAGTCAGCGATGACGCCTGGATCAAAACCACCGCCACCTCCACACACACTATCTCTACGTGAATGGCTCAGCAACGCCTCCCGCGTGTTTGAAGCTGTGCGCAAGGCTAGCTGTTTCACCGCCGAATACACGTCGTCGCGTGATCAGCACTAAGCCAATCGAGCCACCGATCAGTACACATTGTTTAATGCTGAAAATCTCGAATACAAGGACGGACTTTGTCGCATCTCGCTTCGATCTAGTGGGGACTTGGTCTTGGAAATGGCTCCACTCTACCAGACTCCTTTGCAACGAACTGGTGACGTCGTCCCGCATCAGTTTTTCCGGACGGTGTTGAAAAAGTGGCGTAGATTCACTGCGACGTCGTGAAATCATGGATTCATTGTTGACGCTTATCGATAAGGCCGAATTTACCACAAGAGGTGTCACGCCGATGTTTTACGCAAGTACTGTACATGTGTATCTTGTTTTTTGTGGGCGACAGGATCAACAGTTACTAGCCTCCGCAACACCGGTAAGCGTCGTGAAATACCTTCTTAATAGGTGGTGCGGTGCAACCTCTACTTTGCCGGGGCCCTCAAGACAAGTCGCTACAATAAACTAGGTGTCGAGAGGAGTCTCTCGGTGTGCTGACAACTGATCAAGTGGCCTTCTCTTACTCCTCTGCGGCCCCAGAGGTCGCTACAGGTTATGAGCCCTGGCCTCTTCGCATCCAGTGACGCCGAGCAACCAACCCCAAGACGGCTACGACACAATTCCTGCGCGGTGTCGTAGTCTCAGTTGATTACACCGTCTTCCGCTGAACTTTGACGGTGTTCTGCTTCCTCGGCACCGTGTTTGGACTGGGCGAGGGGTTTTTGGTGGCATAATCGTGAGAGTGAGTAAACACAGCCTACCAGCAGTGCTGGCAGCACTGCCTTGGCGTGAGGCTCACTTCTGAATTTACTTCTTCTAGCATCCCAAGTTTCAAACATCCAGGAGAGATGCGTTCGGCTATGTGTCAATTCGCCATTCTAGTGCTGCTTGTTGCTGTCGCCTTCACCAGCGGCGGTGCTCTTCGTACACTCAACAATGCAGAGAAGAGCAAGTCTTCGAAGATGGCTGACCTCTCCTCACTCCACGGTCAGCACAAGAGGGGAAATTTTCGATCCCTGAGGGTCACCGAAACTGCAGACAAAGTCGCATCGCAGGATCTTGAGCTTGATGACACTGCTGAGCGTAGCCTTAACATCAACGACCCTTTCGGAAAAATGATTGGGAAACTGTTCTACTACAATAGATGGTTCAAGGAAGGGAAAACACTAGAAGAAATGAGAGCTAAGCTGCGCGTCTTTGAGACGCGCCGAGACAGGAATCTCTATGACGGCTACGTTGACTATTGGTTCAAGATGACAAAACGTCAAACGCAATAGCGCGTTTCTAACGCTGTTGGCAACACCTACTGAATAATTGTGAGTCACGGCGTTTCCACGGTGCCAAGAATGTAAACTCCTTATTGATCATCAATACTCTGGATTAAAAAATGAAGCCGTGTGGTGTCGTGCTAACTGGTTAATAATGTTAGCTTCGTTTTCGCTCACTTTTTTCCTTTCACTGGCGAAGCGCTGAAATTGTAGGATTTTCTTAGCACAGTCTCGCTTGCTTTTACAAATAGTACTGGCAAGGTACCAACTTTTGAGCACCACTTTGTCCAAATTCAATTAAATTAAAGCTCTGGTTTCCTCTTAAAAAAAACTTTCTCGATCCTTTCAGCCCTCTTTAAAGTCTAGCCCAAATAGAAAATCGATCATTTTTTAAAGTGCAATCTGCCTGCGTCAAGCCGATATATTTATAAATCGGTGCAGAGGCATTTTTACGAGTTAAAAAGAGTTATTCTGTATCGGGCTGAATGCCCGACACTTTGTCGGCATGGCGATGGAGAAAAGATGGTTTTCACGTCTGAAGGTACTGTGCGGCCCTTGCCAGCTGAGTGTCAAGTGCTATACTGTAATCGAAAACTACAGTAATGTCTCTGTCTGTCGGTGACATTTTTTTATGTTGCCCCAAGTTTTTGGTAAAATATTTTAGAGATTTTGTTTTGACATGTGCATCGCTTAAAAAGTGTTTTAGCATTGACCGAACTTAATTAAACGCCACCTAAACTTGCAGCGTGTCTGTCCGTTTACCGCTTCCTTACCGAGTAACCTGTCTGTCCGTCCGTCTGTCAGTCCGTCGCTTCCCTCTCTTGCTGCTTTTTCCTGCCTTTTCGCATGGCTACACCCGGCCTGTCTTATACAGTTTCCTCCCATCTTACCGACCGCGCCTATCTTTCTGACTCGACCTAACTATGCCAAAATTACAAATATAGCCAAAAGCGTGACACAGTTAACTCGCGCCCTGATTGGGCAATACCTGCCGACCTGCGACACTGACTGGATCTGTCGCACGATCAGACCGTCTCTGGCCCTCGCGATTGGACGTGATGTAAACATTTCTGCCGAGAACGAAACACAGCGATTGGTTGCAAACAGCCAGGCGAGTGCGCAGATGATTGATTATCTACATTTAGCTACGCAAAACCTGTCGTATGTACTGCAAATCGGGCACAGTAACCACTTTATTTTCTAAGAGCTCTACACACTTCTCAAATAGAGATGTTTATTATTATTAATGTAGACTTCACAGACCAGTATTTTGTAAGAGCTCTGGGATGTTATTTTCCACACACTTTTCAAAGTAAAGATGATATTAATAGTATTAATATTTTTAATATAAGCTTCACAGGCCGCATTTGTAAGAGCTCGGCGATGCTATTTTCCACAGACTTTCTAAAGTAGAGACGATAGTATTTTTTAATATTAAAGTAGGCTTCACGACCAGCGCTTTTTGTAGGGACTTTGCGAATATATATCTTTTTGCTTCACCTGGCACTCACCACTGCCACCGTGCAATGAAGGCGCGCGGCTGCACGGTCATTGCGGTATCTGCTCCCGTGCACCGTACCCGACGAATGCATGCGCGCACGATAGATAATTGTTTTAGTCAATTTATATTGCATGCAAAGTATGTATTTGTTTGGAAATCTGATAATAATATATTAAAGCTAAGCCAAATAGTAATATTTTAAAACATTTTAATATTTTGCCTAATAATAACAACCAGCCTTACAGTACCGTGCTATTGGCTAATATTTGGACGCAAGTAATTGGTTAAAACAATATAATTTGCTAACATACTCACAGTTTGCAAAATGGTGGGCCCTATGCGCAAGCAATGCGAGGCGAAGATTGACCCGCTTCTACTGATCCCGCAGTGGTCTACGACGGATTTCCGGGCGCATTGCGTCTGCTGCGGGAAGCTGCAGTACGGCTACGCGTTCCGTACAATCAGCGGGCGGGACATCGTGCGGCGCTGTATTGCCTGCGAGAGCGGCCCAAAGGCGGTTGAGTTCTGGGAGGAAAAGCCACCACCACCTTATTCGGCCGAAGTGCGCCACCAGAAAAGCCTGGCGAACGTCAAGAAGGCGATGGGTCCTGACTGGTACCCCAACAAGAAAAAGAGACGCAGCCGCCCTCGCAAGCTGACCGCCCGAAACGCCAAGTACATCGAGGAAAAGAAGCAGCAGAAGAGCAAGTAATTGGTAAATATACCCTTTATGGCCTCCATGTTTCTACCTATCTTTGTATTTAGTATATTGGCTACAGTGCGAGCCTTGGAGCCGCACAGACGGAAAACTGTCTATGATGCTGCCAATTGTGTTGACGCACCTACAGATGGTAGCGCGTTTCAAATAATAATTAGCGCATGGTGTCTACTGCGAACTTTTGCAAGCTGACCGTCCCTATCTGCTTCCGCGTAACAATAGATCGAGAGTACACTCGCTCACTTGGATACATGCAAACCATGCTATCTGTGACATCAGCGCTCACAGCGTATGTTCCATTAATGTGCTCTCACAAATTGAAACTACAGCATCGAGTGAGCACTACACGCGACGATTAAGTTGCTGTCTACATAGATACGAGCCCGTGTGCGGTAGTGCAAACAATACCGGTGGGTGTGGTAAGTCGAACTGTCTGTACGCATAACTATACTTTAGTGCCCTGTCCATAATGGTCAAGATAAGAGCTCGGCTCAGTCGCGGGTAGCTATAAGGTGTACCCGCCGCGCGCGTAGATACTGCGTGTAATACAGGTGACAGACGCGCGGTCAGCTTGCCAGTATCGCTGCAGTATGGTCTGTGCCCAGTTAGTGACCTGCTTGGTCATATAAACGGATACATCAGAAGCGTAAGCACAGTAAGCCAGCACGACGATGCAAATGTACCGAGAAAGCGACAGTGATCCTATACATAGGTTTTAGATATCACGAGCGCGTGGTATACACACTCATTAACGACCTCGCAATATATGCACGGATACATCAAATAGCACGCCGAGTTGATAAGTAGGCAGCAAACGTACTTCATATAATGTACATGAGCGACGATTCGAATCAAGCCTAAGATATCTACGATCTGATAATCTGCCTACAGTTATGTGGCTTCGTATGTTCGTCATACATATCGGAGCCAGTAAATGTCTCTCGAAAGGGTCTACGCCACTCTATCAGTCAGAATCTATACAAATAAGTCAGTATGTGCGGCAGCTATGCAAGTAGAATCAATGCATGCAAACGATAGTGGAAACACCCTTCAGTAATATCATAAAGAGCTCAGCAGAACAATTGCAACGCATAATATTGGTGTTTGTCGCGACTATCGGCAAAATCTACCTGTCCTAAAAGATACTTCGCGCAAGGAGCTGACTAAACCTTTCTCTAATAGACCGTCGCAATCAATGATATGGTGTCGACTGCCTCACGGCGATGACGTGACAGATGATGTTATGTTTGAGTAGACGTATTTACTCCAGCTACACTGGGATTCCTCACCGGTCTATGCCAATGTGGATCATCACTGATACTGACATGTCTTCTGAACAGCATTTGTTAGCTTTGCAGCCCGCACGCCTCCGATTCGTGTCATTTTGGGAGCTATGCGCTCAAATGCGATTATAGACAAAACCTTCACGGGTAAGATGGTGCTCATCTTGCAGATCACGTTAAACCCTGGTCATATCTATCATAACATGTGAGCACTATAGATAATGTGTGCGGTGTTGTTTTGGAGCGTAATATAAGTAGAACACAGTATACATGTACTATATGTTGCTTTGCTGTACGTAGAAACGCTAAGCACACCGCAGCGCAGCGAAGGTGGTCAGCCCGCACTACACCAACCAACCATGCCCTAGCGTCCGCGGAGCGGGCGCCCAGACCGCTAGTCTCCCCGCTTCTAACCTTGTCTCCCCGCTTCTAACCTTGTAGCCTGTCGGTCCGTCCGTCCGTCAGTCCGTCGCATTCCCCGTCTTGCTGTTTTTTCCTGCCTTTTCGCATGGCTACACTCGGCCTGTCAAATACAGTTTCCTCCCATCTTACCGACCGCGCCTATCTTTCTGACTCGACCTAACTATGCATAAATTACAAATATGTCCAAAAGCGTCACACAATTAACTCGCGCCCTGATTGGGCAATACCTGCCGACCTGCGACACTGACTGGATCTGTCGCACGATCAGACCGCCTCTCTCCCTCGCGATTGGACGTAAGGTAAACATTTCTGCCGAGCACGAAACTCATCGATTGGTTGCAAACAGCCAGGCGAGCTGCGCAGATACTTGATTATCTACATTCAGCGACGCAAAACCTATCGTATGTATTGCAAATCGGGCACAGTAACTACTTTATTTTCCAAGAGCTCTGCACACTTCTCAAATAGAGATATCTATTATTATTAATGTAGACTTCACAGACCAGTATTTTGTAAGAGCTCTGGGATGTTATTTTCCACACACTTTTCAAAGTAAAGATGATATTAATAGTATTAATATTTTTAATATAAGCTTCACAGGCCGCATTTGTAAGAGCTCGGCGATGCTATTTTCCACAGACTTTCTAAAGTAGAGACGATAGTATTTTTTAATATTAAAGTAGGCTTCACAACCAGCGCTTTTTGTAGGGACTTTGCGAATATATATTTTTTTACTTCACCTGGGACTCAACACTGCCACCGTGCAATGAAGGCGCGCGGCTGCACGGTCATTGCGGTATCTGCTCCCGTGCACCGTACCCGACGAATGCATGCGCGCACGATAGATAATTGTTTTAGTCAATTTATATTGCATGTAAAGTATGTATTTGTTTGGAAATCTGATAATAATATATTAAAGCTAAGCCAAATAGTAATATTTTAAAACATTTTAATATTTTGCCTAATAATAACAACCAGCCTTACAGTACCGTGCTATTGGCTAATATTTGGACGCAAGTAATTGGTTAAAACAATATAATTTGCTAACATACTCACAGTTTGCAAAATGGTGGGCCCTATGCGCAAGCAATGCGAGGCGAAGATTGACCCGCTTCTACTGATCCCGCAGTGGTCTACGACGGATTTCCGGGCGCATTGCGTCTGCTGCGGGAAGCTGCAGTACGGCTACGCGTTCCGTACAATCAGCGGGCGGGACATCGTGCGGCGCTGTATTGCCTGCGAGAGCGGCCCAAAGGCGGTTGAGTTCTGGGGGGAAAAGCTCCCACCACCTGATTCGACCAAAGTGCGCCGCCAAGAAAGCCTGGCAAACGTCATGAAGGCGATGGGCTCTGACTGGTACCCCAAGATAAAAAAGAGGCGCAGCCGCCCTCGCAAGCTGACCGTCCGAAACGCCAAGTACATCGAGGAAAAGAAGCAGCAGAAGAGCAAGTAATTGGTAAATATACCCTTTTAGGCCCCCATGCTCCTACCTATTTTGTTTTAGTATACTGGCTGACGGTGCGAGGCTTGGAGCGGTAAGCTGACTATAGTTCTGAGTCAGCAGCTGACGCACCTACAAAGCGTAGCGCGCTTCATAAAATATGAGCACATGGAATCAACTGTGTACCGCTGCAAGTTGGTCGTTCCTATCCGCATACGCGTCACCGTAGATGGCACGTACACTCGCCCACGTGGACACACGCAAAACCATGATATCTGTACCATCAGCGCTTATAGCGTATATTTCCACAAATTTAAACTACAGTATTGAGTGGGAGCTACGTGCGACGAATAAGCTGCTGTTTGCATAGATACTACCACTGCGTGACAGTGCAGTCCGTACAGATGGACGGGGCAAGTCAATGTGTCTGAACGCAGTATTGTACTTTAGTGTCCTGTCCATAATGACCGAGATGAGAGATCGGTTGTGTCGCAAATCACGGTGTACCCGCCGCGCGCGTATATATCGCGTTGGCTATTGCTAACAGACGCGCGGTCAGCATGCCTGTATCGCAGCGGAATGGCCTGTGCCCAGTTATGGACTGATACATAAATAGCGTAAGCACAGAAAGCTTGCACGACGACGCACAAGTACCGATAAAGAAACCGTGACCCCATATACAAAGGTTGGGCTATCACGAGCGCGAGGCATATACACTCATTAACGGCCTTGCGATATATGCACGGACAAATCAATTAGCACGCCGATCTGATAAGTAGGCAGCAAAAGTACTCCATCTAATGTACATGAACTATTATTCATTTTAAGTCTAACCATCACTACGATCTGATACTCTGCCTACAGCCATATATCTTCGTATGTTTGTCGTACATATCGGACCCAGTAAATGCCACTCGGAAAGGATCTACGCCACTCTGTCAGGCAGTAGCTATGCAAATAAGTCAGGAAATACGTCAGCTACGCAAGTAAGATAAATGCATGCGGAAGATAGTGGAAAGACCCTTCCGTAATATCACAAACAGTTCAGCAGAATAATAACTTTCAAAGCATAATGTTGGTGTTTGTGGCGATTATCGGCAAATACTACCTGTACTTCACGCGAGGAGCGGACCAAACCTTGCTCTAATAGACCGTCGCAATCAATGAAATGGTGTCGACTGTCTCACGGCGATGACGTGCAGATGGTAATACGTTTGAGTAGGCGAATTTACTCCAGCTACACTTGAATTCCTCAACGATGTATGCCAATTTCGAAGCATCATTGATACTGACCCGTCTTCTGAACAGCATATATTACATTTGCAACCTCGCGCGCCCCCCATTGGTGTCATTTTGGGAGCTATGCGCTCCAATGAGATTATAGACAAATCCTTCCAGATTAAGATGGTGCACATATTGCGGATCACGTTAAACCCATGTCATGTCTATATTTAATATGACGATCAACAATACGCATTCGATCTAGATCTATCACGCGGGTATCTATCTGTAACATCCAGCTGTCACGCCTACATATTTATATGTGATGTTTCCAAAAGTGATTTTAAGAAATGCTAGCAGTACACGCTCCAGAGGCGGACAGTGAGGCTAAACATGAGAACACTAAGGATATTGTGTACGGTGTTGTTTTGGAGCGTAACATAAGTAGATCACAGTATACAAATATTATATGTAGCTTCGCTCTA
The DNA here is from genome assembly GCA_011320135.1 of Phytophthora betacei. Taxonomy (NCBI): domain Eukaryota; phylum Oomycota; class Peronosporomycetes; order Peronosporales; family Peronosporaceae; genus Phytophthora; species Phytophthora betacei. Next base: position 171,619 of record JAANHX010000657.1, on the reverse strand, counting down.
AGTAGAAACTCTAAGCCCACCGCAGCGCAGCGGAGGTGGCCAACCCTCTCTACACCCACCAACCATGCCCTAGCGTCCGCGGAGCGGGCGCCCAGAGCGCTAGTTTCCCGCTCCCTTACCGAGGAACCTGTCTGTCCGTCCGTCCGTCTGTCAATCAGTCCGTCGCTTTCCTCTCTTGCTGCTTTTTCCTGCCTTTTCGCATGGCTACACCCGGCCTGTCTTATACAGTTTCGTCCCATCTTACCGACCGCGCCTATCTTTCTGACTTGACTTAACTATGCCTAAATTACAAATATGGCCAAAAAGCGGACACAATTAACTTGGGCCCTGATTGGGCAATACCTGCCGACCTGCGACACTGGATCTGTCGCACGATCAGACCTCACCTTCGCGATTGGACGCGAGATAAATATTTTTGCCGAGCACGAAACGCACCGATTGGATGCAAGCACCAAGACGAGCTGTGCTGACGATTGCATATTTACATATAGCTACGCAAAACCTGTCGTATGTACTGCAGATCGGGCACCATAACCAGCCCATGCACTTTTTTTAAGTAGAGACGATATTATTTATATTAGTATTATTATTACTTAGGAGGCTTTACGACCTTTGCATTATTAAAGTTGCACCCGGACACAGCACTGCATGCGCGAATGGTACCTACGTGGTGGTGTTGTTCTTGCTGAAAAGTATGTTTGGGTTAAAAAACTGAAAATAGCATTATTGCAGCGATTGCCAAAATTAAAACAAAACTATTTTTGTTTAATAATGAGTAACATCATTAAATGACCGTGTACTGGAAAATATTTTTACGTGAAACAAAATAATGCCTATGATATAATGATACTATTTATTTTTTTTATAAAATACACCTAACAGTAATCATCCGCTGGAATACCTAATATTTTTACGCACGTCAGTAATTATATAAGCTTCTTTACAGTTTGCAACATGGCGAGGCCCATGTGCAAAACCAATATTGACCTGCTTCTGCTGAGCCCGCAGCGGTCTACGACGAATGCCCGGGCGCGCTGCGTCTGCTGTGTGAATCTGCGGTAAGCTTACGCTTTCCGTACAATCAGCGGGCGGGATATCGTGCGGCGCTGTATTGCCTGCGAGAGCGGCCCAAAAGCGGTTGAGTTCTGGGGGGAAAAGCTCCCACCACCTGATTCGACCAAAGTGCGCCGCCAAGAAAGCCTGGCAAACGTCATGAAGGCGATGGGCTCTGACTGGTACCCCAAGATAAAAAAGAGGCGCAGCCGCCCTCGCAAGCTGACCGTCCGAAACGCCAAGTACATCGAGGAAAAGAAGCAGCAGAAGAGCAAGTAATTGGTAAATATACCCTTTTAGGCCCCCATGCTCCTACCTATTTTGTTTTAGTATACTGGCTGACGGTGCGAGGCTTGGAGCCGCACATTCGGTAAGATGACTATGGTGTTGACGCACCTACAGAGCGTAGCGCGCTTCATATAATAATTATCACATGGAATCAACTGTGCACCGCTGCAAGTTGGTGGTTTCTATCCGCAAACGCGTTACAATAGATCGAGAGTACACTCGCTCACTTGGACACATGCTAACCATGCTATTGGTGCCATCAGCGCTCACAGCGTATGCTCCATTATTGTGCGCTCACAAATTGAAACTACAGTATCGAGTGAGCACCACACGCGACGATTAAGTTGCTGTCTACCTAGATACGAGCACGTGTGCGGTAGCGCAAAACCAAACCGGTGGGTGTGGTAAGTCGAACTGTCTGTACGCAGTACTATACTTTAGTGCCCTGTCCATAATGGCCGACATAAGAGCTCGGTTCTGGCGCAGGTGGCTATAAGGTATACCCGCCGCGCGCATAGATACTGCGTTGAATACAGTTGACAGACGCGCGGTCAGCTTGCCAGTATCGCTGCAGTATGGCCTGTGTCCAGTTAGTGACGTGCTTGATCATATAGACTGATACATCAGAAGCGTAAGCACAGTAAGCCAGCACGCCGACGCAAATGTACCGAGAAAGCTACAGTGACCCTATACATAGGTTTTGGCTCTCACGAGCGCGTGGTATACACACCCATTAACGACCTCGCCATATATGCACGTATACATCAAACAGCACGCCGAGTTGATAAGTAGGCAGCAAAAGTACTTCATATAATGTACATGAGCTACTTTTCAGATTAAGTCTAAACATCACTACAATTTGATACTCTGCCTACAGCTATGTGGCTTCGTATGTTCGTCATACATATCGGAGCCAGTAAATGTCTCTCGAAAGGGTCTACGCCACTCTATCAGTCAGAATCTATACAAATAAGTCAGTGAGTACGTCAGCTACGCAAGTAAGATCAATGCATGGGGAAGTTAGTGGAAATACCCTTCAGTAATATCATAAAGAGCTCAGCGGAACCATTTCATGTCATGATATTGGTCTTTTGTGGCTACCATCGGCAAAACCTACCTGTACTTCACGCGAGGAGCGGACCAAACCTTGCTCTAATAGACCGTCGCAATCAATGAAATGGTGTCGACTGTCTCACGGCGATGACGTGCAGATGGTAATACGTTTGAGTAGGCGAATTTACTCCAGCTACACTGGGATTCCTCACCGATCTATGCCAATTTCGTAGCATCATTGATTCTGACCCGTCTTCTGCACAGAATATAATATATTTGCAACCACGAGCGCCCCCGATTGGCGTCATTTTCGGAGCTATGTGCTCTAATGAGATTATAGATAAAAATCTTCTCAGATAAGATGGTGCTCATCTTGCAGATCACGTTAAACCCTGGTCATATCTATCATAACATGTGAACACTAAGGGTATTGTGTGTGCGGTGTTGTTTTGGAACGTAGCATAAGTAGATCACAGTATACAAATATTATATGTAGTTTCGCTCTAAGTAGAAACTATAAGGCCACCGCAGCGCAGCGGAGGTGGTCAACCCTCTCTAAACCAACCAACCATGCCCTAGCGTCCGCGGAGCGGGCGCCCAGAGCGCTAGTCCTAAGCTATCAATGCTAGCACGGTGTCTGTCCGTCCGTCACACGAAACGCTCAGGTTTTTGAGCTTTATCATTGGCTGTCGAGCGGAGCGAAGGCGGCTTCGATTGGTTAAAACTGAATTATGAAGCTTACATCGGTATATTCATGTGGTTTACAGAGCACATATGGAGATTTGCACTCTATTATCCATTATCCGAAGGCGGCATCGTTTTAATATTACGAAGTATTAAAATTTACTATTCTAATAATGCATGTTGCTTTTAATATTTGAGTGCGAATCAGACAGAGCTACTTTTTTCATATGAAATAGCCCCTAAAGACGCTTCCTAAGCTGCAAGGTGCTTCGCGTACCCGTAGGAATGCGTGTTTTCAAGACCATACTATACGGTACGTAATACGCTGTACTTAATAGCTTCTGCAAGTTACAATGACTATAATAACTACAACTGTTTTGTTGTAGAAATATTATTAAATTATCTGAGAGTGAGGTAACTGACTGAGCTGCCAAATCGTAGTACATGTACAACAGAAGCTGGCCGTAAGAACAACGCTGCAAATAAACGTTGTCACTTGATCCTGAAAGATAGATAGATAGATAGATAGATAGATAGTTTTGGATTGAAATAAAACGAGCTCATATGTGTTACTGCTGTAAACCATTGTTTTCAAAGAGTTGCTTAGACAGCAAAATCCGATACTACTTAACTGGCGGGCGTGTCGTCGACAGGGGCGTAGGATACATTTTTAAATATAGCGGCAAGACAACAACAAAACACGAGAGGTGTGAATTCAAGTTGGTTAAGTAGACCCCATAAAGAAACGTTAACAAACTTGGTGCCTAAATGACGTCCAATAATCCTAAATCATCGCTCAATTATCAAATCGACAACACTACCGTCAACAGCAACAGCAGCAAGGCGTCTTGCGACACAATATTTAAGTGCTTCAATCATAACTGGCACAGACTCGAGTGCTAATTCTGAATCAGCACAAAATGAACGCTACATACATTAAAAAAAGTACAATTTGAACATTATTTTTAGCTTTCATTGAGTTTGATATTAGAAGTGAGCAATCTTTAGTTGTTACAAGCTGAAATAGGCAGTACAAGCAGGTAAGTAGTGCAAGCTGGACAGGCCCTTACTATCATGTGAGCTAAGTTTTATAGCGGCGCGGAAATGGTCCGTGATATCGAGCAACACGCTAAACTAAACAAATTGTGTAGCATTTGTATAAATGTTATTAAAGTGCAGGTAGTTTGGGTGGAAGATGAAGATTACAGTGGTAACCAGCAATAATAAAGAGAGTGTAGTAAGAATCATGATTCAAGATCATTAGAATAATTTGTTTTAATCAGATATGCATGATGCTGACCCGAATTATTGAAATTAAAAGTATTGAGGCTTAGCGTTTTTTTATTAATATTTATCCCGCCGAAGCGTAGCGGAGGCATGAAGGCCAAACAAGTAGAACTAAACCTAAACTACCGCCGCGTAGCGGCGGCACTCGGCTAGCATATTAATTTAGTGCAGTAACGACTCCAATGTAATATCATTGGTAGACGCACGCCTTCATCGCTTTGTACGCAGGCTCACACCTTTTGGGCATGATTTTCTCCATAGTGGCCTCTCGAATGTTCCTCGTTTTGTAACGTCATAGCTTTATAAACACTAGCGAGAAGTGCATGACTACAAAATCAATTGAAGTGGTGAAGTATGCAACCAAAAACGTTGTCCATGATAGAAGCATTTATTGTCCGTACAGCTTGTCTCTTGGTAATTTTGGAGCAGAAGTGCTGATGTGCTAGACACCATGAACTGTAAATCGAATACACAACATTTTTAAAGTGCTTGACGGTATATAAAAAAACCTCGGGCAAAGTCTGTAAAGTCTTAAAATCACCGCTACATGGATTAAAAGTTAGTTGAGTAGTGGTGTACCGTATTTCGCATGTCGACCGATACCGCTACTAGAGCGATACACCCACCCAGCAGCGAATCATTGATTAGAACTTAGATCCAAGGAAATCGCATGTCGAGCGATACACGACACTAAAATGAAATAATGACTATCAAATTTCAAAAATTTCAACACAAGCGAGTGGTTCGTGTCAAGCCAAAAGGAAGACCCCGACGAGGAGGACGTGGTCGCCACGATGCAGCGATACAAGCTCAATGCTGAATCAGTTGACAAGAAGCTCGCGATTCTAGTGATGTTACAGACGACGGGAGCTGTGCGACCACCATTTCTCACTTCTATCCTAATCTAGCCGCCGCATCGTACAAAAGCAATCAACGTAGTACTAATGAAAGTGCCGAAGAGCGCGGCCGCTGTCTCGCAGCCAGCGGATGTCGATGAGCTGCCGGCACAACATTCAAACTGCGTCGACCCAGCAGGATCCTGGTATGTGACTGGATTCAGCATGCGTGGAAATCACTTCCTGTTACTACAATTTCTAATGGGTTTAAGCGAAGTAAGCTGGAGCCGAGTGCGAGCTGCATTGCATCGAGTCAGTTGGTGGCCCAACTCGAGAAATTCTCGCTACTAGAAGGGCAACCGGTAGATGAAAGATGACTTCGCCGTTCAGGACATCATCGAAGAGACAACTGTCTAAAAATAGAGATTTTGTTTCTTCAGCTTTTAACATCATTTTTGAAGGGGAATATATCCCTCATAACATGGGGTGTATCGGTCTTCATGCGAAATACGGTATGTGCAGCCAAAAAAAGATTGTATTCGACAGAGACATATTGAAGCTTGTCGTTTTACAATACCGGGATGATGTATTCTTATATGCTGATTTTAGACTTACGAGAGACTTTTTGACTTTGGTATTGCGTGCTTGCCCTGAGTTGAATCTTTTTTTCTTTCTCTTATTGTTTCTTTTGAACTATCGACAGTGGCAGCGGCGCATTGGCATGCCTGCGCATATGACATTGATGAGGCATTGCCTCGGCGCTTGAGCTCCGCTACGAGGTACGCTAGGCCTCATTCTCTGCCAGCCTCCCCCACTTTCCAAATCGGCAGTTGATTTTAGTACTTCGGAGCAGAAATGTGCTTCTTGACACTCTTCTCGTCGCGGACAATTGCCAACTCTGCTACGTTACACCACAGCACCGGCGTTGCACATTCGACATGATGCCGCCTGTGCAGATGACGATGACGTGTGCCTGGGTCTGAGCCTGCCGTTCGTCACGGGCGACGATGTCCTGCGATCGGTAAGGAAGCACTCGTGACGCGCGTTCTTACGCTCCCGTAGACACAACGCGGGTGACACGGGTGGTACGACCGCTAAATTGCGGGTGAAGGAATCGTGCGGGTATCCACTTATTGTGGAGGTTTTAGAGACACCTGATGGCACAAGTAAGAACCTCAGATTGTTTTGCAAGAGTAAGAGCTAGATGAAGTAGGCTAGATCACGAGGCAGTCTTAATCTATAAATTCATTCTCCATTTTACCTCAAGCTCCGCAGTCCCTCTCATGCAAGGTCTTCGGACCCGGTTCGCTCCTCAGCAAGCCACGGGCGTGTCACTTTGATATATAAAATTTGGAAATCGGAAATAAGAGAGTCAAGCCAATCAACATATCGCCTTATCAAGCATGGGGCGCACGAACAAGGCTGAGTTCGTGACCTACTCGATGGTCATCACACCCGCTAATGCTGAAACCCCTGCGGAGATGGATACCGTCAAGATCCAGAAGTTTCGTGGAGGAAGTGCTCGTGACTGGCTTAAGTGAAGCCGTCAATTCCGCAGTCTGGCGCGCAAGAAGCAGTGACCAGATGAGCAGAAGGCTCACAACCTCGTTGCTCTTATCGAAGGAGAGTTGGAGCCTGAAGTTGAGCAAGCCGCCATTGACGCCATCAACTCGGGCAGGAACTTCGATGAGTTCTTCGCAGACGTGGGCCAGCTGTCGGTTCCGGCTGACTTCAGTGAAGGCTTGGACAACGAGCTGGACCATAAAGAAGCAAGTTTTCCCAGCGTCCGAAGGAAAATGTTCGCATGTTTGCTGAGCTCCCGGTGAACGCCGAAGAAGTGCCTGAGGTGCAGCAATGTCGCTATCTCAAGCGAGGAATGCCGCGTGACTGGCAAAACAAGCTGGCAGCAGCAGGTATTGTCCACGACAGGTTCAGCGAACTTGTGCTCTACTTTTCACGCATTGAGAAAGCCGAGCAACAGCTCTCGACACGAGAGAAAAAGCAAGGGAAGCAAAGCCAAGGACTGACCAAAGACCAACACCGGGACAAAGATGCCTCCAAGAGTCAGCATAAAGACGGCAAAAAGAACAGCGATGGCTTCGAGCGGAAGCCCAAGGGTGACAAGTGGTGTTCCTTCCACAAGACGAACTCGCACAACACCTGTGACTGCTACACAGTCAAGAAGAAAGCAAAAGACGAACAAAGGAGCGCTGAAGTGAAGACAACTTCCTCACGTAAGCAAATAAATCGAAACCCTCGTATCCACAGAGACTCTGAGTTCGACTCAGACTCAGATGCCAGTGAAGATAAAAAGCTCAAGTGTGTCGACCTAGCGACGAAGAAAGATCGAGCAAAAAAAGCTCCATTGCGCATTCCAGTAAAGATCAAGCGCAGAGGCCAGACCTTTGACGCTCTACTCGATAGTGGCTCCTCGAAGAGCATCATTAACGGCGCGACGCCCGCAGCCAATGTGAACTTGGGACGAAAGTTCCTCTCCGCTTCACCTACCGTCTTTGAGGCGATGAACGGCTTGGTAACCAGTAGCGGTACGACTATGGCGCAGTTTATCTTCCCTACGCTAAAGGCGGACTCCGTCAACACCCACCGCTTCGAGGTGATTGAGAACGGTCACGACGCAATGGTTATCGGCCGCGACATCATGAACGCTCTTGGCCTCGTCCTGAACTTCAAGAACAAGGTAGTACAATGGGAAGAGTACAGTTACCTTCTTAATACGAGTCGTGGAGGAACGACCAGTGAAGCAAGTGAGCAGGACGAAGACCAGCAGGATGAGTACATGGACGAAACCAAGGAGATAGCTGACGGTGCGGTCGATCCCGAGCAGCTGCCCCCCGACCTCCTCAACGCCGAGCTCGCTCAGCGTTACTTGGACTTGCTCGTCGAGCATCGCAAGTTGTACGATGGTCACTTGGGTCGCCTGCGGTTTAACGACTACTTGATACCACTATCTCCGGACTATAAGCCGGTACATGCAAAGCCCTACGCTATTCCACGCAGCCAAGAGGCGAACGCTACAAAAGTCATAGAGCGGCTTATTAATGCCGACATACTGGAACAGATCTACGACTCAGAGATGTCGTCGCCCGCATTCTTCCTAGTTAAGAAAGACGGTTCACTTCGACCACTAATCGATTACAGATGGTTGAACAAGTACTTGCGTAGGAGTCCCTACTACGTACTTCGCATCCGTGAGATACTGATGCGACTTGCGAAAGCAAAGTGCATCTCGACGTTTGATGCCAAAATGGGCTATTATCCTCGCAGGCTCGCGATGAAGAGCCGACCACTAACGGCGTTCTGTTTGCCGTTTGGCAAATTTCAGTACAAGCGTCTCCCGATGGGCATCTCGACCGCCCGGACGAGTACCAAGCTTGCATGGAGCAGATCTTTGGAGACTTAGAGCTCGTTGTCGTGTACTTAGACGACATACTGGTATTTTCAAAGGACGAGGAAGAGCACCTTTAGCACCTACGCATCGTATTCGAGCGCCTCGCCCGTTACGATGTCAATCTGAACGGAAAGAAGTGCTACACACTGCGCGAAGAAGTTGATTACCTAGGCTACACGCTCTCTGCGAAAGGTATCAAGCGTCAAACGAAAAAGATCTAGGCCATCCTACAGATCGCAGTGTCAAGGAACCGTAAGGAGCTACGACGTTTTTTAGGCATGATCAACTACTACAGGGACATGGTCCCCAACAAGACCACACTGTGCAAGCCTCTGCACAGGTTTACGAGCAGCAAGGTACCCTTCACGTGGCTACCCAGCGATACGGAGACCTTTCGAGCCATCCAGCGAGCCTTTGCAGAAGCCGTACTGCTGTCTTTTCCGGACTTCGACAAGCCATTTCAGTTCTACGCTGACGCGAGTGGCACCCAGCTCGGCGGCCTTGTCATGCAGGAGACGAAGAACCTTGCGTGCTACTCAAGAATCTCGAATAAGCACCAACTCAACTACATGACGATAAAATTGGAACTGCTCTCCATTGTCGAACGACTGAGAGAGTACCGTACGATGCTGCTTGGCTTTCCGGTGGTGGTGCACACGGATCACAAGAACCTGATCTACCCCACTGAAACGAGCCTACGTGTCAAGCGCTGGAAACTACTGCTGTCCGAGTACCGTCTCACCCTACATTACATCAAGGGAGAGACAAACGTAGGAGCCGATGCTTTCTCAAGAATGAGGTTTGCAACCGATGAGAGCAAGTCGCTGTACGAAGCGATCTGTGCAGCAAGTGACGAGCCAGAAATGCGTCACGGACCTGTAATCCGCCAGCACCAGGACGCTGATGGGATGGTCATGAACATTAAAGCTGCGTGCCTGGCAGGCAGCAATAACTCCGACTATCAACTCATTCCGCTATTGGGTTGCGCACCGGTAGCATACCAGAAGCGGGTAATCGTCCCAGAGAGTCTGCGAAATGACCTTATTTCGTGGTACCACCGGAATCTCGACCACCCGGTTAGTGAGCGACAGTTTAAAACGATGAAGCACACGTTCTATTGGCCGAACATGGAGACCACCATCGACATGTTCGTCACGAAGTGCATAATCTGCAAGCGTGCTAAACTCCACGGCGGTAAACAAGAATACGGACTTCTGCCACCACGTACAATACAGACCGTCAATCTGTGTGATGTCGTCCACGTCGACCTCATCGGCCCGTACGAAGGACAGGGTTATGGGATCACCTTGATCGACCAAGCCACCCGCTGGCTTGAAGTTGGCGTCCAGCCCAACAAAGAATCCTTGACGACAGCCGAAAGCTTCGATCGCGAGTGGCTATGCCGCTACCCGAGACCTCGCAAGGTCATCCACGACAAGGGCTCGGAGCTCACCGGCGAAGAGTTCCAAAAAGAGCTTCTACGCAGCTATGATATCAAAGCCAAACCCATAGCTGCGAAGAACCCGCAGGCCAACGCGATCTGCGAAAGGGTGCATCTGGAGACCGGCAACGTCCTCCGCTACCACGAATGCGCTGACTGGAGGAAGCTTATCTACTACGCTGCTTTCGCCGTCCGAGCTAGCTACCACAGCATTCTCAACGCTTCTCCTGGCCAAATCGTGCTCGGCCAGGACATGATTTCGCGTCAGCTGCACGACGCGAACTGGAGCTACTTGTCGGAACGGAGATTCAACGCCATCCTCGCCGACAACGACCGCGAGAACAGTAAGCGGCTTGAGCACTTCTTCAAGCCCGGAGACCAAGTGAGGCTACGGACCCCAAGCAATTTCGAGCAAAGATTAAGCGCGTGGCCGACGGACCGTATCCAATCAAGGTCGTCCACGAGAACGGCACTGTGACCATCGACAAGGGTTCTACGCAACAACAGGTCAGCTTGCGCCTCATTTTCCCGTGCTGACTAGCACAACTTCGTGGGGGGAGCATGTGGTACGACCGCTAAATTGCGGGTGAAGGAATCGTGCGGGTATCCACTTATTATGGAAGTCCAAGAGACACCTGATGGCACAAGTAAGAACCTCAGATTGTTTTGCCGGAGTAAGAGCTAGATGAAGTAGGCTAGATCACGAGGCAGTCTTAATCTATAAATTCATTCTCCATTTTACCTCAAACTCCGCAGTCCCTCTCAAGCAAGGTCTTCGGACCCGGTTCGCTCCTCAGCAAGCCACGGACGTGTCACGGGTCATGGCATCACCAACGATAGTGCTCTGGCAGTCGAGAGCGGCTATGTTCTTACTGAACGAAGTGTGCTCGTTTTCACTGTTGTGTGAGGTGGCTCAAAGATCGGATAATGCTATCTTGTCGGGCGAAGAAAGATTCTATTTTAAATGTTGCATGAGCGGCTTGGATAAAAAGGTTTTGGCAGGTAACAATACAGTATCATCGCAAACAAGTTAAGCAAGGTAATTTGTCTTCATCCTTGGTGGATGGGTCAGTCTACCTGCATAATATTATTTGTACAAATGACGTTTTTTGTAAGTCTGTTTTAGCTGAGCACTCAAACGATACAAAAATACTATGACAGGGTATATGAAATCGCTGGGTTGTCACGTATCGCCTGATAGGTTTTTACAGTCCAAACCTTAAGTTTGGATTGTAAATAAACTAGAAATGAAAACGACGCAGCGATAAATTGGACAAGAACCCTAGTAGTCAATCAAAAGTACAAGTGAAAGGTGCAAAACGCTGCTTTTGGTGCTTCTTATTCATTGACAACAGCGCAATAATATATCATATGTCCTACCGATAACAGTGTATTGAAAATGTGTGTCTATTGGTGATTGTCGATGATGCCTCTCCATCACACTATCTGTTGTGTAAACAGTGTAGATAGGATTAATGAGGTATCTCCATTATGGACTCTGGGACATAATGGATGTAGCTGGGATTTTGCCCTCCCCATCAATAATCCATAACCATTTGCGGGCCCCTGGTCCTATAGATATACATTTAGTTGCGCTACAGTATTAGCTAACGTCTAGCGTAGATGAAAATCACGTGTGAAATAAGCAGGCTCAGATGAAAATAACATGTGAAGTATGTGCTTACTAGCCGAGCGCCGCCGCTTTGCGGCGGTGGCGCATGCACGTTAATTATTGTGTTCTGCCTCCGTTTCGCTCGCCACGGGCTCGCAGCACTAGTCACCGGATGCTTGAGGCTCGGAAGGCAACTCACGTGCGACTGTCCGTCAGTACGCTGGTGGCTCAGGTCTGCCGGCTCTCGTATGACTTGGATCGCCAGTGCTGTTTTGTGCATTTCGAAGATGGATGTCCACGTTGTCGCGACCACCATCTCCTGCGGTCCGATCGCACTGAGTAGCAGCGTATCGTCGAAGCGGTGCCCATAACTGAAGCGGAGCGTGATGTGATTGGCCGTTTTGAGTTAGCCTTGGACGAGGCTAGGAGCGGCGGATGGCCGCGCCAACAGGGTCAGGTACCGCCGATGCGGGGCTTGCCCCGTACGCCCCTCACAAAGTCCGGAACGTCTACGAGAAGAACCGCGCGTGGCTCCCAGCTATCCGGCATTGGGCCGAGCCAACGGATCCGGTATTGACGATGGGGAGGGACGTCACCGTCACGGTGATGAGCGCCGAAACCGCGGGGTGGAAGGTCGCGAGCGTCGTCGTGCTGTAGAATCGCCTCCACGATATGGCGCACGTCACCCGCAAGATCGACAAAAGGAGCGGGACCGTCGCGCTGGAAGCGTAAGACGTACACGAGGGGAAGAGACTGAGAACGCGCAGCTTCTGAGCCGTCTTCTTCGATGCATGGACTAGTTGGAGCAGGTGAATGCGGAGCTTCGTCACCGTGTGGTTCGTTGGGACGCTGGCGCGTTGAATCAGCGTCGTTGGGGATAACGGCAGGGGAGTATCGACGCAATCGTCCCACGTAGAAGGTAGGGTGTAATCGAAGAGCTGTAGATAGTTGAAGCGTGTAAGCATCGCAGAATACTTTCGATACTTCCAATGGGCCAATGTAACGTGGCGCGATCTTGCTCGTCTCAGATCCGTCACTAAAGAAGGTTTAACTTTTAGCCGTCGATAAAAAAAACGATCTCCCACGGCAAATTTTTCCAGATGCTTGCGTCCGCGCTGATCAGCGTACTATTTCGGACGATCGACAGCAGACTCGATCGCATCACGAGCATATCGAGTAGCCGACTTGCGTCGCTGAACAAAGTCGTGAACAACCGCAGCGTCGCGCTGCTGCGGCTCCGGGCTCGGCCCAAAACTGGCTGGCGAAGACGCGGTGGGGTTGAACGCGCCCTGCCGCACGCTGCCACCAGAGCTAGGCCGACGCTGACTCCCAGGGTCGATCAGCGTCCGAGTGGTTCAGTCCGTGATCGAACGTGGGACCGCGCACGAAACGGGGAGTCTAGCTTGCGTGGAAGTCGCGGTATGCGCTGGTCTTGCTCTCGTGGGGGCGCCTGGAGCTGAGGAGCTGGATGTCAGTGGGGCCGCTGACCACGTGGTAGCCCGCGTGCGCTTCCCGTGCGCTGCGACCCTCGCAGCAGTGCGAGTCGTTACTCCGTTCAACAGCGTCGAAGAAGCGTCGTGAGCACGCTCATGACGGACAGCGTCGTGCCCGTCGTCAGCATCGGAGGTGCTCGCGCTGGATGACATGGCTCGAGCCGGGGCGGGGATCGCTATCTGGTTACTGTCGTCAATGTAGCCGCCGGTGCTGGTAGACGATATGGAGCGCTCGACACCAAAGAGCACTGGAACCTGTGGATGTCGATCATAGCTCATGAAAAAGGGAGTGAGGCCCGTAGACGCGTGCTCAGCGTTGCTGAGCGCAAATTCGACCAGTGGCAAAAACAAGCTCCATGACTTGAAGGACGTTGCGTAGCTGCGCGGAACGTCTTCGAGGACTCGTTCCGTCTGTCCGTCTGTCCCTGGGTGAGCCGCGGTGGTCATCAACAACCGCGGTCCAAGATTCGGTAAGAATTCGGACCGGAAGGCGGCCGTAAAACGGGGATCTCGATCAGACACAATCGAGGACGGTAGGCCGTGGTGTCGGTAGACAGTGTCAACGAAGATCGCCGCCGTGTGCGCCGCGGTGATTGTAGCGGCAACTGGAGCAAGGTGGGCCATCTTGCTGAGCCTGTCGACGAAGACAAGAATACCAGTGCGACCTTGTATGTGGCGAGGTAGCCCGAAGTCAAAGTCCATGCTCACGGAGTCTCACGCGTCCTGTGCGACAGGAAGAGGTCGGAGTGAAGCTTGTTTCGACCCAGCCGGTTTGACCCCCTGGCACGCTTCACAGGAGCGTACCCACGTACGCACCCACTTGCACATGTGGGGCCAGTAAACTCCCGAGCTAGTGTCGCGGAGGGTTTCTCGCGACCCAGGTGTCAAGTGCTTGAATTATCATGAAACTCGTGGATGATGCGAGCTCGAAGGTCATCGTTCAGCAGATAGCGAGGTCACTCGCATCACAAACGACGTGGAATGCCTTCGAGTGATCGGGCAGCATCAGAGCTGGTGCGGTGGATAAGCTGGTCTTCACCGCGTCGAAAACAGCCTGATGTTCCGGACCACGCGGCGTCCGCCTTGAGTAGCTACGGCAACGGCCGAGCAGTCATCGCGAAGCTCTTCAAGTAGTTGTGGAGGTACGTTGCGAGACCCAGTAACTGCCGGAGTTGTTTCTGGTCTTGAGGTGTCGGCCAGGCGCAGATAACTGCGATCTTCTCCGCGTCAGCACGGACATCGTTCTTGCTGACATAGCTGCCTAGCACGGGTATCTCGGGAGCGCAGAATATGCACTTCTTCAGGTTGGCGTCAATTTGGCTGTACTGCATCTCTTGGAGCACCTGCCTTGGGTGTTGGAGGTGAGCCTCGACTTCGATCATGCCGTCCTCGGCACGACTGTGGACGAATATGGCGTCAAAATAACTCGGCGCAAAGCTTCGGAGGGTCGAAGAAGATTGAAGACCATTCGGTTAAATGAGGCAGGGCAGCATCACAAGCCATTCCCACAGCATTACGCTGGGCGTGCTGACAGCGGTCAGCGGCACTTCGCCCTCACGCATCAAGATTTAATAAGCCAGCCATCAAGTCAATCGCGCTGTACTGATTACTACCAGAAATAGTGTCCAACACCATGTCCTTCCGCCGGATTGGCGTTTGTGCCGGTATCGTGGCGTCATTGAGCTTGTTGAAGGCGTGCACGATGCGGTATCCACCCGTGGCCTTCTTAACACAGAATGTAGAGCTAGAGTGTAGGAACCAACTTTCGCGGACGTGTCCAGCTCGACGGCGGCTTTTAAAGGAAGAATCGATGGCGTCTGTTTGGTCTCGTGGGAGAGGCCATTGCCGCGTCACGCAGTACTTGACTCCAGGCGTGAGGCCGATCACATGCCTAACATTACGGTCAGGAAGAAGTTGGGCGGGAATCTTCTTCGGGAAGACCTCGATGAACTCGCGGACGCGTGGAGCGACGGTTTTACCGGATACCTCAAGTGCCGGTAACGACGGAGCTGCGTACCGAACTTCGCGAGCTGTATTTGGTTCAGCAGAATGCAGTCGAATTCGCGCGTCTGACGCCGAAGTTTTAGCGTTCACCTCGACCGTCGTCACTGAGTCGGTGGATTTAGCAATGATCATGCAGACTTGCTCAGCCTCTCCACGTCTTAAGTCACGGAGAAAGTGCATCTACGAGAAGACAGGGAGCTTCGTAATTGATGCAGCGTCACACGGAGGACGTCCGACCTCTACTTCTCGCACACGTGCGTCGTTGGCGTCGCCGTCCCCTACAAGGACTGAGATCGTCTCAGTCTCAGTTACCGATAAACACAAACACACGGATGGCGTGCGAGCCCTTCGCGGCTTGCGCCGACCACGACGGCGAGGAGCGACCTGTGCGGCAGACCATGAGAGTCCACGCTCGAGCATGTCGTCGACTCAACCGCATCATCTTCTTCAGAGATCTCCCGCTCGACCACACGCGGGAGCTCAAGCTCAACCGCTGGTGGGAGGCCATGCTTGACCACTCTCGCTTAATCTGGGAGTTCCCGCTCAGCCACATGCGGGAACTCATGCTCAATCGCTGGTGGAAGGTCAAGCTCAGCCACGACATCTTTTGAGAGCCACTGCTCATCGGGGAGTGGGAGCCCAAGCTCGGCCACGTCCAAGGTGCGCTGAGGTTCCAGCTAAGAACCGGCACAAGTTGCGCGCTCACACGCTGCACACGAAGGGTGTTCACCCGGAAACAGCCGTGGTCATGGGGTCCGGGTCCATGACTGCAACATGTCGCCAATGCCTGGGTGTTCCGCCCAGGAACCCTAGCACAGCGTTGGCATCAAGGTCACGCGGACGAATAGTTCGGACCAACCAGTCGATGTTGGGCGGGTGGTGAGCGAGCCATGGGATACCGACGATGCAGTCGAAGGAGCCGCTCAGCTCGATTACCAGAAAGGCGTCCGACCCCTGAAACCCATCGAACTCGTACGAGAAAGAGACTGAGCGCCGCGGAAGCCGTCGCGGCTTGCCGTCTGCATACCTCACAATTATGTGGCCCGGTCCTTCACGTACGCGCGTGTCCGCTGGGAGCACCGACAGACTCTCGGCACGAATGAAGCTGTTTGTCGCGCCTAATCCAGCAGCGCTCGGACAGGGCGTGTCGCCCCAGCAACGTGAAGACTGAGCATGATCAGTCTCGGGTCGCTGCCAGAGGTGGTGACATATAGTTGTGCACGTAGCACTGGATCTCCTAGGAGGAGATTCTGCTACCAGAAGACCATCCCTCCATTCACGACCAGTAAGCCGCCCCGCTCATACTGGTTGTCGCTGTTTTTTTACCTGAACACCAGCGGCGACGTCGGTCTCAACCGTGATGTTCGCCATTTCGGGAGCTGGAGTGCGGCCCATAGCCGCGCGATGACCAGGATTTTTTACAGCGGAAACATTTGAGCGGGCGCGAGCCCCTCGTCGATGACCGTGACCGTGGCGTGGGAGATGTTGCCCCACGACGGTCATCGTACTGTCGGATGGCATCAATCTCCATCGGTTCCTGCTCCAGTTCTGGCGCTAGAGCCTGAGAGAAGACGAATGCTTGCGACGCTGTCACACTGTAGTCTTCGCGTAGAGCGACAGCGAAGCAAGGTAGACGGAATTTTACTAGTCAAGTAGAAGGGCTGGTATCCAGTGTTCATGCCCGAGATGAAGACTTGGACTTGAGTCGCCATGTCCACAGGATAGGCCGTAGTGCACGAGATCAGATACCGTGCGTGCTGCATGTACTCGATCACGGACAGGCGTCTCTTCATTAGCGAGAGGAACGACCGATGGACGCGCTTGTCTTGGAGCGGCTCGGACGCGAGCCGCAAGTCGGCTTCAATTGCAGCTAGTGTCGGCAACGAGCTTGCCGAGCGCTCATATCTTTGCCTCACCGGACAGCTTGGAGGAAGGTGTGCGCGCGAGCTCGGTTGACAGTTGCCGAGCCTCGATGGCGATGTCCACTACGCGGAACCATCTGATCAGGTGGATACGACTGTCTCCTTCACCGCTGTGAGCGGAGACATCGATCTTGACGATGCCGGGCTTGTTCGTGGGAGGCGTGGGAGTCGACACTCGCTCACGCGCCACGAGCGCCTGGGCGGCCAGGCGTTGCTTCTCTTCCGTACCGGCCGTCAGTAAGGTATGAATCACGGTGTCAGCGGACGCTGCCGCAAGGCGGTGCAGCGACTCCTACTCGATCGCAGACAGGTGCGGGAAACTGGCGTTCTCCAGTGACGTATTGGATGTCATGGACCCGTCGTTCATCGATGTGTCGTTTAACGTTATCTTGATTTTGTTCGCTGGACGGATTACAAAGTACTACTAGATGTAACGGGCTAATGGCTACGCCTTACTAGTTTAAACTAGATGTAGAAAGCTTGGTGTACACTGAACTCTGAGATAGATATTTAGCGGCGCGGTCTTGACACTTCAAGGCCACACCGGCAAGTAGGTCTACTCTACGATCTGATTGTTCATTGTGGTATCACGACGGCCAGTGTGTGATGAGGGCCCGTCACAAGCTACATATTGCCTCTGCTTCTACAACAAACCTTGCTCGTATTCTAGCTGCTTGAGAATCAACTCTCAATTGAGTTCGTACGCACCCATCTACGAGGGCTTTGCGATCGTAATCACATATACAAAAAAGGTTATTTCTCGCTAAGGAGAAAATACCCCGAAGATTTTGTTAGCTAGCGCAGTGTGATGTTGCGCTGTGCAACCTACCTACCGAGATGTAGGGCTGCTGCCCTTGTGGCTCGAACGATAAGTTATTGTCTTGACTTAAATACAAATGAGCGACGTTAAAACCAATACATTGAGTGTTTGGTTGATCATTTCCTAAACTAAGTGCTTAGACAAACTGGGAGGCTAGTATTGTTGGTTGAAATACTAAACATAAGATCCACAATAATAGGATACAACGATTTAACCGACTTAACTACTACAGTTTAACGAACATACAAAATGCGCTGACAAAATAAACCGTCGTAAAGGGTCCTATTAAGTTAGAAACAGTACACAGGGGGATTCATCTTACAACGAGCGAAAGTAACAGGCTCACATGCTAGGCGAACAGTATTTCTGTATGAAAAGTTTTTACTGATTAGCCAAACCACAGTGAAACATGTAAAAAAAAAGTCGAAATGCAAATAAAACCACACACTTGAATAATTCAAACATTAAAACAGTAAATAGCTGCTGAGAAAACTCAAATCAATCTCTAAAATGTGTCATCCAACTTTCATAACGCTTCCTCGATGTGGGAGGCTGTCAATGTAGACATATCCGCTGCGTTCCCAAGACTGGTTGATTCGACAAACTACTTGACTAAACTATGTTGAAACAACCTTACATGTTAATAAAAATCAAGTGCGGAACGTCTGGCAATATTCCACCTTAACGTGAATATAAACTCCACGTGTAAAGAATGTTCGTCTCTTTATATTTGCACTGCAGTAAGAAAAGAGAATCTGTCCAATACAGACTCACACTTGTCTGTCAATTGATTTGGAACGACATAGCGTTGCTGAAAAAAACAGTTTTATACCGAGAAAAACAAACTCGGAGGTCACAACGGAGGTATTATACCCAAATAAGTGAGTCTGCGCTTTATTTGCGAGCAAGTTTTGCTCCTACAAATGAAATTGCAATGATGGAGTTATTGTAACTTAAATGCAAACACTGCTAAAATCAAAATAAAAACAATTAATAATTAAAGTGCGAAGACACACCTAACTCACGAGGCAACAGCTTAAAACTACATACTTGCACAAGAATACTATGAAACTAAGCAATAAACACATAAGCTTTGAGATAGTAGTGATGAAAGAAACAACATAGTCTTGAGGCACTGCCAATTTTAGTTTGACAACAAAAGCTAACTTAAACATAGAAGAGAAGTAACTGAATTATCAGAGTGAAATCGAAAGGCAAGCATATAAATACATTTATTTCCTCTGCCGTACAAGTGTCTCGACAGAATTCGATTGACAGGCACATACAACTGCTAAGATATGCCAATAACACTATCTTGCATGAACAACCTCTCAGTCGATAGGCTTAGTCGTACATATACTTCTCACTGAAGAACAACACTTCAATAAAGCCCGGAAGCAACCCGAGGAGCCACAAGGGAAGAAATATTCCCTTAGAGATGTAAGCCTAGTATGAGTCTTAATAGTGAGCAAGGTGTCCTACTAAGGAGGTTGCATTGATGTTGACCATCGAAGCAGACTGGGCATTTGCTTTCTCAGCTGCTTTACAAAAGGGAAACCCCAACGAGCAAATTCATACCCCAAAACAAGGCAAAAACTATTGTAAATCATGACATGAAGTAGCATTGAGCGGTTAAATCGGTCTTTACAAACTGGGAGGCTCAAAAGCCTATATCCAAAACGATCGGTCACGTTTACAATGTAAATATAAAAAACTAAACTTGAAAGCTCTCTTCAACTATCATTTCAAAGGAGATGAAATAAAATCTGTTCACCCTTGGGTCGATAAAAGACATCGACCCAAGGGTGAACAGATTTTATCCTAATAACATGTACCACAAAGTAAAAACTAAACAAAAAGCATTCTTGAGTGTAAAATTACACTTGATTCACGCAGCATAACACGGACGAACGCGGACTTTTAGCACTCACTGTACCTCCCGGTCGCTATTGAAGGACCAAATAAAAGAGCGTACTTAGTTTTTGCTGGAGCTGCTCCGCGCCTCGTCGCGGCTTTGTTTACTCAGAAGTCATTAAACTTTACTCGAAATTAAGGACAACCCCAAAGGACATTGTTGCCGAGTCACATCGTACTCAGATGATTCGGCAAACATTCGTTCCGCACACGGCAGCGTCGATTCCAGTATCGATGATCTGGTTGAAATTTCCCCTGTACTCTGTTTCTAACTGTCAATATTTTTTGATAGCACAAGAATAAAATGATCGGTCCCTTTAGGAGAAACATGCAGTGGGTCGCAGCAGTCAGCGACCTTATATTAGAAGGCGATTTTCGACAATGGGACGGATGAACACCTTTGCGGAGACGGAACCGGAAGGATTCGAAGAGGTTTAATGAATCCAAATTACTTTTTTTATAACGCTTTGATAAGATTGAGTACTTCTACAGCGGATAGATTGACACTCAGTGCGTTATTACTAATACCTTATTAGCTAACGTCTAGCGTAAGATGAAAAATCACGTGTGAAATAAGCAGGCTCAGATGAAAGTCAGGTGTGAAATACGGTACGTGCTTAGCACTTGACGCTCGTCCGATTTGGACTAGGCACAGGAACTTCAGTCAAAATGTACGTAGAATTATTTTTTTCTCCGTCGGAATGGTCGGTAAAAATACCTCTGCACCGATTCATAAATAAATCGTCTTGATGCAGGCACTGATTGCACTTTCAAATCTTCGAGAAACGGTTCTTTAAAGAAAAGACACGAAGCTTTAATAGTTGGATTTGGACAAGTGGTGCTCAAATTCATTTACCTTACCAGTACAATACTTTCGTATGCAAGCGAGACTATCTTTGCTAAGTAAATCCTAAAAAATCTCAACGCTTCGCCACGATTTTGTAGTGAAAGGGAAAAAGCGAGCGAAAGCGAAGTTAACTGGCATGGAACGTTTGTAGCCAGTAAGCACGATACCACGCGGCTTCGCTTTTAAATCCAGAGTATTGATGATCAATAAGGAGCTTACATTCTGGACATCTTGAAAACGCCGGAACTCGCAATGCTTCAGTAGCTACCAACTGCGTTAGAAACGCGCTATTGCGTTTGACGTTTGTCATCTTGAACCAAAAGTCAGCGTAGCCGTGATAGAAGTTCCTGTGTCGGCGATCTGTAAAGACGCGCAGCTTAGCTCTCATTTCTTATGGTGTTTTACCTTCCTTGAACCATGTTTTGTAGTAGAACAGTTTCCCAATTATCTTGCCGAAAGAATTGGAGATGTGGAGGAAACGCTCAGCAGTGTCGTCATGCTCAAGATCCTGCGGCGTGATTTTGTCTGCAACTTTGGTGACCCGCAGGGGTCGATGATTTTCCCTCTTGTGCTGACCGTGGAGTGAGGAGAGGTCATCCATGTTCGAAGACTTGCTCTTCTCTGCATCGCTGAGTGTAGGAAGAGCACCGCCCCGGCTAAAGGCGATAGCAACAAGCAGCAATAGAATGGCGAATTGACACATAGCTGAACGCATGTCTCCTGGATGTTTGAAGCTTGGGATATTAGAAGTAGTAACTTCAGAAGTGAGCTTCACACCGCTGGTTGGCTGTGTTTACGGTACGGTACTCACTCTCACGATTATACCACCAAAAGCTCCTCGCCCAGCCCAAACAAGGTGCCGTGGTGGGTTCCGGCTCTGTAGAAGCAGAACACCATCAAACTTTGATTCAAAGTTCGGCAGAAGACGGTGTAAGCAACTGCGACTGCGATACCACGCAGGAACAGAGAGTTGTGGCCGTCTTGGGGCTGGTTGCTCGGCGTCACTGGATGTGAAGAGGTCAGGGCTCATAATGTCTAGCGACCTCTGGAGCCGCAGAGGAGTTGCTTGTCGAAGAGAAGGCCACTTGATCAGTTGTCAGCACACCAAGGGACTCCAGACCTAATTTTCTTAAAGCAATTTCAAGTAAAGTTTAATTATTTACGAGTAAACTAATTATATCTTGGAATTCCGAGTACTGCCAGATTTGAGTTGCAAATCGGAAGCACTCAAAATCACTAAATCCAAGATTAAATTTATAACACCTAACCGTAGTATACACGGTTTAAAGAATTTAAAAGATATTTTTCTTAGCTCAAAGGCTTTGATTTGCGTCAAAGCACACGAAAAAACCCTATGCAAATTAAACACTATTAATACCACAAATGATACATCCTTTGGGCATCGCAAACATTATATGAATAGTATGCGTGCTGTCGAGACTCATCGCGTAGGCTAGATTTATACTTAGATAGGAAGTAACGAAGTTGCTGTATAGCACAGCCCAACAAGGATTAACTCGAACGGATGGGCTGGACCGGTATACCGATGCACGCACCGGTGGCGACTGACCTCCCCAAAATGCTTATTCGTGTCGGACGGGGGGGACCGGTATGCCGATGCACGCACCGGTGGCGACTGGCCTCCCCAAAATGTGACTAGAGAAGACTTCCTTCGTTACCATAGCAGTTTGTGACTGAGAAAGACACTTCCTTCGTTACTATAACTACGACGCCATCTACTGAAATATGGGCATGTGCTTCATGCGGCCGGATACTGGTGGGAGAATTCTTAAGGTGAATTTCGAGGTCTCCATAGTCCAGTAAATACTAACGGCTTGCATGAATGGTGCTCGCGGTGCTAAGTATTGGTGTTGCAACAGCGCGAGTTGCGGCACACATGAAGGCCATTGCGTTGTTGTCAAAAGTCTGCTTTATTTTTTTTAATCTTTTGGGAAACTTAATAATTTAAGTGGTGTTTGTATCAAGCAGTTCTGGCCTTGGCTTGGTTTAGTGCGAATACTTGTTATTCGACGTCAAACTGTCTCCCGATGTAGTGGCTTCGTGCCAAAAACTGGCTGGTGAGCTTGGCTCTGAATCTACTGAAATATGGGCGTGTGCATCATGCGGCCGGATACTGGTGGGAGAATCTCTTAAGGTGAATTTCTGTCGCTTGCAAGATTTACATGGCTCAATTTTGGTGAATGATGCAGCTCAAGCCACTACATCGGGAGACAGTTGTCGTCGAGTAACTGTCCGATACGCTCGCGAGTCGTTTGACCATCATCGCCATTTAATACTTCATCGCCGTATACAAACCCGCGCGGGTGTCGACACGCTCTCTAGCGATGCTCTTCAACCAGATGCAACGACACACCGACGAGCGTAACGTATACACAAGACGCGGTCGACTTAGCCTTCGACACGCACGGTTAATGCATTCACGGGCCAGCGGCGAGCGGACAACGTTTTGATTAACCTTGGCTTATGCAGAAAAAAACGTATCATGATGCACTAACCTTTTCAAGACAGCGTACTGACAGGCGAAAATTTTATTCACGTGGAGACTCCACACTTAGCTTATGCCGATCATTCTGCTTGAGGTGTCCGCCCGACACTTCTCTAATACGTATAGCTGTTTTCCGTATACAAAAGCTACACATGTGGGCCGGCGTAACTTCGTTACTCGAGAAATACAAATGCGCATAAACAGTTTCCGTGATCCTATAGCGAAAGGGGGCGCAGTCATGTTTTATTTCCTCGTGTTAGCAAGTGTAGCTGTCTTGATGAGCTGCACAAAGCCCCTTTGGGCGTGGCGGGTTGGGTCGCGTGCTCGGAAGGCTGAGAATCTAAAGTGACTGCCTCTACTCTGCTCAACACTAAACTGCTTGATCGCATATGTTGCCATCGATGTCGACTGGCCCTCTAACGTGTTCGCCTTCTGATCAACGGAACAAACAGCCTTCCCTCGTCTTCCTTCGGCAAACCAACCATTTTCAGTAGGCGACATTTTACTCGGGAGTCACAGATTACTCGGAAGCCATCGAAGTCAACTCGGAATTAAGGATCACCCTGTCCTAAGATCTGTAGCTAAAACTACATGTAGATGTTCGCCATTTTTCAGCTCACTTCAGTTCTGTACCACAATAAAATGCATTTTTAATGTATGCAAGCTCTTATTTTTTGGGTTTTAGTAAGAATGCAATAGCAAAATTTGTACGGTATTTCAGTAAGCCAGTAATTTTTTTATTAATGCCTTAAATTTTTTTAGTGGACCTTTTAATAATGGAGTGAGTTTCCTTTAAAAAGACGACTGAGATTATTTGACACTACAAATTAGTCCGAGGTACGTGTAATACATCCTTTAATGGAGATCTTTAGTAGTGACTGCATTTTGGTGTTGATAGTACTGGTGGCACCTAAAATTTTAGACCACAATACAATTTTTAGTACTGATTACTTTATTAATGTTCTCATTTGTTAACTATGTAGTGCTGCGCAAATCTACCAATACAAGTTAGTGTATTGTCCGAGCACTGCTCCAGCCACTCGTAACCAGATTCCTCTGCTATAAGGAGGTGGCGTCGTCCCGCATCGGGTATTCCCAGCCATCCCTACAGTGTTGAACAAGTGGTGCCATCTGATCAACGAGGTAAGTATCCTTCTCACTGACGATTTCGACGTCGGCGGCGCAGAATACTATTCTATCTGATCGACTTGCTGAAGAATCTGATTTTTTTTGCTTAGTTTGCCTTGACTTTTTCCTGTTCACTATTGCTGCTGTGTTTCCCGACAAACGTGTCCATACCATTTAAACCTCCACCTAAGCGCACTACAATGTCATACAGCGGTACCGGTAGAGCTCGTGATAAGAGGGGTGCGCACGACAACGCAACCCCTCTCCACCCCGAGAAGCACGATACCAATAGCTCGTCGCCACGCTGCATTGAGCGGTAGATCGTAGCAGCCACTTCAGACTCCGACAACATCGGAATGCACAAGCGCGAGAACCGTAGAGCCCAGTCATCTGCTCTCAAAACTCCAGCAAACATCCCTGTGTCCACAGCAGCAGGACAAACCAACAGCGTCCGAATCGACTTGACATTGTCCCGCCACAGCTCCAAGCGGACTACGAGCCCATAACACTATTTAGTAAACAGCTGCAATATGGAATGCAGAGTACGACCAACTCACGAGCTTCGTGGAAGGCATTGACTGCAGCTTTACTCGCGCAGTAGTCGGTCAATCCAGCGCTGCTCGTCATTCCCATAACGGACGATACAGTCACTAGCAACGCTTCTGACGCTCTCTTCATGGACGGTAGCGCTGCCTTCACTGTCCAGAAATGCGCCAGTGTATTCACCGAGAACGTCTTTTGAATCTGTTCGGGAGTCAAGTCTTCCAGCGACTTCCCCATCACGATTCCTAACAAGTCACCGTCAGAGACTCTCATTCCTGGTTAACCGACCATCATTCCTGCTCACCTGCATTGTTGACAAGTACTCCGATGTGTTTCGGCGCTATGTCATTAACCACGCGAGCTATTGTCGCTTCCACCGCCCTGTCAACACAGAGTGGCGTCTTCAAATAACTCAAATTTCTGTACCAGCTGCATCTACGTCTCGTACCGATAATCTGCCACGTCACACTCGTAGATCAACACTCGTTTGCCTTTTTCGGCGTCTTGAAACTGCAGTAACTCTGTCTGTAGCGTCTTGAGAGACTCGGTATCAATGTCTACAAGTGCCAACGTCACGTTTTGCGCCTCCTTGAAGATGTTTTGAGCCAATCTGCGCCCGATACCACTCGCAGCTCCCGTAATCACCACCACCTTGTCGTCTAGAGAGAACGAACGCCTTCTAAGTACTCGCGCTACAAGCCACAGCACTGACAGCGCAGCCAACGTGACAAGCAGCATCATAGCTTATCCACAAAAGTGAGACGGCGCACTTTTACCCAATCGTATGTACTTTCAAAAAGCTTTTCAACCAATCAACGAAGACATACCGCACATGTAGCCATAATCCGACCTACAAGTACGCTGTAGCCAAGATCAAGACAGGATGCCGTGCACGATCAAGATCCGGCTCGTCGAGGCCCGTGACATGCCTGTGGTGGACCGCACGAGCAAGCTGGCAGATGCATATGTCAGCATCACATTTGCGAGCTTCGAGGCCAAGTCGTCGGTGTCCAAGAAGACTTTGAACCCAAAATGGGACGAGGAGTTCCGCTTCGATGTGGCGGACGACTCGGTGCTGCAGAGCCAGCCCATCGAGTTCAAGCTCATGGACCACGACGTATACACCACAGACGCCACAGTGGGCATCGTCTACGTCGACCTCAACTGCCTGCTCATGCGGGACGGGCACGTTATACAGGGCTGGTTCCCAGTATACGACACTCTACTGGGTGTACGTTGTGAACTGAGTTTAGTTATTCGACTTCAGTACTTTGGCGATGTGAACCCATTTCGAGAATCTTCCGCCGGCGTGCAATTCTTCGGACTGTCGACGCTAGACCCAAGTCTGTATCGGATCGAAAGCATGTTGGGCTTTGTAGAGGAGCTGGTGGTGCACGCAGACCCGGAATATTCGTGGAGTGACAGTTTTCGCACCTCCAGACGCAGTAACGAGCATAGACAATTATTGCTGTACAAATTGTCGTCTCAGGTGGCTACATTGGTCGGAAAGAAGGCGTTGGAGCTCGGAGGGAACGCCGTATTGGCTTATAAACAGTTCTTCGATGTGGAAGGAGATAGCGGACTCGTGGCTCGCGCTTGTGGCACTGCATGCTACATCACGCCAGTCGGGAAGAGCGAGTTGATGTCGGATAATGGCAGTCAACAGAGAGCACACAGCGAGGATGGACTGGACAGTGAACTGAATGTGGAAGTTGACACGGACGACGTCACGTCGATAGGAGGAGAAAGTGTTGAGGCTCTACTGTCACCTCGCTATTATCCACGACGTGTGTTGAAGTCTCTAAAAGCCCCTGAAGCGTTCAATATCTCCGCACACGACGTGAGTTTTAGTTAAGGAAACCTGTATTGACGTTAGTGTGCTAACTTTATGCTTTATAGGAGGTGCAATTGATCACACTGAAGGTGTTTAATCCAGCGACGAGGATCCGATTGGCTGGAATTGTCAGCGCTCGGTCGGTCAAGTATCTTGGCAAATTGGCGACCAAGTTGGCGGATCAAGAAACACGCGACTCGTGGTGGCTGGAGCTGCGTGAAGAGGTGCAGTGTTAGTGCTGATGGACACGTCAATTATACGCTAATTCGTCGTGAAATTATGCAGATACGGGCCCATGCGCAGTCACTCCAATGTCCTTTTGTTATTGGCTACACTGAGTCCTGCACTATTCACGACGACGTGTGTGTGATCTCCGCCTCGTACGTAGTCACTAAAGACACAAACTTATCAAGTGATGCGTAACATTTCCTATTTGTAAGCAGAGGAACAGCAGCAGTGATGAAAAATCCTCTTGAAGCGAGAATATCTCGACGGGATGTCACGACCAGCTACGACGCGGATGACGACGCACCTGACGCCCATTCAGCGTCTTCGCCCATGCTGAATATCCCTCTTCCAGAGTTCTCAGCTTCGCTTGGACGTCGCAGTCCTTCATTCTCATATACGACATATCAGCCGATGCCACCAAGGACAAAACCGAGGTTTGTGGCCATTACATTGCGAAGTAAAAGAGCCCTTCTAACGCTGTTGAATGCTGATAATTAAAACAGACGAAGCCGGGTTTCCAAGTCGCCCTGTCTTCTGTGCCACATCCCGTATTCGCGCTCACTTGCGCCCTTCTCAAAGTACGCTTTTACACTTGCTGCTATCGAGTATGGCTACTTAGTACTCACATTGAATGTATCTTGTCAGTATGCGGATGGTTCGCTGTGGTGTATGCGGCAACAAGTGGGTTCCGGAGATGATGATCGCGTCCATCGAGCCTCCTGCTGGTCTTGCCATGATGGGAAAAGGGACGTTTATTCAAGCACGCGTGTGTCGTCAGCGGAGGAAAGGAACAGGCGACGTCAACGCCACCATCGTGTCGGACGCACTGCCATTCCTCGAATACGAACTCTATCGCCAAGTACGTCCTGCGACTGTCGTCATCTTCGCATCTTTCAGACTCATTTTAGAGGGTTTTCTTCTTTTTTTCAGCTCATTGTGAAGATGAAAGTGCTCGGTGTGAACGCGGTGTTCGCGTTTGACTCGCAGATCCAGATCGGCGGGTCTCTCATTGTCGGTGTCATTACTGGTACTGGTCTGTATCTGCCTGCTCTCCCACCTCCCCAAACTCTTCGCATCGAGCGAAACATCGATGTACGTTTAGCTTCTTTCTTGTGCTGTAAGGAACAGTGACTTATGTTGTTGTGATCAGGTGAAAGATGAGGAAGATCGACGTCTTGTTCAGCTTCAAGCTCAAATCGAAGAGCTCAGCACGTTCAACAAAGACAGAGTACGTTATGTCTAAAGCAACACATGTATATATTTTATTTCAACTTTTGCATTAATGCTACAGCTTCATCGGGATCAAATCTGCATCGTTCAACCGGAATATGAATACCATATCGGAGGCAGGAATGCGCGGAACCAGCTCGAAGCCAGCACGTCGCTTTCCGACCAGGACGACGACAATGCGAAGGGCTCCAAGCGTCTGTTCCAACACACGCAGTCCCGATCAAGACGTGCGCGAAGGAGACAAGTAGCACAGCCGTCTCCTGATGACGGTCAGACGCTGAATGCAGCGACAGTGGAAGCCTCGGATGGTGACACAACTCCTCCAGCCCCGGCGTCCCAGACCTCGCTTGACAATGACTCGAAGACTCTGAGCTCGTCTTCCGAATCGAGTTCCGAGTCGGAAGAAGAAGCGTTCGTCGATGGCTTCAGCGACTCGAAGGAGACTTTTGTACTGGAAATCGACGATGAGACGGATGAAGACCTCATGTCGGTGTTGCTGGAACAGGAGTTACCGGAGGTATGTGACCTGTGATATCGAAGTTATGGCCACTAATACTGCGCTGTTAAGGGTATCTACATGTGCAATACGGATCGTCTTCCGGGTGACTTTACGCCGGGGGAGAACGTGCACTTGATTGTGTCCATGAAGCGAGTCGAGTGGGATGAAGATCGCATGCGGGACACACGTCTCAATGAACTGCTCTCTGTTGTGTTTAAAGAGCTCTTCGCGAGGTACTTTTTTCTACGTTTCGATGATGTTTAGAAGCACTGCTGACTTGTGTGGGGGTTATATAGTCTGCTGTTCAAGGTGCGTTTGTATGCTCCCTGTGCGATCTGCGGCTTGAAGACTCGAGTAGCAGTAGCATCCGAAACGATGGTACGTGCATCAATTACTATACTAAAATCGACCAGTATTGAAGACTAATGCGTGTTGTCTGTAGCTTGAAGTGGTTCTAAGTGGCATGGCTGTACTGGAGAAGAACTGGGAAGATCCACTCGAGAGTCTTCTAAATAACGCTGCAGCTTCTCTTGATATGGAAGAAACACACGCTGAATCCTCCGATATAACTGCGTCGACTGCAGCGGTGCATGACATCCCGCTGTCTGGAAAATCTTCTCCGTCCAAGCTGCACATCCACATGCCTCGAACTCGAAGTTTTTCACACAACCGATTGAATAACCCCATAATGCCTGGAACGACCGCAGCTATACCAGCTCCGTACGGCCGTGAATGGATCGAGTTGACGCCGCTCGGATACATTCCTGGTGCTCACGTGACACGATACCTCGGTCGAGTGACGCTGCACTTTATTAAGGAGAGCTGGACAGTGCGAGAGAGTGGCGGATTGGGAGCCTTCTACCACTTGTTCCTAAGTGAGGCCATCGCTATTGTCCGAGCGCACGTACGCTCCTTGGGCGGTAACGCCATGTTGACATTCCGACTCGTACCCATCGAGTCCAGTCAACTGTACCGGAACCAAGTGTACAATATGATCAGCATCACAGGTGACGTCGTCATGATTGAGCGAGAAGTGGACAACAACATTGCGTACCCGCCCAACATGTGGAGCTCTAAAGCTTCCCATGCAGCGGAAATGGACAAGCTCTCGTCTCTTGACGACGCATTCGCCAACGTCATTATTGAAGACTCGGGCAACATCGACTAGAGTCAAAACGCGAAATAATTTTAAAATCTGAGTACTGTATCTAGTTCCAGAAGCGGCTCCGTCCAGCTCAACACTCGCTAACACTTCAACATGACACTTATCGCTAGATGTTCACGGAAAAAGAGAAATCAAGCTGAATGTTCGAGAAAAAGTAATCTATGGGTGAAAGACGTTGTAAGCCCGCGTTGAACTGTATAGCGTAGAAAGCTAAAGTGGCAGGTGTAAGGAATACAAAGCCAATGGATGTGATCTCATTTGCCATGTTGAAGTGCTATGGAACCCCAAATTATCAGATTGCTAACGTCGTTTGCGATGTAGATCAAGGCTCCAACTGCAGGTAGAATCTTACGAAATAGAGAAACCAAGAATTACAGCACGCGGACGTGCAATCACAGTCAATCTGTGTGGGTTTGCAAAACAAGCCTTGTGCTACCAACAAGTAAGACTCATCTATCCATTCCTCTCCTTATACAGCGCTCTGCTATTATAATGTGGAGTCTTGTACGGTAGTGGTGTAGAGAGTCTGCGCGGTAGCCTTTTTTTGAGTAGTAGCAGTAGAAGTAACAGCTGCTGAAGTAGTAGTAGTAGTAGTAGTCGCAAAAGGAATTGAAGCTGTTTTAAAGTAGTAATCCAGATATTTTCTGCTAAAGTCATACTGGTGGCCGCTGCTGCTGTTTTTGTTGTTGCAATAGTAGTAGTAGCTTTTGTAAGTATTCGTGTGATCTAAAATATTTCTAATCTACTTCTTCTAGACCGCGATGCCGGCATTACTACAGCTTGCAGTCTATCACTTATTGTTGACCCGACTCATTCTCTCAACGGCTCTCTTTCATCGTTTTCCCGATCAATCACAGCGAACGAAGAAAGACAATGCCACTACGAGAGGTGGCCACGATGGCTGATGCAACATCGACACCCAGACCACAGCTCGATCGGACTGGCCTCCTCGCTCTCTCACTTGTCATCTCGCTTCCTCCCTGTCACTCGACAACCAACCTGCAGCTCCATCAACTACTTTTGCACCTGCCCAACAAGATGCACTCCAAATTTCTCGCCATAGTGGGCCTGTGTGTCGCTGCTTCAATCCTGCATGCAACTGACGCTGCTACTAGAATGAACACGCGTCGTCAACTCGGGTCGTACAAGGCCTACGACCACCACCAGCACAAGCACGACCACGACCACAAGAAACACTACCACCACGACAAGAAGGACCACCCGCACTACTACCGTCGTCGCCTGGAAGGTAAGGACGCCAAGGCTACCGATTATAAGGACACCAAGGCTACCGAGTCTTCGGACTACAGCTACGGCAAAGTCGATTATGGTCACAACCACGACCACCACGGCTATGGTCATGATGACTATGGTCACGATGACTGTGGCCGCGATAGCTACGGCCACGATGATTATAAGCACAGCGACTACAAGCACAAAGGCTACGGATACGGTAGCGGCGACGACTACAAGGGCTATGGTAGCGGCTACAGCTACAGCTATAAGAGCTATGGTGGCGACTGCGACGACTACTACGGTCACGGCAACGACTACTACGGTCACGGCAACGACTACTACCATGATTACTACTCGTCATATGGTGTTGGCAACGGATACGGCTACTACCCCGACTACTACTCGTCGTACGATGGTGGGTATGGCAATGGAAATGGATACTACCCGGACTACTCTTCTTCTTACGGCTACCCCAATTTTGGCGGCTACGGCTACTCCAGCTACGGGTACCCAGGCTACTTTGGTTATGAGTCGGCCACAGCGAGTGTCGGTGCTACTGGTGGCGATAAAGAGTCTGCGACTGCGAATGGTCAGAAGGAGTCTGCGACTGTGGCCACGGACGCTGCCGACGTCAAGTCGGTCAAGAAGGAGAGCAAGACGGAGTCGAAGGCATCGAAGGAGACCAAGTCGGACGCCACCGACAAGTCGAAGGACAAGTAAAATCAAGCTGAATCTGCTCGAAATAAGTAGAAAAACGTAGTAAGCCGGCGTTTGACTGTGTAGCGTAGAAAATTGAAGTGGCAGCTGTAAGGAATACAATGCCAATGGGTGTGATCGGTTAAAATGATATCGGTCGCCAGATTATCATATTGCACAGGTGGTTGGGCAGCAACGGTAAGAGTAGAGCCTTACGATGTCCTTCGAAGTACTGTAGACCTTGTTTGAGAAGTAGTAGTAGTAGTAGTGGCTGAAGATATGAAACTTTTTTGAGGTAGTAGTCGAAATCTTTGCTGATGTAGTAGTCCTATGGTTGATTACTTTTGCTGGAATAGTAGTAGTAGCTTTTGAAAAAGTAGATATATTCGCGTGATCTTGCACTCGAATATACTTCTAGTATATTTTTCTAAACAACGATGCCTGCAGTCTATCACTTATTGTTAACCCGACTCATTCTCTCAACGGTTCTCTTTCATCGTCTTCCCGATCAATCACAGCGATCGAAGAGAGACAATGCCACGACGAGAGGTGACCACGATGGCTGATGCAACATCGACACCCAGACCACAGCTCGATCGGACTGGCCTCCTTGCTCTCTCACTTGTCATCTCGCTTCCTCCCTGACACTCGACAACCAACCTGCAGCTCCATCAACTACTTTTGCACCTGCCCAACAAGATGCACTCCAAATTTCTCGCCATAGTGGGCCTGTGTGTCGCTGCTTCAATCCTGCATGCAACTGACGCTGCTACTAGAATGAACACGCGTCGTCAACTCGGGTCGTACAAGGCCTACGACCACCACCAGCACAAGCACGACCACGACCACAAGAAACACTACCACCACGACAAGAAGGACCACCCGCACTACTACCGTCGTCGCCTGGAAGGTAAGGACGCCAAGGCTACCGATTATAAGGACACCAAGGCTACCGAGTCTTCGGACTACAGCTACGGCAAAGTCGATTATGGTCACAACCACGACCACCACGGCTATGGTCATGATGACTATGGTCACGATGACTGTGGCCGCGATAGCTACGGCCACGATGATTATAAGCACAGCGACTACAAGCACAAATGCTACGGATACGGTAGCGGCGACGACTACAAGGGCTATGGTAGCGGCTACAGCTACAGCTATAAGAGCTATGGAGGCGACTGCGATGATTACTACGGTCACGGCAATGACTACTACAATTCTGGCAAGGGTTACGAAAGCGACTACTACCCGGATTACTACTCGTCATATGGTGTTGGCAACGGATACGGCTACTACCCCGACTACTACTCGTCGTACGATGGTGGGTATGGCAATGGAAATGGATACTACCCGGACTACTCTTCTTCTTACGGCTACCCCAATTTTGGCGGCTACGGCTACTCCAGCTACGGGTACCCAGGCTACTTTGGTTATGAGTCGGCCACAGCGAGTGTCGGTGCTACTGGTGGCGATAAAGAGTCTGCGACTGCGAATGGTCAGAAGGAGTCTGCGACTGTGGCCACGGACGCTGCCGACGTCAAGTCGGTCAAGAAGGAGAGCAAGACGGAGTCGAAGGCATCGAAGGAGACCAAGTCGGACGCCACCGACAAGTCGAAGGACAAGTAAAATCAAGCTGAATCTGCTCGAAATAAGTAGAAAAACGTAGTAAGCCGGCGTTTGACTGTGTAGCGTAGAAAATTGAAGTGGCAGCTGTAAGGAATACAATGCCAATGGGTGTGATCGGTTAAAATGATATCGGTCGCCAGATTATCATATTGCACAGGTGGTTGGGCAGCAACGGTAAGAGTAGAGCCTTACGATGTCCTTCGAAGTACTGTAGACCTTGTTTGAGAAGTAGTAGTAGTAGTAGTAGTGGCTGAAGATATGAAACTTTTTTGAGGTAGTAGTCGAAATCTTTGCTGATGTAGTAGTGCTATGGTTGATTACTTTTGCTGGAATAGTAGTAGTAGCTTTTGAAAAAGTAGATATATTCGCGTGATCTTGCACTCGAATATACTTCTAGTATATTTTTCTAAACAACGATGCCTGCAGTCTATCATTTATTGTTAACCCGACTCATTCTCTCAACGGTTCTCTTTCATCGTCTTCCCGATCAATCACAGCGATCGAAGAGAGACAATGCCACGACGAGAGGTGACCACGATGGCTGATGCAACATCGACACCCAGACCACAGCTCGATCGGACTGGCCTCCTTGCTCTCTCACTTGTCATCTCGCTTCCTCCCTGACACTCGACAACCAACCTGCAGCTCCATCAACTACTTTTGCACCTGCCCAACAAGATGCACTCCAAATTTCTCGCCATAGTGGGCCTGTGTGTCGCTGCTTCAATCCTGCATGCAACTGACGCTGCTACTAGAATGAACACGCGTCGTCAACTCGGGTCGTACAAGGCCTACGACCACCACCAGCACAAGCACGACCACGACCACAAGAAACACTACCACCACGACAAGAAGGACCACCCGCACTACTACCGTCGTCGCCTGGAAGGTAAGGACGCCAAGGCTACCGATTATAAGGACACCAAGGCTACCGAGTCTTCGGACTACAGCTACGGCAAAGTCGATTATGGTCACAACCACGACCACCACGGCTATGGTCATGATGACTATGGTCACGATGACTGTGGCCGCGATAGCTACGGCCACGATGATTATAAGCACAGCGACTACAAGCACAAAGGCTACGGATACGGTAGCGGCGACGACTACAAGGGCTATGGTAGCGGCTACAGCTACAGCTATAAGAGCTATGGTGGCGACTGCGACGACTACTACGGTCACGGCAACGACTACTACGGTCACGGCAACGACTACTACCATGATTACTACTCGTCATATGGTGGTGGCAACGGATACGGCTACTACCCCGACTACTACTCGTCGTACGATGGTGGGTATGGCAATGGAAATGGATACTACCCGGACTACTCTTCTTCTTACGGCTACCCCAATTTTGGCGGCTACGGCTACTCCAGCTACGGGTACCCAGGCTACTTTGGTTATGAGTCGGCCACAGCGAGTGTCGGTGCTACTGGTGGCGATAAAGAGTCTGCGACTGCGAATGGTCAGAAGGAGTCTGCGACTGTGGCCACGGACGCTGCCGACGTCAAGTCGGTCAAGAAGGAGAGCAAGACGGAGTCGAAGGCATCGAAGGAGACCAAGTCGGACGCCACCGACAAGTCGAAGGACAAGTAAAATCAAGCTGAATCTGCTCGAAATAAGTAGAAAAACGTAGTAAGCCGGCGTTTGACTGTGTAGCGTAGAAAATTGAAGTGGCAGCTGTAAGGAATACAATGCCAATGGGTGTGATCGGTTAAAATGATATCGGTCGCCAGATTATCATATTGCACAGGTGGTTGGGCAGCAACGGTAAGAGTAGAGCCTTACGATGTCCTTCGAAGTACTGTAGACCTTGTTTGAGAAGTAGTAGTAGTAGTAGTAGTGGCTGAAGATATGAAACTTTTTTGAGGTAGTAGTCGAAATCTTTGCTGATGTAGTAGTCCTATGGTTGATTACTTTTGCTGGAATAGTAGTAGTAGCTTTTGAAAAAGTAGATATATTCGCGTGATCTTGCACTCGAATATACTTCTAGTATATTTTTCTAAACAACGATGCCTGCAGTCTATCATTTATTGTTAACCCGACTCATTCTCTCAACGGTTCTCTTTCATCGTCTTCCCGATCAATCACAGCGATCGAAGAGAGACAATGCCACGACGAGAGGTGACCACGATGGCTGATGCAACATCGACACCCAGACCACAGCTCGATCGGACTGGCCTCCTTGCTCTCTCACTTGTCATCTCGCTTCCTCCCTGACACTCGACAACCAACCTGCAGCTCCATCAACTACTTTTGCACCTGCCCAACAAGATGCACTCCAAATTTCTCGCCATAGTGGGCCTGTGTGTCGCTGCTTCAATCCTGCATGCAACTGACGCTGCTACTAGAATGAACACGCGTCGTCAACTCGGGTCGTACAAGGCCTACGACCACCACCAGCACAAGCACGACCACGACCACAAGAAACACTACCACCACGACAAGAAGGACCACCCGCACTACTACCGTCGTCGCCTGGAAGGTAAGGACGCCAAGGCTACCGATTATAAGGACACCAAGGCTACCGAGTCTTCGGACTACAGCTACGGCAAAGTCGATTATGGTCACAACCACGACCACCACGGCTATGGTCATGATGACTATGGTCACGATGACTGTGGCCGCGATAGCTACGGCCACGATGATTATAAGCACAGCGACTACAAGCACAAAGGCTACGGATACGGTAGCGGCGACGACTACAAGGGCTATGGTAGCGGCTACAGCTACAGCTATAAGAGCTATGGTGGCGACTGCGACGACTACTACGGTCACGGCAACGACTACTACGGTCACGGCAACGACTACTACCATGATTACTACTCGTCATATGGTGGTGGCAACGGATACGGCTACTACCCCGACTACTACTCGTCGTACGATGGTGGGTATGGCAATGGAAATGGATACTACCCGGACTACTCTTCTTCTTACGGCTACCCCAATTTTGGCGGCTACGGCTACTCCAGCTACGGGTACCCAGGCTACTTTGGTTATGAGTCGGCCACAGCGAGTGTCGGTGCTACTGGTGGCGATAAAGAGTCTGCGACTGCGAATGGTCAGAAGGAGTCTGCGACTGTGGCCACGGACGCTGCCGACGTCAAGTCGGTCAAGAAGGAGAGCAAGACGGAGTCGAAGGCATCGAAGGAGACCAAGTCGGACGCCACCGACAAGTCGAAGGACAAGTAAAATCAAGCTGAATCTGCTCGAAATAAGTAGAAAAACGTAGTAAGCCGGCGTTTGACTGTGTAGCGTAGAAAATTGAAGTGGCAGCTGTAAGGAATACAATGCCAATGGGTGTGATCGGTTAAAATGATATCGGTCGCCAGATTATCATATTGCACAGGTGGTTGGGCAGCAACGGTAAGAGTAGAGCCTTACGATGTCCTTCGAAGTACTGTAGACCTTGTTTGAGAAGTAGTAGTAGTAGTAGTAGTAGTGGCTGAAGATATGAAACTTTTTTGAGGTAGTAGTCGAAATCTTTGCTGATGTAGTAGTCCTATGGTTGATTACTTTTGCTGGAATAGTAGTAGTAGCTTTTGAAAAAGTAGATATATTCGCGTGATCTTGCACTCGAATATACTTCTAGTATATTTTTCTAAACAACGATGCCTGCAGTCTATCATTTATTGTTAACCCGACTCATTCTCTCAACGGTTCTCTTTCATCGTCTTCCCGATCAATCACAGCGATCGAAGAGAGACAATGCCACGACGAGAGGTGACCACGATGGCTGATGCAACATCGACACCCAGACCACAGCTCGATCGGACTGGCCTCCTTGCTCTCTCACTTGTCATCTCGCTTCCTCCCTGACACTCGACAACCAACCTGCAGCTCCATCAACTACTTTTGCACCTGCCCAACAAGATGCACTCCAAATTTCTCGCCATAGTGGGCCTGTGTGTCGCTGCTTCAATCCTGCATGCAACTGACGCTGCTACTAGAATGAACACGCGTCGTCAACTCGGGTCGTACAAGGCCTACGACCACCACCAGCACAAGCACGACCACGACCACAAGAAACACTACCACCACGACAAGAAGGACCACCCGCACTACTACCGTCGTCGCCTGGAAGGTAAGGACGCCAAGGCTACCGATTATAAGGACACCAAGGCTACCGAGTCTTCGGACTACAGCTACGGCAAAGTCGATTATGGTCACAACCACGACCACCACGGCTATGGTCATGATGACTATGGTCACGATGACTGT
Source organism: Phytophthora betacei (assembly GCA_011320135.1). NCBI lineage: Eukaryota > Oomycota > Peronosporomycetes > Peronosporales > Peronosporaceae > Phytophthora > Phytophthora betacei. Next base: position 134,041 of record JAANHX010000657.1, on the reverse strand, counting down.
GGCCGCGATAGCTACGGCCACGATGATTATAAGCACAGCGACTACAAGCACAAAGGCTACGGATACGGTAGCGGCGACGACTACAAGGGCTATGGTAGCGGCTACAGCTACAGCTATAAGAGCTATGGAGGCGACTGCGATGACTACTACGGTCACGGCAATGACTACTACAATTCTGGCAAGGGTTACGGTAGCGACTACTACCCGGATTACTACTCGTCATATGGTGTTGGCAACGGATACGGCTACTACCCCGACTACTACTCGTCGTACGATGGTGGGTATGGCAATGGAAATGGATACTACCCGGACTACTCTTCTTCTTACGGCTACCCCAATTTTGGCGGCTACGGCTACTCCAGCTACGGGTACCCAGGCTACTTTGGTTATGAGTCGGCCACAGCGAGTGTCGGTGCTACTGGTGGCGATAAAGAGTCTGCGACTGCGAATGGTCAGAAGGAGTCTGCGACTGTGGCCACGGACGCTGCCGACGTCAAGTCGGTCAAGAAGGAGAGCAAGACGGAGTCGAAGGCATCGAAGGAGACCAAGTCGGACGCCACCGACAAGTCGAAGGACAAGTAAAATCAAGCTGAATCTGCTCGAAATAAGTAGAAAAACGTAGTAAGCCGGCGTTTGACTGTGTAGCGTAGAAAATTGAAGTGGCAGCTGTAAGGAATACAATGCCAATGGGTGTGATCGGTTAAAATGATATCGGTCGCCAGATTATCATATTGCACAGGTGGTTGGGCAGCAACGGTAAGAGTAGAGCCTTACGATGTCCTTCGAAGTACTGTAGACCTTGTTTGAGAAGTAGTAGTAGTAGTAGTAGTGGCTGAAGATATGAAACTTTTTTGAGGTAGTAGTCGAAATCTTTGCTGATGTAGTAGTCCTATGGTTGATTACTTTTGCTGGAATAGTAGTAGTAGCTTTTGAAAAAGTAGATATATTCGCGTGATCTTGCACTCGAATATACTTCTAGTATATTTTTCTAAACAACGATGCCTGCAGTCTATCACTTATTGTTAACCCGACTCATTCTCTCAACGGTTCTCTTTCATCGTCTTCCCGATCAATCACAGCGATCGAAGAGAGACAATGCCACGACGAGAGGTGACCACGATGGCTGATGCAACATCGACACCCAGACCACAGCTCGATCGGACTGGCCTCCTCGCTCTCTCACTTGTCATCTCGCTTCCTCCCTGACACTCGACAACCAGCCTTCAGCTCCATCAACTACTTTTGCAAGTGCCCAACAAGATGCACTCCAAATTTCTCGCCATAGTGGGCCTGTGTGTCGCTGCTTCAATCCTGCATGCAACTGACGCTGCTACTAGAATGACCCCACGTCGTCAACTCGGGTCGTACAAGGATGATCTTTCCTCACCGGATCGAATGCCGTCTGAACAACAGAAAGCAAAAATCAAACTGAATTCACAGACCTTTAGCTACTGCTGGGCCTCACACAACGCCTGGGGCTCGTTCCCGCTACGAGGGACTTCTCTACTTCAAGGGACGATAGCGTCGCCGCCTATACACGGCAGGCGTCCGACCAGGACTCCGGAAATGTCCAGAACAACCAGCACCTGGAGTATACAGTGTACATGCACTGGCACTGTATACAGCCAGATCACTTCCCCCTCGCGTCGTGTGTGGGTGCATCAGCGCGTCTGGTGATCATCGTCTGCCGGGACGCCTTCCACGTGGAAGACGTCGGGGAACGACTGGTGCCGGTGGCGCGACCAGGCTGAGCGCCGTCGCCATGCTGGCGCGAGCCCGATCTTGAGGCACAGCATCAACAAACTTTTGGAACAGCACAGGCACATCGTGCTTGATGGTCTCGGCAGGTTCCCATGAGGCCTCGATTTCATCGAGACCGATCCTTTTGACTTGGACCTCCCATCTGCGGGTCGCCGGGCTGACGCGGCAGGCAAGTAACGCGTCCACCAAGTGCCCACCTTCGCCATGGATCGCTTGTTTAATCATGTCTTCGACTGCGCCACGTTGAGAGTCTCGATACAGCTGTAGGCGCGAGGCGTGACGTAACAGTAAACGGTGCAACCAAATCCTGCACCTCAAAGGTGTAGTCGTTGATGGCGTGGACGATGCGTTTCGGTCCACGCCAGATCCGCGAAAGTTTGTTGCCGCTGGTTCCAGTCGTCGTTGCTGCCAACACATAGTCACCGACGCTGAAACGTTGGAGTTTCACTCCTTTCTTCTTAGCATGACGCTCCCGCGCCGCACGCCGCCGCTTCTCGCTGGCGCTCGTCAGCTCGTGGTGCATTCCGTCGAGTGAAGCTCGGACACCTTCGATGTGCTTCTTGAGCTCAGCGTCGACCCATTCTAGGCTCGCTTCAATAGCTTCACGAGGGTGGAGGATACCGCGGAGCTGGGAGCCCCCAGGTAGCGCTGTGAACGCCGTGAGCGGGCAGACACCGCCGAGACGGTCCGCCGGCATCCCATTTAAGGCCGCCTGCACCACCGGAAGCAGACTTGGCCAATCGGTTACCAGGAGCTTCCTTTCACTTGCTAACGCCTTCACGCAGCGGAGGACCTCTCGGTTTACCACCTCTACGGTGCCATTGGCCCAGGGGGTGTACGCCGTCGTGAAGTGATGCTGAGCGCCCAGAGCACGCTGGAGCCGCTCCACCACTTGGTTCTTGAAATGGGGTCCCTGATCGGAAACCCACTGCGAGACAACGCCGAACCGCTTGAACCAATTCATTAAGCTTTCGTAGACTTGGTCACTCGTGGCTGCGACGCATGCCACGAGCTCCACGAACACGGACATGCCGTCCTTCAGTACTAATACATACTTGACTCCGCCGACCGCCTCAACCATGGATAGAAAATCGAAATGGAGCAACTCGTTCGGCTTTGTTGCACGTAGGGTCTCACCATACGGACGAGGGATCTTCCCAGTGACTGTGGTCATGCAATGCAAACAACCATTAACAAAGGACGCCGCATCTTGAGCTCTCGTCGTCCAAACGAAGAGATCCGACAACGATTTAGCTGTGGTGGTCGCGCCACGATGACCGCTTGCGCCTGCGTGTGCCACTACACACAGACGCTGTTGCAACTCAACAGCATCATCAGGGATCCACAGACGACCGTCTGGGTCGACGACAACTTGGCGTTCCTCGTTGAACGTCAGATTCGCTGGCAACCCGCCCGCCGCGCACGCTGCATCCTGAACGCGTTTAATTTCGGCCTCGGTCGGCCACACGAACTCAGGTGCTTCCAACGGCGAGACGCGGTCAACGACCGCTAGTCGCGACACTCGCATTGCGCCTCGGGCGTCCCTGGATGAAGGTCCCGCGCCCCATCGACTGAGAAGGTCGCCCCAGGCATTCACCTCGCCCGGGACATGCTCGATTACGTACTTGAATGACATTAGGGACAGAGCCCATCGCTGGAGTTTGTCCGCTTGATACCGCGCCATTGCTCCATCCGTACCCAAAGGGTTGAAGATATACACCAAATTACGATGGTCGGTATAGAGATGAAATCCTCCTGGTCTCATCAGCAAATACTCTAGGCGCCGGGTTGCCTCAACAATCGCGAACGCTTCCTTCTCAATTGTCGGCCAGCGACTAGCTGCGCCTACGAATCGGCCGCTCAGGAACGCGAGCGGACGGTGATTCTGTTCTGCAAGCGGTAGCTGGAGCTCCTCCGGCTCCAGCTGGGTAGCCACCGTCCCCCAGTAATCGTGACTTGCGTCCGTGTAGAGACACACCTCGGCCTTCGCGCGCGGGTGAGCCAACGGCACCATCTTGAGCAGCGCCTGCCGGAACGTTGTGAGGGCAGCTACATCTTCGTCACACCACCCGACGTCGGCCAACACGAGCTTCGACAACTTCGCCTTCTTGCGGGAACCAGCCGCAGCCATAGCGCGCTCCAGGACAGCAGACAGCCGCGCCGTCAGGCGGTTATATTCGGGAATGCCCTGACGCATCCAATTCACCGCACATAGACACTGCTGCAGGTCGCCAGCCGTCGTTGGTGCTTGCATGTCGACCAGTCCCTGTACCCGTTCTGGGCAGTGGCGCACGCCATCTGCCGAAAACAGCTTCCCGCACCACTTGGCTTCCTTCGTGAAGAACCGGCACTTCTTCGCATGCAGCTTCAATCCGAAGTGTTCACACCGCCCTAATACCTTATCCAACAGCACGAGCAAGTCGTCCTCGGTCTTGGCGTAGCCTCAGATGTCATCGAGCCAGGCGAGTATTCCCTTACCGAGGAGATCGCCGAATATCTCTTCGACGACCCACTGGCAATACGCCACTGCATCTGTTGCCCCCATGGGCACGCGTCTGGGTGTATACACGCCGCGGTGCGTTACAAAGGAGTACAATTCCTGTGAGTCCTCGTGCAGCGGGAGCTGCCAGTATCCACGAAACCAGTCGAGCAAGAAGAAGAACCCGTATCCTTCCAGCTCACCCACAACCACCTCCAGGACCGGCATTGGCCAGGGCATCGGCTCCGTTTGGTCGATCACCGCCCGAGTATCAACGGTCATTCTTGGATCAGCATTTGGGTCGATGTCCTGCTCCTTTTTACGCACGATTCTCGGCGCCGAGCACCACACGGATCGATGGTTCATGTAGATAACGCCAGCTTCCTCCAGCGTAGACGTGTGACGGTCGAGGAACAGCCGATCATTCGGCGAATATCGACGAGGTTGGCACTTAACCGGCTTAGCATTGGGCTTCAAGCGCACTTGCAATGGCGCGACCTTCACGGGAGGATCGTAGCCGAACGCCAGTCGAAAGTTGTCTGCGCGCACGGCCAAGATTGCCCTAAGCTTTATCTGTCCCGGTGCTGATAAGCCAGCCGTGGCCGCAAGTCGCTGCGACTCTTCGAGTTGGTCAATGACGGCCTGTAACGCCGACAGCTTCATATCCGGCAACGCCGTTCGCGACTCGTACCGGTCGACATCATCGTCAGCCTGCGTCTCAACCACGGGATCCCGCGCGGCCAACTGCACTCGGCTCATACGCTACAGCGCCGATGGCTCCACGTCAGCTCTCGTCTCCATTTTTGAGACAACCCCCTCGGGTTCCCACTCAGGCTGCACGTTCCTCGCGTTAGCCAATAGAGTATCCGTCGAGTAGCCGAGCGTCTGCATAACCGGCCGACTGACCGTCAACTCGAGCTCTTGGTTCCCTTCTTCAATCCAACATAGTAAATTCCTAAGCATGAGCGGCCCGGCCGTGGTGCTGAGTAACACCTCAGCAAACTTGACAGCTCGTGACACGGTAACACGACGGCCACCGACGGGCAATAGGTCGCGGGCTTGGATGGATTCAATCTGGGGCGAGGCTCCTAGAAGAACAAGCGCGTTGATTACTCCACTGGTTACCAGCTACACGTCCGCACCGCTGTCGTGAAGAACTGCTTCGATTCTCAGGCCATCGACCTGAGCCTCGACAGTGCCTGTGTCTTCACTCTCACTACGCTTTGTCCGGACAGGCGTTTCCTTGATGTGATACATCTTGGCGCCTTCGGTCGAAGAGAACAGCTTTCGCAACAGCTCAGAGGCCTCCTCAGGTGACGCCTTCGGGCAGCCCCGAACTTGATGAGCGTCGCTTCCGCATTTGAGACACGCACCGGCGCCTCGCTGTTGCGGCCTCCCACCTCCGGCAGACGTTGATCCTCTTCCTGTTGGGGGTGTCTGGCCACCGACGCTACCAGCGACACCATTAGCAGCGGCAGCACCGCTCCCTTGGCTGCCGTGACGTCCATTTCCACCACGATCACTGGCGTTGTGACCCCAGCCACCGCCTCGACCACTGGACCGTCCACCATTTGGTCCTCCGGATGTGCCGCCACTGTGACCACCAGAACCTTGCATTGCGTGTTCCCACGTCATGAACTCCTTCATGAGCTGGGTCACCCACTGGCAGAAGGGCACGACCTCCGAGCGCAACGTCTTGTGCTCGTGGAGACTGAGCTTTGTCGTGATCACCGCCTTGAATCCTTGGGGCTGCAGTGCAGCCACCATGTACTTGACGAGCCGGCGCTGCTCGTTGGCGAACGCCACGTCGGTTAAATTGAAGCGCTCCAGGATCGTGGTCATGTCGGCCTGGAGGCGCATCATGCGGCTCTCTGGCTCGGACACCGACGTGTCCATCTTCAGCTTAGTCATGGCCGCGTCCACCGTGGCATAGTCGACGATCGAGGCCACATTCGCTTGTTTGAAGTATTGGATCCACTCGTCTTCCGTGATCTGTTCGGGGGCCTTCCCGAAGGTCCAACGAGCGATAAGCCGCTTCGTGCCGCTCTCAATACACGCACCCACTGGCATTGCAAACGCGCCAGTCCATTGGGTCTGCAGGGCATTAACTGCTGCGAGATACGTTTCGTATGCCTTCATGAAGTCCCTCCGGTCTTGCATGGTTACACCCTTGTATCTGGGAGGCTGGGGAAGCGCTGGCGCTGCCGCAACGCGCCCTTGGCTTGACCGCGGGCTTACCGTCGGCATGCCTTCATCATCCGCCTCGTCCGGGCCCGTCGCTTCCGTGAACGGGTTCGGGATTTGTAATTGGAGACTCGGGGACCGCGCCGACCCGACGCTCTGCAACTGCATTCTTCTGGTCTTCTCTTCGAGTTCGTCCATTACGTCTTCTTTCTTACTTGCCATCTCGCGTCACACAACGCGGAGCTTGAGCTCGAACTGAGCAAGAAAGGTAACTAAAGTTAACTTTGATCTTTCCTCACCGGATCGAATGCCGTCTGAACAACAGAAAGCAAAAATCAAACTGAATTCACAAACCTTTAGCTACTGCTGGGCCTCACACAACGCCTGGGGCCCGTTCCCGCTACGAGGGACTTCTCTACTTCAAGTGACGATAGCGTCGCCGCCTATACACGGCAGGCGTCCGACCAGGACTCCGGAAGTGTCCAGAACAACCAGCACCTGGAGTATACAGTGTACATGCACTGGCACTGTATACAGCCAGATCAAAGGCCTACGTCCACAACCAGCACAAGCACGACCACGACCACGACCACAAGAAACACCACCACCACCACCACGACAAGAAGGACCACTCGCACTACTACCGTCGCCGCCTGGAAGGTAAGGACGCCAAGGCTACCGATTATAAGGACACCAAGGCTACCGAGTCTTCGGACTACAGCTACGGCAAAGGCGATTATGGTCACAACCACGACCACCACGGCTATGGTCATGATGACTATGGTCACGATGACTGTGGCCGCGATAGCTACGGCCACGATGAGTGTAAGAACAGCGACTACAAGCACAAAGGCTACGGATTCGACAGCGGCGACGACTACAAGGGCTATGGTAGCGGCTACAGCTACAGCTATAAGAGCTATGGTGGCGACTGCGACGACTACTACGGTCACGGCAACGACTACTACGGTCACGGCAACGACTACTACCATGATTACTACTCGTCATATGGTGGTGGCAACGGCTACGGCTACTACCCCGACTACTACTCGTCGTACGATGGTGGGTATGGCAATGGAAATGGATACTACCCGGACTACTACTCTTCTTACGGCATCCCCAGTTACGGCGGCTACGGCTACTCCAGCTACGGGTACCCGGGCTACTTTGGTTATGAGTCGGCCACAGCGAGTGTCGGTGCTACTGGTGGCGATAAAGAGTCTGCGACTGCGAATGGTCAGAAGGAGTCTGCGACTGACGCTGCCGACGTCAAGTCGGTCAAGAAGGAGAGCAAGACGGAGTCGAAGGTATCGAAGGAGACCAAGTCGGACGCCACCGACAAGTCGAAGGACAAGTAAAAACAAGCTGAATGTTCGAGAAAAGTAGAAAAACGTAGTAAGCCGGCGTTGAACTGTGTAGCGTAGAAAATTGAAGTGGCAGCTGTAAGGAATACAAAGCCAATGGATGTGATCGGTTTGCCATGTTAAAATGATATCGGTCGCCAGATTATCATATTGCACAGGTGGTTGGGCATCAACGGTAATAGTAGAGCCTTACGATGTACTTCGAAGTACTGTAGACCTGGTTTGAGAAGTAGTAGTAGAAGTAGTCGCTGAAGAAATGAAACTTTTTTGAGGTAGTAGTCGAAATCTTTGCTGATGTAGTAGTGCTATGGTTGATTACTTTTGCTGGAATAGTAGTAGTAGCTTTTGAAAAAGTAGATATATTCGCGTGATCTTGCATTCGAATATACTTCTAGTATTATTTTTCTAAACAACGATGCCGGCATTACTACAGCTTGCAGTCTATCACTTATTGTTGACCCGACTCATTCTCTCAACGGCTCTCTTTCATCGTTTTCCCGATCAATCACAGCGATCGAAGAGAGACAATGCCACGACGAGAGGTGGTCACGATGGCTGATGCAACATCGACACCCAGACCACAACTCGATCGGACTGGCCTCCTTGCTCTCTCAGTTGTCATCTCGCTTCCTCCCTGACACTCGACAACTAACCTGCAGCTCCATCAACTACTTTTGCACCTGCTCACTTCCAATTTAGCGCGCGACTGCTCAAGACGCCGGCCTTGGGACTAGGAATAGCAGCAACCAGGCTTTGGGGGGGGGGGGGGGGGGGGGGGGGGGGGGGGTGGGCGCGTGGAAGGGCGCCGTAACCCCCAGGGCATACACAGACAAGAGCACAGCGAAGGCTCGAAGGCAGGCAGAGACAGCTCGATTTCAATCATGGCAACGAAGAGAGGGAAACCCACTGGAAAAGAGGGGATCCAGAGTTTGGGAGGCATGGGACGTGATTCAACAGCAGAGGGAAAGAGAGGTCCGGATTGGCAGGTGGTAGACCACACAAGGGGTCGGAGTAAGACAGAAAGGAAATTAAAAGGAAATCCCTCGATGACTCCAGCGAACGCACCCAAAGGTTCACGGGAGGAAAGGCAGCCATCCAAAGCGACAAACAAGGAGCCACGAGGACACAAACGGAAGGAAAATGTTTTTAGCGACCCAAGATCAGTGGAACAGGATCAAGGTGATGGAACGATGGTATACGCACAACTACTGACTTATCTAGTTAACGAAGCAGCGCCGGAGTATATCCTGTACACGGTATTGCGCTTAGCGGAGCTAGCCAAGGATCGTCGATGCCAACGGTGCTGGGATGAACACGCACATGATGACGATGAGACGGATCGGATCTCCTGGAGAGCAGGATGGAAGGACGAAGTGCCACCCGAGATGCTCGAGAAATATCAGGGTATCGTCAGCCATTGGGATTGCGCTCAAGAAGAACATGTGGAGAGATTCGCCACACTCATGAGAGAATGGGTGCTGCAAGGGAATATGGCACAAGATGAGCTGGAAACGCGCTTACGACTTTTCCATTTCCAACATGATCCAACCGATAACAAGACGACTGAGGGGACTCCGACTTCTGGTAAGTCTTACAGGGATGCAGTTGGGGGCATCGAGAAGGACGCATCAACCAAGGAGGGCATGGCTCCCACAGATCAAAAGAAATGGTATGACATGTGTATGAAACCAGCTGAGCCTGTCAGAGAGCTGAGGGAGCGGACAGAAGAGGAGAACCAGGCTCTAGTGATCATACTCAATCATCAACATGAAGTGCCTGTACCCCCGAGATTCCTGGTTCAATCGATGACAGTAGGAGAGCTGGCAGCATTCGCCGACATATTCATGGCGCTTGAATACCCACTTTATGCTCATCTGGCACCGGGCCAGAGATATGGTACTGGGTTGGGCAAACAGAGCATCATGCAAATGATTCAAGTGGGGGCCGAGGCAGCTCTTCCCCAAAAGCAGGAGATAGCGGAATTCAAAGCTGCCATTGCTAGAATAGAAATAGACCCGGAAAGACGTCTGGTCATTGTCACATTCAAAGGCAAAAGATCGGCGCAAAAATGGGTAGGGTGGGAGATGCCGTTGGGAATGCGCATGCTTCCTTTACGGGACTACAAGCAACAGCGAGAGGAAGCGCAGAGGAGCAACAAATTGGTACCGCTGGATCTCTATACATTCACAGCGGCAGTCAGAAAAGGCGCACTGACCTCAGCGGACATGTACTGGTTACTGACGGTCAGGTTGGATCTAGAGGTTAAAACGATGGCTCATGTAGAAATCGAGGGCGCAGGGATTAATGATAATCAGTGGACAGTGACGATTGCGGCGAGCGCCTGCCCGGTGGAAATGAGGCAGATGGTTTATGTCGTGATAGGGGACTCCATCGTCCAGTTCCATCACCACACAGTTTTCGTCAATTGGCCCTGCGTGCTGTTCGGGGCACCAGAGCACCCGACAAAGTATTGCAGGACAGCTGTGGAGCAACAGCAACGAAAAAAAGTGGAGCAAACGCGTACCATAGAGGCACAATTTCCGTCCCAACGGGGCACGAGTGGGAGGACCTATCGCTCGGCCAAACACCCCACTACTCTGGCCCAGCTGATGGCAAAGATTCAAAGTGAGCTACAGGCTGCACACGAAAGCGTCGCAGAGGCAAAAAAACGAATCAATCCCCCAGAGACTCCTCACATCACGAAGAAGCACAATGGAACAGCAGCACGGGAGGACCGACCAAAGCTGCCTGGACACTGGGAGCAAATTCGACGACGCCACCACGAGGCAACCGATTCACCGAGTCCAACTATGAGGGTTCACAGTGAGCAGGCGGGGGGGGAAGAGCAATTCGGAGGAAGAGAGAGGTGAAGGACCCCCCGCTGCACGCACGGATACTCCGGCAGATGCACAGCAATCAGACCAAGGCAATGTACAGGTGAACGATGTGGAGATGGAAGAGGATCTAGCAGAGGCAATAGCGGGAACACAAGGTGATACCGAAGAAACAGACGGCAGTACGTTCACGATAGGCACTCTAGGTGGCATGAGAACTCCTTATCCCAGGTGGACGTCCCCCAAGTCAATCAGGAGGAGGACCGGACGAGGTGTCAACACTAGCTGGAGAGACCACCTCAGCCCGCAGGGAACCCAAAGGACAAGGATAGACAGACCTCAGTCAGCCAGGCGTCCTACCGCAAAGGCGGCCGGCAACACCGAAGTGACGAATGCGAGAGCGAGATCAACATCCCCGATGCGCAGAGCACCGGAGGACTGGGAGAGAGGCGACGGGCACGACTCGGATACCACAAGTAGCTCACCCAAGAAGACGCATAGAGAGGCAGTGGCCGTCTATGCGAGACAGAGCAAGACGAGCGATGCTACCATGGGTGAGAAACAAGGGAAACACGTAACGCAGCAGTACATGCATCAGTATTTGAAGCAGGTAGGAGATCGAGTGGACTACGTCAGCAGGGAAGGAAAGTCAGAAGAACGCCCAGCAACAACATGGGAGTCACATGGCTACATGATCACTGGAGGGACGGACGCCACGGACATCGGGCAACCATTACACACATGGCTGAACATTCTGGATGGAAGAGTGACTGACGTCCCGGCTACTGGACAATATGGATGGCTCGCATTCCACTCGGCCCTGCACAATATGGAGGGAGACCTATTTCCGATCACGTCAGAGAGAGTGGAGGAAGTGAACGCCCTAAAAAAGCAAATTCTAAATGGGATGATTGCAAACGCGGCAGATGAAAGACGGCTGCACCTGGAAGACTTTCGGGCGGATCTGGAGGCAACAGGGAAGGTCCAAACAAACAGTCCCACTGATGAAGAAAAACAGCAGATACTGGTGGATCATTATGTGGAGCAACGTGCGAATTCGGTCAAGACCACGGTTGCGATGAACTACTGGGTGCGATCCTCACGTATCAAGGCCATGGCAATGCATGCGCGAGAAATGGTGTTTGTACTGGATGTGAGTGAAGATGATAACGCCAGGCTTCAGGGTTATGCGTATCATGAGATGACACACGACGACGGGACAACGATGGAAACGGGCACGGTGGAGGCACTACCAACGGAAGTTGGTAGTCACTTACTCAAAGACCTAGTCAGGGCAGGTACACTCCCAGTAGTCATGATTCTAAGATACAGAAGCACCGGTAACCACTACCAAGCGATAACCTACGACCAAGCAAGATTCACAGAGTACTGCAAAAGATGGGAGGAGCTGGCGGGGTCACGTAACGACGTACTAAAACAGTACGGAGGCAGTTCACTCGATCCACACCCATTTGATGTACAGAAGACAACGCAGGCTGCGGCACAAGAGCTAAAGCGTATCAGAAAGGCAGCCAAACTCAGCAGGCGGACGTTACAGCGTCAGATAGGGAGAGAGGAACGAGACACAGCCGGAGAGAACCGTCAATCCAGTGACATGCAGGTCCAAAAGATGACCACCGAGGAAGGCATGCACGCCGAAACACTCGTGCAGAAGGAGCTGAAAGGAAACGCATCAGGCACAACAACACTGAACGAAGTGGCAACAAAGGAGGAGGTGTACAAGACAGTCCAGCAATCGCTCCAGACAGCGACAAGCCAGGGAACAACAGAGCAGCGTGTTCTGACTCATCGAGCCCACTACCCTCCCGATCCATCAATTAAGCCCAAGGTGAAAGGCGCTTCATCGCAATACACTGAAAGAGAAGAGCAATATAATACAGAAGACGGGGCAGAGAGACATATAGCCGCCCCCAAGCCAGATCGATCCCATGAGAGGAAGCATTAAGCAAGGGACTTGTCACGAGGAGGAGGACGAGCAGCGGAAGGGTGAAGGCTCACGGTCACTTCAAGGATACTTTGACACGGTAACACAACAGCAGAAGAAAAAACAGACAGAAGCGGAATTTAAAACCTTAAGACGGAAACACGCAAGAATAACAAAAACGAACACAAAACGGAAGACCAAGCTACAAGTGCCTCATCATAGGCTAGACAAAACAATTGGATGCGCCATTTACAACGTGAGAGGCCTTGCGACGCATATCCTAAAGGTGAGCACTTACCTTCAAGGAATCAAAGAGAAACATGAGCGAGGACAGAGAGACATCATCTTTGTCCAGGAGACGCATTTAAATGAGGAGGAGCACATCTTGGCGGCTACACAGTATGCGGCAATGTGGGGTTTTAAGAGACAATTTGGGAGTGACCTGTCTCTATGGTCGTCAGGCGCCCAACGAAGCGCAGGGGTGGCGATCCTGCTGAACCCGTATGGGTCAATCAAGAATATGAAACCGTGGCAGGAGAATCTATGGAGCGAGTACCTAATCATGGCAACAGGAGAAATTGAGAGCGTACGATACCTGTACATCAATATCTATGCGCCGTCCAACGGGCCCTCACGGGTGCAGTTCTTCAGACAATTAAGAAGCATCGTTTTCCCAGATAACATCAAGATAATCTGCGGCGGGGACTTCAATTGCGTGCTACAAGGAGAGCTAGACAGAAGAGGTGGAGCAAGCAGGATAGAGACAGGTGCAACCGAGTTGGAGCAGTTCATACAACATGCAGAACTGGTAGACGCAGGAGGCTACAACTACCCAGTCTCGATGACTATATCAAAAAAGGTCGACTATGCGCGTAAGCATCATACCTATCGTTATCAAATAGGCAAGGAGCAATGGGGATCATCGCGATTAGATAGGTGGTACATTAGTGGATTAATGTGGAAGCAACTAAGAGGAATAACGACCGAAACGGTCCCATGCCCAACAGATCATCGCGGAGTACTACTAGAGCTCCACTACCCGATGGGAGCAATCAGGATACGGAAGCGCAGTGTGCCGTATCCATGTCCGAGATATGTTCAAGCCGCAACGCAGGATTTGATAGAGAAACGTCTAGAGAGCCACGCGTTCGAAACAGCAGCATGCCCGGATAACCAGGTGCCTCAACACTGGGAACGGTTCAAAAAGAACATATGCAAGGAGATGATAGCACTCAAAAAGACCGCCAGACAGCGGACAACGTCTGAGTATCGACAGCGAATTAGACGACTGAAGAAAAGACTTAACATAGGTTTTGGAGACGAACGGCAAAAAGAGGAGGAGCGGAAACGCCTGATCATACAGCTCAACGCAATTCAGGCACAGCATCGAGCAATCAAGAGACGAAACCTACAAAACCAAACCGCCTGGAGCTCGACAGCGTCGACCAAGTTCTTCTTCAAACGCATATCGACGAAAATAGGAGACAATACGATTCCACTGCTCCGAGGAGAGCAAGGTGTCAGGCAGAGATCCTGCCATGACAAAGCCAATACCTTCGCCGATGCCTGGTCCAAGGTCTTTGATGGAACATTGGCGCCTTTAGACGACATTCGGAATTACGTGGACACTATGACAACATCCAAGAGCAAAACGGACTTAATGGAGATAGATGAACCAATCACAGAAGAGGAGGTCAGCAAGGCCATCACGAGGTGCAAAGTGGGGAAGGCATGCGGCCCGGACGGACTGGGGAATGAATGGTACAGGGATCACAGTACTTGCCTGGTCCCTCTCATCACCCGCCTTTATAATATTTGTCTGAGCACAGGAGTGATCCCGCCATCATTCCAAGAGTCCTACATCTTCAGCATCTCAAAGGGAGGCGACAAAAGTGACCCGCTGAACTACAGACCAATAGCCTTACTCAACACTGATTACAAGATCCTCACACGCATTCTTGCGTGGCGGGTACGCAAGCACAGAATGCTTCTGGTACATCAAACACAATTCGGATTCGTCCCAGGACGGAACATCCATGACTGTATTGATCTACTCGAGGCTGCAAAAGTGATCGCAAACGGAACACCGGAGCTTAGCCATGCACAAGCATTATTGCTCGACTTCGCTAAGGCTTATGACTCATTGGATAGAGAATTTTTATACGCAGTACTAGAAGCGAGAGGTTTTCCACCCAAATTTGTGCGGATCGTGAAGGTCACACATCAAGAAACCACGGCTCGGTTTATGGCGAATGGAGACCTGTCCAGTCTCATAACAGTCAGAAGGGGAATACGGCAGGGATGCCCACTTGCACCTCTACTGTTCATCATCGCTGTGGATATACTATACGATGCCATCTGGGCCACACAAGACCCCCACGGCATCGATCTGGACGAGAAAGGTGGGCTGCAACTAAGAGTAGCTGGATATGCGGACGACACAGCGGTGTATATCACAGATAGGACCATGCAGCAGCAAGTCCTGAACACGGTAGGCCTGTTCTCCAGAATGTCAGGCTTACACCTGAACATCAACAAGTCCGTGGCGATTAGACTGGGACCAAAGATAGCTAACGACGAAGCGGGACACATCCAGGACGGCACAGGCCAGGCAGCTGAGCGGATCGAAGTGACGGATGGCACACGCTACTTGGGGCATATGGTTGGATCGGGTAACATGGTGCGGACAGCATGGGCGAGAGCGTTCGCAGCTCTCACAGTACGACTAGCGCTAGCAGCAAAGAAAACTAACACTGCCCAGGACAGGGCCACCATAGCAGCCGCTATCATTATGCCCAAAATGATGTACGTAGCGAGACACGCGTGGCCGACGCAAACGATTATCCGCGAAGCGGACTGGAGGGTGAGGAATTTTGTCTGGAACTCAAGTTTCGCGAGTCCGCTGAATCCGCCAAAAGGGTGGATCAGCGCCGACATAGCTGAGCTTCCAGTAAAAGATGGAGGAATAGGATTGCCAAATATCACCACGGAACTCATTGCAATGGCAGCAATGGCAGTGGGAGAGTGGTCCATGTCCTCAAACGAGCTCAAAACAAAGTGTGGGCATGTGCTGCGAAAGGATGCAACGAATGAGGACTCGCATATTACCCCAATACGTAAGCGCTACTCCAAGAGAGTCACTGAGGACATGTGGAGCACTGGGCAACCACTGGTGACGACCTGGTTTGGACCAGAAGAGGTTCCGGCAAGCGACGAAGTACCAACTGAACAGGAGTTACGGAAGCTACTGAGACACAGGAACGGACTAAAGACACGGTGGGGGAACCAAGGTTTAAGATGCGAATTTATCGACTTAGCCAATGGGCCGATGGAGAAGATGCGCAGGCATCGCAGGCTTACCCGAGGAGACTATATTCATCACGCAGTAGGGAACCTAGGGATGCGGGAGATACAGTGGCGAGACGCACTCGGAACCATCAAACCGGGTACGGCTTACCGATCACTACTAAATGGTACGAAAGGATGCAGAGTCAAAGATATAATCCAGATTATCTGGGAAGCAAAGGGAATAGTGACCTTCTCGCCAGTGTCGCTACAGCTCCCTATGACAAGCAGTATGGCTCACAAGTTTAGGGAGCTATGCCTCTCCTTCTTAGCCCAATTTCCCGAGCTGGCGTACAAACCCACCGAAGACAAGGTGCTACGAGTGAGCCATGGCCTGGATGATCCACATCATCAATTCTGGGTAGACAACAGCGGAGCACGGAAGCAGGTCATGCATGGCTGGAGTACGCATCTACAGAAGGTAGCCAAGGACATGGAACTGACCACAGCAATAGCGGCATCCCTAGACACAAATGAGCGGCAGGTTTGGATAGTGCCACATCCGTGGCTAACCGGAATGCAACCACTATGGGCGGGAAGAAGACGCTGGGCACAAACCAGGAAAGGTTACAAGAAGGTGATTACCAAGCAAAAGAAGCAAAAGGCCCATAACAAACTCAAGCAAATAGCCGAAAACGGGGCCAGAAAGAACAAACCAATGGCCTCGGCACTTCAATTGCTCGAATGGGACCGACTGCACAAGGTGACAGGGGCGACGCCGTATCAGGTACAAAATCTGATGAGGCTGAAACACTGGAGGCTACCGATATGGGCCACGGACAAGAAAGGCTACGTATGCTCAGGGGCGAGATGCACGGAGCAGATGGAAGGAGAAGGCAGGGGACAAGCTCACCTAGTCTGGGAATGCCCGGATGCCAAGGACATATGGGGACAGTGGCTCCATCTTTTCAGCAAACCAATTCGAGACGGGGACCAATATGAGCAGTCAGTAAATATGAAGATCTCAGAGCTGTTGGCACTCCACCTGCCGAGACTGCCTACTTGGCTTGCAGAGTGGGGAATGACCCAACCAGAGGAATGTTGGGACCATATACATCAAGTGGCAGAAGATATGTGGGCCTTGGGATGTACAGTAGCCATATCCGCCTTATGGAGGTGGAGAGTAAATCAGGCATACCAGACAGAGGGGCCGATGATCACTGCGGAAGGTTTTTTTAAGACAAACCAGCAAGGCAATTATTGAGTCACTGCAGAGGTATTATACAGCGCTTTTTCCGGTCACAAGGCGAAGCAAGTGGAAGTTGGAGACGGCTAGTCACATTGTACAGCACTGTCGAGCGGCACGAGAGGCTATAGGGGAGGAGAATAAACCCGATCACCCCCTCCGTATAGGATTCTTTGATGGAGGTTCACGCGGTAATCCAGGGAAAGGTGGAAGTGGGAGTGTGATTGTAGAGTACGACGGACTACGCAAGACAGTGAAGCTGATTTGGGCGGCGGCGACGTCTCTAGGCCACCAGCAAGTCACCAACAATCAAGCGGAATTCATCGGTCTACATAGAGTGTTGAAGAAAGCACAAGAAAAGCAATGATACGGCCTTCACATTGTAGGAGACAGCGCCATGATACTGGGAATAATGGAGCGGCGGAGCCAGCCGAGGGCCAAAAAATTGTTGCACTGGCACAGAATGGCACGACGTCTGGCAGATAAGTGCAGAGTGGAGTCCTGGACGCATCATTACCGGAGCTACTATAAAGCGGCAGACTGGTTGGCAAACTACGCGATGGATCACTCGGTGAGCAAAGTTTACATGTCAATGAGCGAAGCGGGGGAACACCCGCTGAGCACAAGTATCCAAGACCTCATGCAGAGCGATGACGGTCATTGGGAAGAGCGAAGAAGAAATGAAGGGACTTTGATGAAGTAGAATGAGGAAAGAGAAGGGGGAGCAGAGGCAAAACCCCCAAGGTAGACATGGAAACTCGGCAGAACAAGACTAGTCTGGCGAGAATGGGTATTAGAGTTCAGGTGAATCAAGGTCCGCCAGTAACACAATACACCTCACTTATTATTATTATTACTTTTGCACCTGCCCAACAAGATGCACTCCAAATTTCTCGCCATAGTGGGCCTGTGTGTCGCTGCTTCAATCCTGCATGCAACTGACGCTGCTACTAGAATGAACCCGCGTCGTCAGCTCGGGTCGTACAAGGACTACGACCACCACCAGCACAAGCACGACCACGACCACAAGAAACACCACCACCACCACCACGACAAGAAGGACCACTCGCACTACAACCGTCGCCGCCTGGAAGGTAAGGACGCCAAGGATACCGATTATAAGGACACCAAGGCTACCGAGTCTTCGGACTACAGCTACGGCAAAGGCGATTATGGTCACAACCACGACCACCACGGCTATGGTCATGATGACTATGGTCACGATGACTGTGGCCGCGATAGCTATGGCCACGATGAGTATAAGAACAGAGTCTACAAGCACAAAGGCTACGGATACGGTAGCGGCGACGACTACAAGGGCTATGGTAGCGGCTACAGCTACAGCTATAAGAGCTATGGAGGTGACTGCGATGACTACTACGGTCACGGCAACGACCACTACAATTCTGGCAAGGGTTACGGTAGCGACTACTACCCGGATTACTACTCGTCATATGGTGGTGGCAACGGCTACGGCTACTACCCCGACTACTACTCGTCGTACGATGGTGGGTATGGCAATGGAAATGGATACTACCCGGACTACTACTCTTCTTACGGCTACCCCAGTTACGGCGGCTACGGCTACTCCAGCTACGGGTACCCGGGCTACTTTGGTTATGAGTCGGCCACAGCGAGTGTCGGTGCTACTGGTGGCGATAAAGAGTCTGCGACTGCGAATGGTCAGAAGGAGTCTGCGACTGACGCTGCCGACGTCAAGTCGGTCAAGAAGGAGAGCAAGACGGAGTCGAAGGTATCGAAGGAGACCAAGTCGGACGCCACCGACAAGTCGAAGGACAAGTAAAAACAAGCTGAATGTTCGAGAAAAGTAGAAAAACGTAGTAAGCCGGCGTTGAACTGTGTAGCGTAGAAAATTGAAGTGGCAGCTGTAAGGAATACAAAGCCAATGGATGTGATCGGTTTGCCATGTTAAAATGATATCGGTCACCAGATTATCATATTGCACAGGTGGTTGGGCAGCAACAGTAAGACTAGAACCTTACGATGTACTTCGAAGTACTGTAGACCTGGTTTGAGAAGTAGTAGTAGAAGTAGTCGCTGAAGAAATGAAACTTTTTTGAGGTAGTAGTCGAAATCTTTGCTGATGTAGTAGTGCTATGGTTGATTACTTTTGCTGGAATAGTAGTAGTAGCTTTTGAAAAAGTAGATATATTCGCGTGATCTTGCATTCGAATATACTTCTAGTATTATTTTTCTAAACAACGATGCCGGCATTACTACAGCTTGCAGTCTATCACTTATTGTTGACCCGACTCATTCTCTCAACGGCTCTCTTTCATCGTTTTCCCGATCAATCACAGCGAACGAAGAAAGACAATGCCACTACGAGAGGTGGCCACGATGGCTGATGCAACATCGACACCCAGACCACAACTCGATCGGACTGGCCTCCTCACTCTCTCACTTGTCATCTCGCTTCTTCCCTGACACTCGACAACCAACCTCCAGCTTCATCAACTACTTTTGCAACTGCCCAACAAGATGCACTCCAAATTTCTCGCCATAGTGGGCCTGTGTGTCGCTGCTTCAATCCTGCATGCAACTGACGCTGCTACTAGAATGAACCCGCGTCGTCAGCTCGGGTCGTACAAGGACTACGACCACCACCACCACCAGCACAAGCACGTCCACGACCACCACCAGCACAAGCACGACCACGACCACACGAAGGACCACTCGCACTACAACCGTCGCCGCCTGGAAGGTAAGGACGCCAAGGCTACCGATTATAAGGACACCAAGGCTACCGAGTCTTCGGACTACAGCTACGGCAAAGGCGATTATGGTCACAACCACGACCACCACGGCTATGGTCATGATGACTATGGTCACGATGACTGTGGCCGCGATAGCTATGGCCACGATGAGTATAAGAACAGAGACTACAAGCACAAAGGCTACGGATTCGACAGCGGCGACGACTACAAGGGATATGGTAGCGGCTACAGCTACAGCTATAAGAGCTATGGAGTTGACTGCGATGACTACTACGGTCACGGCAACGACCACTACAATTCTGGCAAGGGTTACGGTAGCGACTACTACCCGGATTACTACTCGTCATATGGTGGTGGCAACGGCTACGGCTACTACCCCGACTACTACTCGTCGTACGATGGTGGGTATGGCAATGGAAATGGATACTACCCGGACTACTACTCGTCGTACGATGGTGGGTATGGCAATGGAAATGGATACTACCCGGACTACTACCCTTCTTACGGCTACCCCAGTTATGGCGGCTACGGCTACTCCAGCTACGGGTACCCGGGCTACTTTGGTTATGAGTCGGCCACAGCGAGTGTTGGTGCTACTGGTGGCGATAAAGAGTCTGCGACTGCGAATGGTCAGAAGGAGTCTGCGACTGACGCTGCCGACGTCAAGTCGGTCAAGAAGGAGAGCAAGACGGAGTCGAAAGTATCGAAGGAGACCAAGTCGGACTCCACCGACAAGTCGAAGGACAAGTAAAAACAAGCTGAATGTTCGAGAAAAGTAGAAAAACGTAGTAAGCCGGCGTTGAACTGTGTAGCGTAGAAAATTGAAGTGGCAGCTGTAAGGAATACAAAGCCAATGGATGTGATCGGTTTGCCATGTTAAAATGATATCGGTCACCAGATTATCATATTGCACAGGTGGTTGGGCAGCAACAGTAAGACTAGAACCTTACGATGTACTTCGAAGTACTGTAGACCTGGTTTGAGAAGTAGTAGTAGAAGTAGTCGCTGAAGAAATGAAACTTTTTTGAGGTAGTAGTCGAAATCTTTGCTGATGTAGTAGTGCTATGGTTGATTACTTTTGCTGGAATAGTAGTAGTAGCTTTTGAAAAAGTAGATATATTCGCGTGATCTTGCATTCGAATATACTTCTAGTATTATTTTTCTAAACAACGATGCCGGCATTACTACAGCTTGCAGTCTATCACTTATTCTTGACCCGACTCATTCTCTCAACGGCTCTCTTTCATCGTCTTCCCGATCAATCACAGCGAACGAAGAAAGACAATGCCACTACGAGAGGTGGCCACGATGGCTGATGCAACATCGACACCCAGACCACAACTCGATCGGACTGGCCTCCTCACTCTCTCACTTGTCATCTCGCTTCTTCCCTGACACTCGACAACCAACCTCCAGCTTCATCAACTACTTTTGCAACTGCCCAACAAGATGCACTCCAAATTTCTCGCCATAGTGGGCCTGTGTGTCGCTGCTTCAATCCTGCATGCAACTGACGCTGCTACTAGAATGAACCCGCGTCGTCAGCTCGGGTCGTACAAGGACTACGACCACCACCACCACCAGCACAAGCACGTCCACGACCACCACCAGCACAAGCACGACCACGACCACACGAAGGACCACTCGCACTACAACCGTCGCCGCCTGGAAGGTAAGGACGCCAAGGCTACCGATTATAAGGACACCAAGGCTACCGAGTCTTCGGACTACAGCTACGGCAAAGGCGATTATGGTCACAACCACGACCACCACGGCTATGGTCATGATGACTATGGTCACGATGACTGTGGCCGCGATAGCTATGGCCACGATGAGTATAAGAACAGAGACTACAAGCACAAAGGCTACGGATTCGACAGCGGCGACGACTACAAGGGATATGGTAGCGGCTACAGCTACAGCTATAAGAGCTATGGAGTTGACTGCGATGACTACTACGGTCACGGCAACGACCACTACAATTCTGGCAAGGGTTACGGTAGCGACTACTACCCGGATTACTACTCGTCATATGGTGGTGGCAACGGCTACGGCTACTACCCCGACTACTACTCGTCGTACGATGGTGGGTATGGCAATGGAAATGGATACTACCCGGACTACTACTCGTCGTACGATGGTGGGTATGGCAATGGAAATGGATACTACCCGGACTACTACCCTTCTTACGGCTACCCCAGTTATGGCGGCTACGGCTACTCCAGCTACGGGTACCCGGGCTACTTTGGTTATGAGTCGGCCACAGCGAGTGTTGGTGCTACTGGTGGCGATAAAGAGTCTGCGACTGCGAATGGTCAGAAGGAGTCTGCGACTGACGCTGCCGACGTCAAGTCGGTCAAGAAGGAGAGCAAGACGGAGTCGAAGGTATCGAAGGAGACCAAGTCGGACTCCACCGACAAGTCGAAGGACAAGTAAAAACAAGCTGAATGTTCGAGAAAAGTAGAAAAACGTAGTAAGCCGGCGTTGAACTGTGAAGCGTAGAAAATTGAAGTGGCAGCTGTAAGGAATACAAAGCCAATGGATGTGATCGGTTTGCCATGTTAAAATGATATCGGTCACCAGATTATCATATTGCACAGGTGGTTGGGCAGCAACAGTAAGACTAGAACCTTACGATGTACTTCGAAGTACTGTAGACCTGGTTTGAGAAGTAGTAGTAGAAGTAGTCGCTGAAGAAATGAAACTTTTTTGAGGTAGTAGTCGAAATCTTTGCTGATGTAGTAGTGCTATGGTTGATTACTTTTGCTGGAATAGTAGTAGTAGCTTTTGAAAAAGTAGATATATTCGCGTGATCTTGCATTCGAATATACTTCTAGTATTATTTTTCTAAACAACGATGCCGGCATTACTACAGCTTGCAGTCTATCACTTATTCTTGACCCGACTCATTCTCTCAACGGCTCTCTTTCATCGTTTTCCCGATCAATCACAGCGAACGAAGAAAGACAATGCCACTACGAGAGGTGGCCACGATGGCTGATGCAACATCGACACCCAGACCACAGCTCGATCGGACTGGCCTCCTCACTCTCTCACTTGTCATCTCGCTTCTTCCCTGACACTCGACAACCAACCTCCAGCTTCATCAACTACTTTTGCAACTGCCCAACAAGATGCACTCCAAATTTCTCGCCATAGTGGGCCTGTGTGTCGCTGCTTCAATCCTGCATGCAACTGACGCTGCTACTAGAATGAACCCGCGTCGTCAGCTCGGGTCGTACAAGGACTACGACCACCACCACCACCAGCACAAGCACGTCCACGACCACCACCAGCACAAGCACGACCACGACCACACGAAGGACCACTCGCACTACAACCGTCGCCGCCTGGAAGGTAAGGACGCCAAGGCTACCGATTATAAGGACACCAAGGCTACCGAGTCTTCGGACTACAGCTACGGCAAAGGCGATTATGGTCACAACCACGACCACCACGGCTATGGTCATGATGACTATGGTCACGATGACTGTGGCCGCGATAGCTATGGCCACGATGAGTATAAGAACAGAGACTACAAGCACAAAGGCTACGGATTCGACAGCGGCGACGACTACAAGGGATATGGTAGCGGCTACAGCTACAGCTATAAGAGCTATGGAGTTGACTGCGATGACTACTACGGTCACGGCAACGACCACTACAATTCTGGCAAGGGTTACGGTAGCGACTACTACCCGGATTACTACTCGTCATATGGTGGTGGCAACGGCTACGGCCACTACCCCGACTACTACTCGTCGTACGATGGTGGGTATGGCAATGGAAATGGATACTACCCGGACTACTACTCTTCTTACGGCTACCCCAGTTATGGCGGCTACGGCTACTCCAGCTACGGGTACCCGGGCTACTTTGGTTATGAGTCGGCCACAGCGAGTGTTGGTGCTACTGGTGGCGATAAAGAGTCTGCGACTGCGAGTGGTCAGAAGGAGTCTGCGACTGACACTGTCCAGCTATCTCTATGTTGGGGCAGTAAACATCTTCATTATGCCCTCCACTCCAGGGTGTGGCGTGGCGGGTTAGCGTTGGCGAGTGAGATCGAAGAATGAACGAGTGGAGATCGTCCTCTACCGTGCTTCTATCTATAACTACAGGATAGGGAAAAGAAGGTTTCGCCCTGATCGCATTCTCCGACCAACCGAAACCCAACATTTCCAGCTATCTCTTTGTTGGGGCAGTAAACATCTTCATTATGCCCTCCACTCCAGGGTGTGGCGTGGCGGATACCCCCAGAGAACTTCATCCGTCACTTGTCACGAACTTGGACTGTAATCTTCAGCACATTCTCCTTGACATACCGGCGGAGCCTTCCGCGCTGAGAACTGGGTAGGCTTCAAATGCGTTGGAAAGCCACCGCCCCATTAGTTTAATAAGGAGTCGATCCGTACCCGAGTTAAGCAGCGCAGTCGCTCCTCCGATCCGCACCGAATGAGTTGAAAAGCGCGAGGGGTCAAATCCCAGACTTGTTGCCGCCCTTCTGATCACCATCGCTACATCGCTCGCAGTGATTCCGCCGCTCTGTAGTGATAGCGCGGGGGCATTGTTTTCCGTTTTGAACTCCCGTGCGCCTCGGTGGACCCATCTAGCTGCGCGAACTGGGCAGAGAACCTTGTCCCCGGTCTTGTGATGATAGCGCACTTCTTCTCTTCCGAACTGGTTATTCTTTGCTCCATTTAGCTTCAAACCCACCATGCTCGCTTTGCGGGGAGATGTTGGCTGGCATGCGTCGTCGACAAATGTTATAGCCGATAGCCGGACAATGTAGCTATGGAACTTATTCCCTATGAACAAGTATTCCGACCTTCTTAGCAGAAAAAAGTAGCCGAGTAACAGACCACCCCACAATAACTGATCTCGCGGAAGTGCGAGGTTCATGTCGTAGAATATAACTCGCAACATACGCGCAGTCAGGGGCTGCTGCTTGGTGACCGGGTTAGTAAATCGACGGATCCCACGGAGAAGGATAGCGTGACTGGCGTTAACACCGGGATCGTATCCTGCTGTGTTTCGATGGTACCAGCGAATCGCACACAGCTTGCCGCATATTGTCGAGTAGGAATTTCCCTTATTTGCTTAATTCATGCCGAACTGCCACAAATATACTGCGAACGCGCCGAGCTGCATTGTGTTGTGGTTGACGTCTGCCTCTGTCAGCCAGGGTTCGAACTTCATCATACTGCACCACCAGACCCATTGCGACCACGCCGAGTTGTACTTTGGTCGTGTCGACTGGGCTAAAGCTCCTGCTCGCAATAACGCTCCCAGAGACGCGAGAGATTTCTCCAGTCGTCTGGGATCTGCACCTGCAGCCAAGACGACGACAGACGAGAAAAAGTTAGTGCATGTGACGGGGATTGCCACACTCTGCTGCCTGCGTCCGCCATTTCGTTGTCGACCCCAGCCACGTGTGATGCTGTAGCGAAAAACCCATGTTGCACCTCGCAAAGTCTGATAAGTCGAAGCAGCATCTGCGCAATGGGATTCCTGCTAAACCTCTTGTTGCTCCAAGCTACCGCCGACATGTTGTCAATCCAGAACTTAACGTGCGATTCGGAATTTTCGTCACCGCTCTTCCACGAACGTCCCCAAATCAGAGTCGCATAGACAACACTCATGAGCTCCCTAACGTTGATGCCGAAGTCATTGTTTCCAGTTTGATTGAATTCTCGAATCAACTGCTACTGGGCGTTGTCAAATTCAAGCTGGAAGAACTGCTTATTAGCAGGGAAAAGTACGCACAGTCCTCGATCACTAGCATCCATGTGGACGTGATAATCGGGGATAGACCTTAATGTGAATCGGACCATCGGGATAGAGTTGAGCCTTCCTCGCAGTAAAATAATCTCGAACCACCTTAAATCTTCGAGCACTTCTTGCGAAATCGGAGTTGACCCGAAGCGTGGAGACAAACGCGCCTGTTCCGCTATTCGCTGAAAGAATGACGCTGCTGGCCGGATGCAAGTCACCACGTGTCGGAGGCTGCCTACAAGTTTGTTTAGCTGCGTCCTGGTCGTTCGTTTGCATCCGGTGAGCTCTCGGACCCGTGTCAGCGCCTTCGTAATCTTCTCTGGTGGCATGGAAACTGTCAATGCATTGAGATTCCAGTTCAACCCAAGGGCTTTTCCTTCCTTAAACCAGCAAGAAAACTTTTTCTCGTTGCACGCAGATGCTCCTAAGACGGTGGTCATCGAAGCTCGTAGGGCAAGATTCGCCTCGGAAAGACGCGAGCCGACGTCAGCTTCAATCGCGATATGGTCATCGCACCATGCCTTAGCATCAAAGAAGCCCTTAGCGCAGGCTGGTTGATCTGGCCATGATGGGGCAGCACGAGCGTATAAATGATTTATCGCCGAACCGGCAACCCAGTACGAACAAGGCGAGTTTTTCCAGCCAAACGTACAATATAGGTCGATCACAAGGATCCCCAGCTCCGGGATCGTCCCTGAAAATCGCCCAACTGCATCAGCAGCAACAGGAATATGGCGGAAAGCGCCGTTGACGTCACCTGTCATCATATATTGCTGACCTGGATGTTCGGAGGCCACATCCAAGATGCGGTTGGCAATTGCTGCTGCTCCATCGTAAGAAACAGTGATATCTTCTTCGTCTACCGTGTTATCATTGACGGACGTTCCTTTCGGGTACGACAAGTCGTGTATGAGGCGCGCGTCCTTCGTCAAGTCGGCGTCACCCTTCTGAGCGGCACCAAACGGGCTGCAAGTGATGTTTTCCAGTAAACTTAATAGCTCGATATCCAGGACAACATACCGGTTTGTATCTTGACCAGCTCTGAGACTTTTGACGAGGCTGTTCAATGCGCGCCGAGCGGATCCGTGATTCTTCGGGATGGATTCCTGTTTCGGGAACATCGATTTCCACTTTGGTTTTACCCCATGATGTACGATATCCGCCCATTTACGCTTGTGCTCGTAGGAATCCCACGACGAGTTTCGAGATGGGATCTCCAGCGCCTTGTTTGGTCGTGAGTCGAGGGTAGTTTCCCCACGAAGAAGGCGAACAAATTCAGGAAGCTGCATCCGGGATCGACGAATAAACTCACTATACACGTGTTGTTTTCCTCTGTCAAGAAGATGCTTTTCTTGCCCGTTGACGATTACAGCTACAAGACATGGCTGTGCAGGCAAAAGTCCATGTTGTTGAAGAGCTTCGTTAAAACTTGTAGACACCAGTAACCTCCAGTGTTCTTCCACTCGCGTACGTACTTTCAACGTTGTGTCTGATGCACACTGGCGCTGTAGTAAGAAGTCTTCCAACGATAGACATGGCCTGCCGTGTTCATCGAGAAAGCGGGAGGAATCTTCACCGCCTTTTGATTGCGATTGCTGGGACCCGCACAAATGGGAGGAAGAGCCATCGCCATTATGTGAGGTATTGGACGAGCACAATTCAGACGAATATGTGTCGTGAGAGACTTGAACACTCGTGCCCACAGCATTAATTGTGCTGTCGGTGGTGTAATCAATAGCTAGCGAGTCCGCGGAGACTTGAACTAGTGGCGTATCAGGGAGGTTATCGACAGTTAAGTACGGCCACCGTCATTCCAGGTCTGATGTTAATCCACCATACGTCTACTCGATGTACTTCTTGACCACATCATCCAAAACCGCGGGTTTAAAGTGAACGCGACCTTCAACGCGACACTTTCCATTCCATCCTCGACAGCCTTCTCGTGAAAGGTACCTCATACACACCGCTTTTCCCCCTTGTTTGGGCAGTGCCTTGAGAACCTCAGGAGGAACTGGTCCCCTAGCCGGACGTTTCTCATGGCTTCCCGTCGTACTGGCAGCTGACGGCTGACCGGAAGCCTTGCTTCTTGACACCACCGTCTTGGCTTCAGCAAGAGCTTCTTCGACGTCTTGACGAAGAATCAGCTGGTTCACGCGCAAGAAGGCCTCGTGTGAAGTACTGAATTGCAGTTTTACGTCGGCGGCCTGCTGAATTTCGCTGTCTGCGACGTGAACTCGGAATAACTCCAATCGATCATCCATCCACTCGACTAATTTTGTTAAGGCTCTGCTCGTATTCGGTATTTCGCGTACGCGTAGTTCCACCAAAAACCTTAAGACATGAGTGAAGAGATCTTGCACCACGGGTTGGTAGAGTTGATTAGCCACATTGACGAGCACTTCGACAGCTCCAACTACCGCCGAGAATTCTGACACTGAAGAAGGGGTTGGCAGCGAGTTTTTGCGAGAAACATTGCTCATATCGTAACGTCGAACAGCATCTCGTTTTTCCTTCTCAGTCACGCGTACGAAATGCATGATTGACAGTCCTCGCGTTCCGAAGTCCCAACTGAAGAGGCCACGCAGTACAGCAGGGTGTGGAAAGAAACCGTACCGACTCCAGTGAATCTGTACATGCTCAATGAATTGTTGCGGGGCCATGTAAGTAAACTTACCGTGCACGAGCGTTTGATGAATTCTGCTTTGGACCCCTGTGGGCTGAAACTGGCTTTTATACTCAGCCGTCTGTCGTGGCGTCATGGTTATCAAATCTGTGCGCTCCGCTGCAGCGCCTACGCGGCGTAGCGCAATGAGCTGGTCAATATCCGCTTGTAATGCTTGGTCGCCTTCGCAGCGAAGTCGAAGCTCACGCAGTCGATCATCGGGTTCTGTCGCGCGCGGGCTACCTCCGGTGCGTCGTCGTTTCCGTGGTGGCTCTTCGGTAGCATCTCTGCGGCACTTCGTTGTCGGAATGGATGATGGCTGCTCCCCGTCGTCGTCCGAATCGCTCAGACCGTCACTTACCTCCAACTGGGCCGTCGTATTTTCAGCGTCAACAGTGGGAGTTGATTCCGTAAATATTGAGTCTTGAAGTACTAGCCCCGGTGGTGACGTGCGATTGCCATCTTTGTAGAAAACATGATCTAAGATGTGTTTAACACTGACATGGCAGATTTCAGAGTTAGTCACATCGAAGATTGGCAGGACGGCAGTCTCGTCGACGGGTTTCACACGGGGGTCAACAATCAGATCGTGGACGTTCCGCACTGCGGCTTGATCCATCCCGTTGAACTTCTTGTACACTTTCTCATGGATTTGTTTCAGTTCTCTCGGCATGATTGCGCTGGTACCGCACAAAGCACACGGCCTAAGTGCGTAAATCTCAACCGACAGGTCCTGGAGGTTGTCAACTTGGTAAGGAACAGATTCAGTCGTGTCCCCGAAGTTAATATCGACGGTCCCCTCCTGGCGTTGAGTAGACCATTGGTAACCGATCACGAGCCCGTAAGCCCAGACTCTTACGCCTCTTGGCGGTACTCGGGCTGTACATATTGCGCTTCCTACAAACGTGCCCGGTCCCTGAAGAGCTTCCTCCTCACTCACCTCTCGTTCGGTGATGTCTGAGAGCGTCACCTCGCTAGTTTGCACCTTCTCCTTTGACCATCGCCCGCTTAGCACAAGGGTGATCTTCACCTTTCCTCGGCGCGCTGAAGAAATGAAACTTTTTTGAGGTAATAGTCGAAATCTTTGCTGATGTAGTAGTGCTATGGTTGATTACTTTTGCTGGAATAGTAGTAGTGGCTTTTGAAAAAGTAGATGTATTCGCGTGATCTTGCATTTGAATATACTTCTAATATTATTTTTCTAAACAACGATGCCGGCATTACTACAGCTTGCAGTCTATCACTTATTGTTGACCCGACTCATTCTCTCAACGGCTCTCTTTCATCGTTTTCCCGATCAATCACAGCGAACGAAGAAAGACAATGCCACTACGAGAGGTGGCCACGATGGCTGATGCAACATCGACACCCAGACCACAGCTCGATCGGACTGGCCTCCTCACTCTCTCACTTGTCATCTCGCTTCTTCCCTGACACTCGACAACCAACCTCCAGCTTCATCAACTACTTTTGCAACTGCCCAACAAGATGCACTCCAAATTTCTCGCCATAGTCGGCCTGTGTGTCGCTGCTTCAATCCTGCATGCAGCGTCAGCTGCTACTAGAATGAACCCGCGTCGTCAGCTCGGGTCTTACAAGGACTACGACCACCACCACCACCAGCACAAGCACGACCACGATCACGACCACCACCAGCACAAGCACGACCACGACCACAAGAAACACCACCACCACCACCACGACAAGAAGGACCACTCGCACTACAACCGTCGCCGCCTGGAAGGTAAGGACGCCAAGGATACCGATTATAAGGACACCAAGGCTACCGAGTCTTCGGACTACAGCTACGGCAAAGGCGATTATGGTCACAACCACGACCACCACGGCTATGGTCATGACGACTATGGTCACGATGACTGTGGCCGCGATAGCTATGGCCACGATGAGTATAAGAACAGAGACTACAAGCACAAAGGCTACGGATTCGACAGCGGCGACGACTACAAGGGATATGGTAGCGGCTACAGCTACAGCTATAAGAGCTATGGTGGCGACTGCGATGATTACTACGGTCACGGAAACGACTACTACAATTCTGGCAAGGGTTACGGTAGCGACTACTACCCGGATTACTACTCGTCATATGGTGGTGGCAACGGCTACGGCTACTACCCCGACTACTACTCGTCGTACGATGGTGGGTATGGCAATGGAAATGGATACTACCCGGACTACTACTCTTCTTACGGCTACCCCAGTTACGGCGGCTACGGCTACTCCAGCTACGGGTACCCGGGCTACTTTGGTTATGAGTCGGCCACAGCGAGTGTCGGTGCTACTGGTGGCGATAAAGAGTCTGCGACTGAATGGGCAGAAGGAGTCTGCGACTGACGCTGCCGACGTCAAGTCGGTCAAGAAGGAGAGCAAGACGGAGTCGAAGGCATCGAAGGAGACCAAGTCGGACGCCACCGACAAGTCGAAGGACAAGTAAAAACAAGCTGAATGTTCGAGAAAAGTAGAAAAACGTAGTAAGCCGGCGTTGAACTGTGTAGCGTAGAAAATTGAAGTGGCAGCTGTAAGGAATACAAAGCCAATGGATGTGATCGGTTTGCCATGTTAAAATGATATCGGTCACCAGATTATCATATTGCACAGGTGGTTGGGCAGCAACAGTAAGACTAGAACCTTACGATGTACTTCGAAGTACTGTAGACCTGGTTTGAGAAGTAGTAGTAGAAGTAGTCGCTGAAGAAATGAAACTTTTTTGAGGTAGTAGTCGAAATCTTTGCTGATGTAGTAGTGCTATGGTTGATTACTTTTGCTGGAATAGTAGTAGTAGCTTTTGAAAAAGTAGATATATTCGCGTGATCTTGCATTCGAATATACTTCTAGTATTATTTTTCTAAACAACGATGCCGGCATTACTACAGCTTGCAGTCTATCACTTATTCTTGACCCGACTCATTCTCTCAACGGCTCTCTTTCATCGTCTTCCCGATCAATCACAGCGAACGAAGAAAGACAATGCCACTACGAGAGGTGGCCACGATGGCTGATGCAACATCGACACCCAGACCACAACTCGATCGGACTGGCCTCCTCACTCTCTCACTTGTCATCTCGCTTCTTCCCTGACACTCGACAACCAACCTCCAGCTTCATCAACTACTTTTGCAACTGCCCAACAAGATGCACTCCAAATTTCTCGCCATAGTCGGCCTGTGTGTCGCTGCTTCAATCCTGCATGCAGCGTCAGCTGCTACTAGAATGAACCCGCGTCGTCAGCTCGGGTCTTACAAGGACTACGACCACCACCACCACCAGCACAAGCACGACCACGATCACGACCACCACCAGCACAAGCACGACCACGACCACAAGAAACACCACCACCACCACCACGACAAGAAGGACCACTCGCACTACAACCGTCGCCGCCTGGAAGGTAAGGACGCCAAGGATACCGATTATAAGGACACCAAGGCTACCGAGTCTTCGGACTACAGCTACGGCAAAGGCGATTATGGTCACAACCACGACCACCACGGCTATGGTCATGACGACTATGGTCACGATGACTGTGGCCGCGATAGCTATGGCCACGATGAGTATAAGAACAGAGACTACAAGCACAAAGGCTACGGATTCGACAGCGGCGACGACTACAAGGGATATGGTAGCGGCTACAGCTACAGCTATAAGAGCTATGGTGGCGACTGCGATGATTACTACGGTCACGGAAACGACTACTACAATTCTGGCAAGGGTTACGGTAGCGACTACTACCCGGATTACTACTCGTCATATGGTGGTGGCAACGGCTACGGCTACTACCCCGACTACTACTCGTCGTACGATGGTGGGTATGGCAATGGAAATGGATACTACCCGGACTACTACTCTTCTTACGGCTACCCCAGTTACGGCGGCTACGGCTACTCCAGCTACGGGTACCCGGGCTACTTTGGTTATGAGTCGGCCACAGCGAGTGTTGGTGCTACTGGTGGCGATAAAGAGTCTGCGACTGCGAATGGTCAGAAGGAGTCTGCGACTGACGCTGCCGACGTCAAGTCGGTCAAGAAGGAGAGCAAGACGGAGTCGAAGGCATCGAAGGAGACCAAGTCGGACGCCACCGACAAGTCGAAGGACAAGTAAAAACAAGCTGAATGTTCGAGAAAAGTAGAAAAACGTAGTAAGCCGGCGTTGAACTGTGTAGCGTAGAAAATTGAAGTGGCAGCTGTAAGGAATACAAAGCCAATGGATGTGATCGGTTTGCCATGTTAAAATGATATCGGTCGCCAGATTATCATATTGCACAGGTGGTTGGGCATCAACGGTAATAGTAGAGCCTTACGATGTACTTCGAAGTACTGTAGACCTGGTTTGAGAAGTAGTAGTAGAAGTAGTAGTGGCTGAAGATATGAAACTTTTTTGAGGTAGTAGTCGAAATCTTTGCTGATGTAGTAGTGCTATGGTTGATTACTTTTGCTGGAATAGTAGTAGTAGCTTTTGAAAAAGTAGATGTATTCGCGTGATCTTGCATTCGAATATACTTCTAGTATTATTTTTCTAAACAACGATGCCGGCATTACTACAGCTTGCAGTCTATCACTTATTGTTGACCCGACTCATTCTCTCAACGGCTCTCTTTCATCGTTTTCCCGATCAATCACAGCGAACGAAGAAAGACAATGCCACTACGAGAGGTGGCCACGATGGCTGATGCAACATCGACACCCAGACCACAGCTCGATCGGACTGGCCTCCTCACTCTCTCACTTGTCATCTCGCTTCTTCCCTGACACTCGACAACCAACCTCCAGCTTCATCAACTACTTTTGCAACTGCCCAACAAGATGCACTCCAAATTTCTCGCCATAGTGGGCCTGTGAGTCGCTGCTTCACTCTTCGATTTGCCTCGCCGGACGCAGAACAGAGAAAGACCTCCAAACCGGAAAACACCAACTATCTTATACTGAGTATAGGCTAGCGGGTGGACAACATGGACGAGCACCATGACCGCGGCCCCCCTGAGGATGGGACGGCGCCCCGCCGACCTCCAGTGGCAGCGGGCGCTCAGGCAGCATCGACGACGGGGGAGCTATCGCACCAGTCGCCTCCACCCGCTACGACACCATCGGACGGGCAGGTCGGAGACCGACAGGTGATAGCGAAGCCACCGCCCGAACAAGCTCCTACGGACGATCCTCCGGGGACAGCACGGACTTTCGCTTCAGTATTGAGAAACGGACCAACCGGCGCTAGCTCAGAGGAGCGCCCTCCCCCGAATAACCAGCAACCCACAGGACACTGGACGCCAACCGAGATCTCCAAGATAATGGCCACATTAACGAAGGATTGGCGCACATCCTCGCAGACAGCCACGCAGTCATCGATGAACCGTTTGATAGCAGTGGCACTCCAACCAGCTGACGTTCATCCGGATGGAATGCTACGTCCCAGAACAGAGCAAGAGTCAGAAGCACTGGTGGAGTATCTTCGAGGTAACCTCGAATTAGACCACCCTCCACTTTTCCTGAAGGCTACAGCTCCACTGGCGACGCGGCTGATGCTACAACATTTTCATGCCGATCAGATCGAAACAGCGCTCACGGCGGTGGTCCCTCCACAGGTGATGCTCCGCAAAAACACGAAGCATACAAATCTCTGCATTCAATTGCATGGGTATAACAGTGACACCCCCGACGCTAAAGCGATGATCTCCCGACTACTAACGGACGTCAAGAAGATCTTTTTCGATGGCAACCACATCCTTCACTTTTGTTTTTCCTTCTCGACGGGTCGCGCTGGCTTATGAAGGAATCCACATTCGCCTTCAAAAAGCCTTGCTCCACCTAGAAGATACCGCGTCCAACCGGGCAGACCAAATACCGGGAACGTACAATGCGGCCCAGCTGCGACGTCTATATGCGGTAAAAATTTATGGAGCAGAAGCGATTGGCATTGGAGCATTGGTCTCAACACTTCAGATGCTGCAAGGCATCGATATCCTGGATGCGGAATATCCACGTCGGGATGGGGAACCGGTGACGGACAACAGTCACATCTTAAGCACGTTCGACCAAACCACCTGTCCGGAACCCCTTAAGGGGGTGACGCACATCACGCTGTCCGATATGGTTCTCTCCATCCACCACTTTCAAGCGCATGGAAGGAGGCCATGCACTCGTTGCTACTCTCAAAACCACATGACGAACATGTGCAAGGTGCCCAAGGAGTTCTTAACGACAACGCGTGCAAAACTGCATCGGGTTTTCGAGGGTCAGGTCGCGTCTTACAAGCGCGCCGCTCATATCAGTCCTTCCACAGTGACCCGAGCTACCCTCGCCGATTACCAACAAGCCCTCAGCAAAGAGGAGAGCATAGACGCCCCTCCACAGGAAGCGGTCCCAAGGATGGAAGCACGTCTTTCTGCATCACCTCAACTTTGGTTGCCCACAGCGAGGGAGCCAGATGGCGAGTCGAATGCTAAGGCAGCGGCTTCGGAACGCGCTCTCCAACAGCCTCAAGCTCGTACCAATGAGAAAGCGAGCGACGAGGAAGAGAAAGCAGCTACTCCCGACGCTGCGGGGTATACGGTGGTCCAAAGCAAGTCAGCCAGGAAGCGGGCCGCTGCTGCAGCGAAACGGATAGCGACAACCTCAGCGATGGAGGGCGCCAAGACCGGGAATAATCCAGTCAAGCCACTCAACAACGTACAGTCGAACGCCGGGGCAGCCGACGTGGACAAATCGCCAAAGGCGCAGGCCACGCCCACTAAGCGGAAAGCAGAGGGCAGGGCGGGACGGAACGTCGAGGTACTGGAGAAAACACGACGGTCTCCACAGCACTCGAACGCTAACTATAGGGCCATGGCTGCGAGTTACTATCAGACCTTGGCGGACCTCTCCGACGCGTCCACAATTCTTCTTCCGGCACCGGACGATGCTACGGATGCGAAGATGACCGAGCGTGACGATGCAGACTACGCTATCCTGGAAGCGGCGGAGGAACCGTTAGTCGACGCGCGGTGTGATTGCTCTGACGGGCCCACCTCTAACGATTCGGACATGGTCACACCGATTGCCCTCACAACGTTGCCGGTGGACGATCGCCTGGTGGGGGATGCAGAGCGCCGCAAGCTCAAGGCATCTACAGAACGTACTGGAACGTTTCAACAAGAAGACACCATTATGACTGTGGCAAAGACGCCAGGGGCCTCAGGAGCCACAGCGAAGACTGCTAGAATTGGCATTAAAGACCAATCCGGGCGAAAGACCCAGGAAGAGGTGACTAAGTCGGCAACGGTGCATAAAGAAAGGAGACGCATTCTTCACTCCTCTAACCGAACGGGCCTCGACGGCATCCCTCACCCGACAGATGACAAGTCGGACATGATACAAACTTCGATGGCCTCATTCATGAAACGGCCTACTCCAATTTCGGCTGAGATCCAGGCCACAACAGAGCGGGGCACGACCCACGAAGTGAGGGAAGAGGTAAGCGGGATCGAGCTGACAGAGGAGCTGGTTCCCGCTACACCGGATTCCCAGGAGGAATTCACTATGGGACGGCCACATATGGGGGCGGATGCAATGACCAGGAACTTACCCATCCAAGTGGGGCAGTGGCTGGAGAGCTTTAATGGCCACGAAGTCGAGGTGGCTGCGAACGGACATTGTGCTTTTCTGGCCCTCTATGCTACGACCCTCAATCACACTGGACCCAGTCTGAAGCTCACACCGGCGGTCATAAAGCACGCGACGGCGATGAAAGCTAAGGTGTACGAATGTATGATGGCCAACTTACGTCAAGACGTGCGCTTAGGAATAGTTGATCCGATAGAAGAATGTGGACGAATCTTCCCGGGACAGCCGCAGCTCTCATCCGTCCAAGCCGCAACGGCGTTTCTGTTTGCCCACTACGCCCAAGCCAGGACGAGGCCGGTTGATACATGGCAACCAATGGAGTTTTGGGCAGGACAGAACGAACTTCGGACCATCGCGCAGTTCCTGCGAGAACCGTTGTTGGTACTTGACGTCAATGCTTCCAGCGATGCTCGTATATACCGATACCTATACAAGGATCATCAACTACCAGATGGGTCGCTTCATGAGAGCGGATACATAGAGTATCTATCCGACCTAGATGCTGCAGACTATTTGCGGACATGCTGGGACCTGCATGTCATGCCCACTTTCCTGATATACCGCAGATCCGAAAGACACTTTGCAGGAGCCGGACACGGGGAACTCTACTACAGGTGGTTAGCCGAATGGGATCCGGACTACACGGCAGGACTCCCCGATCACTACTGCTGGAAGGAGGAGCTCAATCAACTCACGGCCGACGAGCTCGAAGTCGATATCACTACAGTTAACGCGCTCATTGCTTCGCCCGATCTCGATCGCACTCTCCACAAACGCATGCCGTGCTGCGACCGGTGGGATGTGGCGCATGCACGGAGAGGCCTTCCTACTCTAGATCGTCAAATCCTCAATCATGAAATCGAGAATATCCTCATCAATGAGGAACGGCTTATTCATGAAGCATACGGAATTGACGTCCACGCGGTAGCGACCATCTCGGGCCCCGACGAAGGGGCACTACAGATACCACCGCGGTACACCCAGGCAGCAACCGGGCCTACGATGCGGGGTGCATACAAACGGATCCTCCAGGCCAAAGACGACATCCATATACTTGACACAGACAAACCGCTGTGGAACCTATTGATTGCATCTAACGCGGAGGCCTTTCTGAAATGGTGCAACACATATCGATCACGGCTCCATATCCCGCCAACGCGAAAGAGGCACTTTAATAGCAGCGAGCTGCATGTATGGTTCCTCGACCAACCAGATGCAATGAGGCATCTCTTTGCTAATCTACCATACCCTGAACTAGAGGCAAAAAGGTGGCCGGTAGAGCATCTCGTGACATGGGGGGTTGCCGAAGCATTTGAGGAACAGACCGCGGCGCTAGCGCGCCTCACGTTGGATACTTCGCTACAGAGTGGAACCAGACAGTATTGTAAGGAATGGTATGATGCCTGCAAAGCACCTGGCCTTCATCATACAGCAGCCTGCACACTGGCTCATTCCCCGGAGCGCTGGAATAGACTGGCTCACCTCACCCATCGAGCGTGTGCGAGAGCTAAACCAGCCGACTTACAAGACCCAGACTGGTGCATACTACACGTGCTACCATATACAATTAGCTGGTGGAACATCACTGCGATGGGCCGGGCACCAAGAGGAGCCAGAGCGGTCTGGCATGCTAATTTCAGCCTTGTGCGCGAATTATGCACGAACATTGTGGAAGACGCGGACTGGAGCATGGCGGCGCATTGCGCGCATGGAATGACAGCGGTCTCCGCTGGAGTATCGGACGCCTCATCGTCCGGCACTCCAACTTGCTGCTAAGGGCTCCGAGGAGCCTGCGGGGCACGTTGAGCCAGAGCAACCTCAACGGGCTTCCTCCCCGCCCCCAAAGAGGAACAACGAGCGCAGTGATCTCGCCACGGCGGAGCAGCGCACGCTCCATGCTACTTTTCCATCGCTGACGCACCACAAACATCAGCGAGTGGTACGCAGGGATTTTGACGCCTACCGCCGCCACCATACCCAGCTACGAAAACGACGCGAACCCGAAGCTGCGCCCAAACCCGGACAGAAACTGCGTCGTGGGGATCAGACTTTTGGTTTCTTCTCTCAGAACGTTAGGGGGTTTGGGGCTGACCAAGGGGACCGCGCTGTCTGGATGGGAGTACTAGGTGAAAACACGGCACACGGACGGAAAGATGTGGTGTTACTCCAAGAGACCCATGTGACACAAGAGCAAATACAGAAAGCCACGCGAGAGCACGCGCAGAGATGGGGGTTTCGGACGGGCCAAGGCTGTCCGAGACTCTCGTTCTGGGGAGCCGCGGACGGAGGCAGTGGGGGGACAAGCATTCTAATCAACCCTCACGGTGCAGTCACCGATGCATCTCCGCTGTGGGAACGGGAGTGGTCACATCGGCTTACAGCTATCACGGCCACGCTAGCGGGGCAAAAGGTCGCGATCATCAACATATATGCACCCACAGATCGGGTGCAGAGGGAAACCTTCTTCAGAGAGCTTCGGACACTGCAGGTACCATTCGATATCCCAATATTTCTTGGCGGCGACTTCAATTGTACGCTGCGTCCGGCGCTAGATCGGTCATATCACCACATAGCCTCGCGCCACAATTCACCTGCTCTTCAAACGCTCTTGACAAGCATGGGTCTCACTGACTGCCTTACGCCATTCATGCCCCAGGACTATGACGAGGATGGCCTCCACCGATTTCAAGCCACATATCACACGTACCGGTATACCCTTGGAAACCAGTCGGAGACCAGCCGGATCAATCGCTGGTACGGATCAGAAGCAGCACTGATGTGGGTATCCCAAGTTGACGTGTTGGACACTCACCTGAGCGACCATAAGGGAATCTTATTGCATATTCGATCCCCTACCAACCCCATTCGCATCGTAAAACCAGCGAGGGCATACCCAGTACCCCCATACGCCGACTGTCTGGTCAAAGCAGCGATTGCGGGACAACTGGACGCTTTTCAGGACTGGATAGCTGAGGCAGACAAACCAAGCGCGATCGATGTGGCGAAAGAGTGGGACCTCACCAAGGTCAGGATTGTCATTGCGTGCAAAACAGCCAAAAGGAAGGCGCGTAGTCGCATCAAAAATACTCGTAAACAACGCCTTCGACGCCTGCATCGACAACTCGAACGGGCGGTGCACGATACGGCGAAGTCGACCAAATACGCGACCTCACGGACAGCCTTGAGATGCTTACATTACAGGACCAACTGAACGTCGGACGTACACAGCTCCTACGGCAAAAGATCTCAGCACTACAAACTGCGCGAACAAAAGCGAAAATGCACAAGAGATTCCGAGACCATACATGGACTGACGCACGCACATGTAAAGCCTTGTTTCGGCGCATCTCTACCAAATTCGCCGATAACGTCATTCCGACGTTAGTTCCCCCGAGCGCTGTACCTCAGCGTGGGGCCCAGGACAAAGCGGAGATTCTAGCTGATGCTTGGACCCCCATTTTTTGCAAGGAGGCACCTGGCGAAGACGGAATGCAAGCTCTACTCTCGAGACTTGAGCCACCGCCGCTCGCGGCCATGCTGCGGCAGCTTGATGACCCGATTACGGAGGCTGAGGTGGCTGCAACGATAAGAGCGTGCAAACCTGGGAAGGCCTGTGGGCCGGACGGGCTGGGCAATGATTTTTACCGAGATCACGCGGCCGTGCTTACTCCCATTCTTACCACATTATACAACACGTGGTTCGAGAACGGCCACTTCCCGCAATCCTTCCTTGAAGCAGACATTTTTTGCCTCAAAAAGACCGGAGACCTGTCGAACCCTCTGAACTACCGCCCGCTGGCACTACTCAACTCGGACTACAAGATTTTTACGCGGGTACTTGCAACTCGGACAAACATACCTTTGCCCGAGCTGATCCACCCTAATCAGGCCGGTTTTGTACCTGGACGCCAGATACACGATACGATTGATCTGTTATCGGCATCACGTCAAACGGCAGCGACGGATGATACCCAACGAGAGGCAGTGGTGGCACTACTCGATTTCGAGAAGGCGTACGACTCGTTAGCACGTCTCTTCTTAGTCATGGTGCTTCAGTGGATGGGTTTCCCGCCCCATTACGTTGCCGCCGTCAGGTTCCTCCATCATGGTACAACAATCCGCTTCCTCGCCAACGGCCTACGGTCCCGAAGTGTTCAGGTCACCAGTGGGATACGACAAGGATGCCCGTTGGCACCTCTCCTCTTCTTACTGGCACTGGAACCGCTCTATCGACTCATTGACATGATGGAAGCCATCTCAGGGATCCGCTTGCATACTGCAACACGGTCCGTCACACTGAAAGCAGCAGGTTTCGCTGACGATACAGCGGTATATTTGGGCTCACCCTCAGAAATACCTGTCATGCTCCGGATAACGGGGAACTACGGCGAAGTCAGTGGGCTCAAAGTGAACCCGACGAAAACCCTGATCATAGCATTACATCCAAATGGACTACTCTCAGGAGGGGGCACTGATATCCCAATTCCAGTACAGACTGCATCTAGCTTCCATCGCTACTTGGGGGCGCAAATTGGAGGAACCGGGATCACGGACTACACTTGGACCAAAACAGTGAAACAATTAGCGATTCGGCTTCGACTGGCGCAGCTCAAAACTCTTGCACCAGCCCAGAGAGCTATGATAGCAGCTGCGATCATCATGCCCAAGCTCCTATTCGTAGCCAGACATACTTGACCTACCACTGCATGGCTTATCGAACTCCAAGCGCGCATCCTGAATTTTGTTTAGCACGGTTTATTTTGGGACACTGGAGTAAGCGGGAGTCATTGGATCAATCAGGATATCGCGGCTCTACCACGGAAAGAGGGCGGGCTAGCGGTACCTAATGTCAAAGCCGAGGTCTTAGCATTAGCTGCGACGGAGGTGACGCGCTGGGCACTCACGAGCAACTGTACCATGCTCATCGCCGGGGATATACTTTTTAGCGGCACAACTGGGTCTGGGGCATCTGAAACCTACGTGTCGTTAGGATTTCGGACATTTGGCATCTCGGGCCTACCATATCCAGATTCCCTATGGAGGGCAGGCCGCCAAATGCTTCATACGACAGGAGACGAGGAGATACAGCCCCCGGATCGACGAACGATGAGGGACATGCAACAGCTACTTGCCCGCGAACTGCCGAGCAACGTGGCGGACTGGACCGACGGCATGTGCTTGGTGAACATCGCAGCCTTCCACGGTCCCACACTAAGAGGATTGCAGGAGTGGTGTAGTAGCAGCAGAGGCACTGCCTGCCTGGAGTGGCTTCCGCACACGGAAGTCAGGGCTCTACAGCTTTACGACTTCGAATCAACCCGGGTGGACACATCAGCGGTCATGCCATTGCTGTCGACGGCGCTCACGAGCGTTGGAGACAATATCGTGTGGAAACTGGTTACGCGGACTCATCTCGCGTTTCAAGCGAGGTGTAGCGGTGAGTCCGTGGGGCGAGTGTCGTCCGCGCGACGACATCAATTGATGGTTTTCATCGGTCTCCTTCTGGCTAACTTCCCCGAACTGCTACATCCGCGGGCCCATATCGATGAAATGCGCCTTCAGTCCCCCACTAAAACCCACCCGTTCATCCTCGAGCCTCCTGTTCCCTCCAACGACAAACATGCTCGGCTGATAACAAGCGGGGCAGCTTCGGTGACGGACATTCCAGCAGACTCAGCAGCGGCGCTT
The DNA here is from genome assembly GCA_011320135.1 of Phytophthora betacei. Classification (NCBI taxonomy): domain Eukaryota; phylum Oomycota; class Peronosporomycetes; order Peronosporales; family Peronosporaceae; genus Phytophthora; species Phytophthora betacei. The sequence continues at coordinate 92,473 of JAANHX010000657.1, read as the reverse complement.
CTCAAAGGGGTCCACCAGGCCATTGGGGGGAGCAAAATCATCACGGGAATCCACCCGCACCCGAGCATTGCGCGCCTTGTTTGCCTATGGGCGGGGGGGGGGGGGGGGGGCGGCGTTATTCTCATGGACGAACGCATTACAGAGCAAGAGCGGCCAGGGCGGCCAGGATACGCGGAGCACAAGACTTACGGTTGCGTCACGAAGCGTGGGCTCGCCAATGGCCGACTATGGCTTCTGCGCTTGACCAATTCACTTGGAACGCGACGCGAAGGGTGTTAGGGCTCAACGTGTGGGGAGAGCAGCTACTATACCGGCTTAAAGCACGAGGGCTAAACCTGTTCGTCCGCAGTGAGAGCAGGATTGCGTGCCCTCACTCGACCTGCGTCAATACGGAGGCGACTTTGGAACACGTTTTTTGGAGCTGCCCAGCAGCGCACAAACTCTGGACGTGCTTCACTCAAACATGGGTACAACTGGGACTTGAGGCGGATATCAACGATCCAGCCACCGTTCTAAACCCCACGCTTGACATCATCCCTCCAGGAATATTCGGGTTCATCGAGCAGACGGTAACATGGCACTCACGCGAACTGAAAGACGAGATGATCAAGCATGCTCCCCTTGCTGCGCAGCTGTGCTGGCGCCTCGGCTTCATATCGGTTCTACAAGTTATCTGGAAGTGGAGGGGAGAATACATGGAGGCAGAACCCGCCACCTCAACGACGCGATTTGAAGCGATCTTAACTGCCCGATTGCATTATAACTACCGTAACATCGAGGCACACTACAGCAACCACACGTCCAAGGCGGTTCGTAGGGCTGCGACGAGCGTGGTAAACGCACTGCTTACTCGCTACAACAACGCGAGCCATGCGGTGATTCCACGACATACAACGCATGTTTTACTCTTCGACGGAGGGTCGCGAGGCAACCCAGGACCGGGAGGCAGTGGCTCGGTTATTCTACGACTCGAAACGGGGGCGACAGCGGTGACACCCATTTGGTGTGCCAGCATGGCGTTCGGCAACGCTTCTACTACAAACAATGTCGCTGAATATCAGGGGCTCCTCGCCGGACTCAAGCACGCAGTCGGCGCCAAACTTCCACAGCTGCATGTAATTGGGGACAGCAAAATGATCATCAAGCAGATGCAAAGCAGACGTCCTCCACGGGCACCACATCTGCAGAGACTTTACTGGAATTGCAGGAGACTCGCTGATCTAAGCAGCGTCCAATCTTGGACGCATCACTTTCGCAGCCACCATAAGACGACGGACGCACTCGCCAATCTGACAATGGACACGCACGCAAGCAGACAAATAACAGCACCGGACACAGGCCCACTGCCGATCGGGGTGTGGAGCAACGCGCTAATACACGCAGCTAATGATGTCAACGAATGGCAAACGCGATTTGCGGACGATGACGGACAAGAAAACAGGACTAGTCATCCTAAAGTAGAGACCGAACCACAAAAAGACTAGCAACGGAATGGGTGGTAGTCTCGGATATTGATGATCATTAGGTCACTAACAGAACACAATATACCTAACTTGAAATTGAATTGTGTGTCGTTGCTTCAATCCTGCATGCAACTGACGCTGCTACTAGAATGAACCCGCGTCGTCAGCTCGGGTCGTACAAGGACTACGACCACCACCAGCACAAGCACGACCACGACCACAAGAAACACTACCACCACGACAAGAAGGACAACCCGCACTACAACCGTCGCCGCCTGGAAGGTAAGGACGCCAAGGATACCGATTATAAGGACACCAAGGCTACCGAGTCTTCGGACTACAGCTACGGCAAAGGCGATTATGGTCACAACCACGACCACCACGGCTATGGTCATGATGACTATGGTCACGATGACTGTGGCCGCGATAGCTATGGCCACGATGAGTATAAGAACAGAGTCTACAAGCACAAAGGCTACGGATACGGTAGCGGCGACGACTACAAGGGATATGGTAGCGGCTACAGCTACAGCTATAAGAGCTATGGAGGTGACTGCGATGACTACTACGGTCACGGCAACGACCACTACAATTCTGGCAAGGGTTACGGTGGCGACTACTACCCGGATTACTACTCGTCATATGGTGGTGGCAACGGCTACGGCTACTACCCCGACTACTACTCGTCGTACGATGGTGGGTATGGCAATGGAAATGGATACTACCCGGACTACTACTCTTCTTACGGCTACCCCAGTTACGGCGGCTACGGCTACTCCAGCTACGGGTACCCGGGCTACTTTGGTTATGAGTCGGCCACAGCGAGTGTTGGTGCTACTGGTGGCGATAAAGAGTCTGCGACTGAATGGGCAGAAGGAGTCTGCGACTGACGCTGCCGACGTCAAGTCGGTCAAGAAGGAGAGCAAGACGGAGTCGAAGGCATCGAAGGAGACCAAGTCGGACGCCACCGACAAGTCGAAGGACAAGTAAAAACAAGCTGAATATTCGAGAAAAGTAGAAAAACGTAGTAAGCCGGCGTTGAACTGTGTAGCGTAGAAAATTGAAGTGGCAGCTGTAAGGAATACAAAGCCAATGGATGTGATCGGTTTGCCATGTTAAAATGATATCGGTCACCAGATTATCATATTGCACAGGTGGTTGGGCAGCAACAGTAAGACTAGAACCTTACGATGTACTTCGAAGTACTGTAGACCTGGTTTGAGAAGTAGTAGTAGAAGTAGTCGCTGAAGAAATGAAACTTTTTTGAGGTAGTAGTCGAAATCTTTGCTGATGTAGTAGTGCTATGGTTGATTACTTTTGCTGGAATAGTAGTAGTAGCTTTTGAAAAAGTAGATGTATTCGCGTGATCTTGCATTCGAATATACTTCTAGTATTATTTTTCTAAACAACGATGCCGGCATTACTACAGCTTGCAGTCTATCACTTATTGTTGACCCGACTCATTCTCTCAACGGCTCTCTTTCATCGTTTTCCCGATCAATCACAGCGAACGAAGAAAGACAATGCCACTACGAGAGGTGGCCACGATGGCTGATGCAACATCGACACCCAGACCACAGCTCGATCGGACTGGCCTCCTCACTCTCTCACTTGTCATCTCGCTTCTTCCCTGACACTCGACAACCAACCTCCAGCTTCATCAACTACTTTTGCAACTGCCCAACAAGATGCACTCCAAATTTCTCGCCATAGTCGGCCTGTGTGTCGCTGCTTCAATCCTGCATGCAGCGTCAGCTGCTACTAGAATGAACCCGCGTCGTCAGCTCGGGTCTTACAAGGACTACGACCACCACCACCACCAGCACAAGCACGACCACGATCACGACCACCACCAGCACAAGCACGACCACGACCACAAGAAACACCACCACCACCACCACGACAAGAAGGACCACTCGCACTACAACCGTCGCCGCCTGGAAGGTAAGGACGCCAAGGATACCGATTATAAGGACACCAAGGCTACCGAGTCTTCGGACTACAGCTACGGCAAAGGCGATTATGGTCACAACCACGACCACCACGGCTATGGTCATGACGACTATGGTCACGATGACTGTGGCCGCGATAGCTATGGCCACGATGAGTATAAGAACAGAGACTACAAGCACAAAGGCTACGGATTCGACAGCGGCGACGACTACAAGGGATATGGTAGCGGCTACAGCTACAGCTATAAGAGCTATGGTGGCGACTGCGATGATTACTACGGTCACGGAAACGACTACTACAATTCTGGCAAGGGTTACGGTAGCGACTACTACCCGGATTACTACTCGTCATATGGTGGTGGCAACGGCTACGGCTACTACCCCGACTACTACTCGTCGTACGATGGTGGGTATGGCAATGGAAATGGATACTACCCGGACTACTACTCTTCTTACGGCTACCCCAGTTACGGCGGCTACGGCTACTCCAGCTACGGGTACCCGGGCTACTTTGGTTATGAGTCGGCCACAGCGAGTGTTGGTGCTACTGGTGGCGATAAAGAGTCTGCGACTGCGAATGGTCAGAAGGAGTCTGCGACTGACGCTGCCGACGTCAAGTCGGTCAAGAAGGAGAGCAAGACGGAGTCGAAGGCATCGAAGGAGACCAAGTCGGACGCCACCGACAAGTCGAAGGACAAGTAAAAACAAGCTGAATGTTCGAGAAAAGTAGAAAAACGTAGTAAGCCGGCGTTGAACTGTGTAGCGTAGAAAATTGAAGTGGCAGCTGTAAGGAATACAAAGCCAATGGATGTGATCGGTTTGCCATGTTAAAATGATATCGGTCACCAGATTATCATATTGCACAGGTGGTTGGGCAGCAACAGTAAGACTAGAACCTTACGATGTACTTCGAAGTACTGTAGACCTGGTTTGAGAAGTAGTAGTAGAAGTAGTCGCTGAAGAAATGAAACTTTTTTGAGGTAGTAGTCGAAATCTTTGCTGATGTAGTAGTGCTATGGTTGATTACTTTTGCTGGAATAGTAGTAGTAGCTTTTGAAAAAGTAGATGTATTCGCGTGATCTTGCATTCGAATATACTTCTAGTATTATTTTTCTAAACAACGATGCCGGCATTACTACAGCTTGCAGTCTATCACTTATTGTTGACCCGACTCATTCTCTCAACGGCTCTCTTTCATCGTTTTCCCGATCAATCACAGCGAACGAAGAAAGACAATGCCACTACGAGAGGTGACCACGATGGCTGATGCAACATCGACACCCAGACCACAGCTCGATCGGACTGGCCTCCTCGCTATCTCACTTGTCATCTCGCTTCCTCCCTGACACTCGACAACCAACCTCCAGCTCCATCAACTAGTTTTGCAACTACCCAACAAGGTGCACTCCAAATTTCTCGCCATAGTGGGCCTGTGAGTCGCTGCTTCAATCCTGCATGCAACTGTGGCTGCTAATAGAATGCCCCCACGACGTCAACTCGGGTCGTACAAGGACTACGGCCACAGCCAGCACAAGCACGACCACGACCACAAGAAACACCACCACCACCACCACGACAAGAAGGACCACTCGCACTACAACCGTCGCCGCCTGGAAGGTAAGGACGCCAAGGATACCGATTATAAGGACACCAAGGCTACAGAGTCTTCCGACTACAGCTACGGGAAAGTCGATTATGGTCACAACCACGACCACCACGGCTATGGTCATGATGACTATGGTCACGATGACTGTGGCCGCGATAGCTACGGCCACGATGATTATTAGCACAGCGACTACAAGCACAAAGGCTACGGATACGGTAGCGGCGACGACTACAAGGGATATGGTAGCGGCTACAGCTACAGCTATAAGAGCTATGGAGGCGACTGCGATGACTACTACGGCCACGGCAACGACCACTAGAATTCTGGAAAGGGTTACGGTGGCGACTACTACCCGGATTACTACTCGTCGTATAGTCGTGACAACGGCTACGGCTACTACCCCGACTATTGGCGTACCGGACGGGGGTCCGGGGATCGCAGTTCAAACCTGGAGCAGCAGAGGAAATTATGACATTTATTGAATAACATGTTGCCTAGTATTCATGTGACTAACTGCAGTTGCGGATGCCTCTTACTGTGGGTGTGAGTGAGTCTGGTGGTGTCATTACGGTGTATTCATTGAGATGTGTTGCAGTTTTGACCTGGTATTGGCTGGCGTTCGTTGTTGGATGCGGTGGTGTCATTATGGCGGAGTCACAGCAGAAAGGTATTGCAGCTTTGACTCGACTTGGCAACACTCATGATAAAGACGCAGCTTGGTGGGCTTGAATACGATAATAGAGCCCGGCGACGGGAGATCTGGGTTGTTGGCTGCGATGTCGTAAAGCGAAAGTGTGATCAGGTATTGGTTCGCTTCGTAGGGGTCGTCCCGTTGCGCTTTTTGATAAGCCTGTGAATCATGTGTTAGTCAAGTTGTGTGTGCTAAACAAATCGGTTGTAGCAATGCAGATTTACCGTTTGCTGCTCGAGCAGCGGTTCATCTGCTTTTTGTTCGCCCAGATAGACGCGGAGGAAGCGTAGGCCATGAATATATTCGTTGATAACCCACAGCAAGCGCGCTTGGATCCGGATTGAGTCGCGGAGTTTTGAATCGGCGACGTCATTGTTCTTAATGAACTCTCGGAGGTCTTGGTTCGCATAATAAGTTTGAAGAGCATGCATTATTAGTAGCAAAGGCCACGATCAATGTTAGTAATCGTACCGTCGATGGTGTCGATCACGATGTGCTTGCGGTCTTGCATCGTCTTTCTTAGTTTCTTAAGGGGAGACACGTATTCTGTTGGCGGTTGGTTCGTGTTGGGTCGTTCGTGTTTGGTGAGCGGTGAAGATTTCGGAATAACTGTGACTGCTGTTGGCTTGGCAGATGCGGTTGCCGATGTGTCAGTGCTTGTCTTGTGTGACTTGGTGGGTTTTTTAGGTGGCATAGGTGGCTGTTGCGAGCAAAAGGGGGCTTTGTGGTTATGCTTGAGCTGCGGAAATTGACGAATGAACCCAATATTTGCTGATGGCGCTCTTGGTTTAGAAAAATATACACCAGCTTTGCGGGGGACGAGGTGTTGTGAGTTTAGATAATTATTTCTGCTTCTCGTCTCACATTACAGACTTTTGATGAATGTTGTCATGCACCAGCGGCAGGTCGTGCTGGTCTTTTACTAATAGTGGATGTCTGTATGTTCTTGTCCTCTTAGCTGCAGCTCTTGTATCGGTAGTCTTATAGCTGTTCATCGTCTCCTCCTCTTCAGTATTGGCTGCAGCGCTTGAGTCTCCTCCAATCTCGTCTTGGTTGCTACAGTTGGTCGGTGACGGATTTTGTACTTGTAGCCACATACCGTATAGTTCTATCAGGCAAACAATGTTGTAAGTAGATGGTGACACTAGTGTGGATTCTGGTACACTAGTGTACCAAAATCTCACAAAGACTAAGACAAGATGCAGCCATCCAAGAGACCGTCACGAGCTGCCGCTGCTGCTGCTAATGCTGGAATGGATCGACAACTGAAACAAAAAGATGCACCTCTAGGAGTAATCTTAGCTACAATACTGGTACAGGTGAGTTCATTAGAACTGAACCCAATATTTGTGGATGTCGCTCTTTATACGCCAGCTTTGCGGGGGACGAGGTGCTGTGAGTTTAGAAAATCTTTCTGCTTCTCGTCTCACATAGATTTTTGATGAATGTTGTCATGCGAGGGATGAGGTGGTGTGTGCTTCGGAAAGTTAACATCTATCCTATCTCGTGTCGTATTCACTAGTGGATATGCTGGTGTGTGAGTAAAAGTACGTACTATTGTAAATGGTGATGTTATAGTACTTGAGAGGTGCGCGTTGTACGTTGTTAGATGAAAATTGTCGTGCTCATTTGTTTAGAATAGTTTACGCCAGTTCCCTGTTTCATCGCCTCATACACGCATAGTGAACTGCACATGGTGAATGTAGTTGTATGGAAACAAAGAGGTACGTGCGAAACGTGTTGTCGGTATGGTGTCGTAATTTTCACTGATAGTACTGCAGTGCTAATGTTTTTGAGTGCAAAATGGATAGCGAAAGCATGGTCGGGCATGTAATGGATGGAGTGATTGCTCAGGCCTTCGAGTCAATTCGTATTGTCGAGGCAAACGTTTGCATTGGCGGCGCGAGGTTAGCACATTCTATCGTACGGGACATCGTTTATCTGTGATGTTAGGAGCTAGAGTGATTGCTGTATCTCGAGGTTTTCGTTGTTTTGACTTTAATGTTTTATCATGTTGAATCAGGGCGACTTTCCGGTGTGCTGCTGCGAGATTGGCGAGAAGACAGAATATGCCTGTGGTGAAGGCTGTATTAATCGCTCTATACGTCGTGTATATATTGTGATTTTATTTGGGATTTTCATGGTGTTGGTGATGAGCGTTGCGATAGATGCGGTACGAGTGTGTCGTGGAATACTGTCCATGTGGAGAACGGTGTTCAAATCGACAGCTGCAGATCGGCTCGACTGTAACAACCGCAGTGGTCGATTGTGAACGTAAGGGTGTTGGATTGATTGCTTTGGAAGGGATCAATTCTGGACAATTCGTTGGTGAATATGTGGATGAAGTATTGAACATCAGCGAAGCCAAGTTACGCTCTCAGGTGTGTGATTATAGTTATGTCTTGGCCTCAGTTAATATTTTGACGTGTGGTATATAGCTCAATCGAAATTCCGAGCATATCTACATGGTCCAAGTGAATGCTAACATGATTATCGACGCCACACGATTCGGAGGCCGCATGCGATTTATGAAACACAGTTGCGAGCCAAACTGTTGAATGGAGAAGTGCAATGTTCGCGGTCAAGAGCGATGTGGGTTATTCACGATATGCCAAGCTGATCCTGGCAAGGAACTCACGTTTGATTATGGGTTTCAGTACTTTGACTCTGGGGTGTGTAAAAATTTGCAGATTTTTTTGTGTTTATCCTCGCTGACAATAAATGTTATAGCATGTTGTGGAATGTTTCTGCGGCTCTCCAAGTTGTAGAGGTGTCATCGGTGTGCGGAAGAGGAACCAATCAGCTGAACAACAAGCGTGTGTTGAACCTCCGACAAAGAAACGAATGGTGCAGCTCACCATCGATCGTTTTCTATTCAAAGAGAGATGATGTGTTTAGTTGATTAATACGTAGTCATCGTGTCTATAGGTTATCCGCGTCGTCTGTCAGTGGGTATTTATTAAGATACCATAGCATAAATAACACCGGTGCTGTAAGTTTTGCGACTAGTTGCATTGTCGAATTTGATCGACTTAGTAACTTCAACTTACAATTGTCAAACTATGGTCATTTTTTTAACAGCGGTCGAGATTGATTTGCGTTAGTACTTGGTTTCACTCTGAGGACCTTCACGGTTGCAGATATCAATATGGTTCTCAGTGGCGAAGAGCGGCGCGAGCGCAATCGGTTAGCAGCTCAGCGATCACGCGCTTGAGAATCACGTGAAGCAAGAGAAGCAAGAGAAGAAAGACTTCGCAAGCAACGCGAGAGAGCGCGAGTAGCACGCGCCACCCAACCGCCAGCCGCCATACGTGGAATTTGTGATACTTCGGCAAACAATGAATATCACGCTTGGGGTGATGGAGATATTCCGAAACTTCGTCCGGTCTCGGATGCGGCGAAACGCTCCTGTCTGCAACGTCTACGATTGGCGCTAGGTGCGGTTGGGCTTGATGAGGTTGCGTGTGCTGTTTGTGATCGTAGTGAAGTCCGAACATCGTGCCGCGTGGTCACCGCCTTGGATAGCGATATCATGGAACAATTTCACCAGTTGTTGTCGAGTGCTGGTGAGGCCTTGCCTGATGAACTTGCTTCTGAATACGATTGCTCTCATTTAAACTCGTCTCTGAGGGGATTATTGCTGTCAAAGCGTGGCTTCCGCTCTGACGGCAGTCTATACATTTGTCAAGAGTGCGATAGAAGTTTGGCGAAACGATTAATCCCCAAGTTTTCGATCAAAAATGGTTTCTATGTGGGCACCTTGCCAAGTCGTTTCGTGGATATTACATTGCCTGAGCGCTTGATGACGCAGATGGTATCTGTCGTCGCAGTAACACGTGTTATGCGAGGAGGTGTGCACCGGACAATTCGCTCCCATTGCTTAGTGTTCGATGCTACGCCTGGACCACCAGCGACATTGCTGCCAATTCCAGTATCAAATCTAGCATCGTATCGCGTGGTGTTGGCGGGACCGTTCACAACGGAACAACAAGCGTGCGTTCGTCAAATGCATTGTGTCCGCCGCCAAATGGTTAACGACGTTTTGATGTTTTATAGACAACACAACGCATTGTATGAATCTGTTGTTGTCAACTGTGGTGGGCTTCCAGATCACACAATTGCAGAAAACTTAATTTTTGAAGACCCGGATGCTGATATTGAAGTCTCAAAAATAGAAAGGGAACATGATCGCGTCGGCGGTGTGTCTGAAAACGATGCGTCTAGTACGGAGACAGACGTACTAGAGCTCCGAGTCGTTTTCATTTCTGATGATCGTGAAGTGAGTGCGGAGAATGCTGGGGTCGCCACCGGGCATACGTGTCAAAGTGAATCGCAACCTCAGTTTCTTGTCCGTCATTCCAGCCAATTCGCTCAAAAAGATAAGGTGTTGTTCGCTCGTATGCTCCCTCATTTATTTCCGTACGGAAGAGGGCACCCTGACGAGCCGCGGCATATTCCAGTGTCGTTCGATGCGTGTATCCGCTATTATGCTCAGCTCAGCACGCGATTATTTGCAGAGGATGAGTTGTTCATGCTAGTGAGCTTTGACTATCTATCGGTCCAGAAGATGTATACCCAAGTCGCGTTGAAGTGCCAGCGCAATCCTGCTTTGTTCGAGCCATACAGCGACATTACTGAAGAAGATCTCGTAGAGGCATTGGGTGAGAAGGAGTTGTGAAGACAGGGGCGAACAACATCGATGCGGGGTGAAAATACTAGCGCGACCAATTTGCTAAAGACGGTTGAGCTCAGTGGGAGCTCGATGTGGGGTAGCGATGCCGAGCGAGCACAATGTCGTCGACGGGCGTTCGCGTATCAAGCGCGATTCGGCCAACCGGCGCTTTTTGTGACGCTAACGCCAAACGTTGCTGATTCGTTCGTCATGGCTCAGTACTGTAAGATCACGTCTGTTGAGACTTTGTTTGACGCTGCGCTGGCTGACATTCCTGACAAGTCGACACTACACAGCGCATGCATGCGTAATGACGTTGCATCGGCTCGACTTTTCATGCGCAACATGGACGCGTTTATCGAGCATGTCCTTGGTGTCGCACCCAAGCATATGAAGAATATACCGTTTGAAGGCCTCTTTGGAGATGTCAAGGCATATTTTGGCATGGTCGAAACCCAAGGTGATGGAGCACTACATGCCCACTTTTTGATTTGGTTGGATGATGCCCCTCCGAACAGCGATGCTTTTGAACGAGCTGTCGTAGCGTATGGCGACCAATACTACCGAGACCTCGAGGCGTACGCAGACAGTGTCGTTTCGACGACGATGCCATTGCGTGTTGCGAACTCATCATGTGTATTTTGCGGGCATTCATTTGCTGATCTTGAAGAATTACCGATTCCGCCAGAGGCCTATGAAGACCCAAAAAAGCAGCATGAAGGCGTACGCGGTGAGCCGGCCCTCCTTCGGTGCTCTGAATGCAGGAACGTTTGCAGCTCGCAGCACGTCATTCGACGTCTTTTGTTAGAAAATCGACCATCGTCGTGGCCGCCGGAGATGCGCTCGTACTCCTCGGATGAACTGAAAACTAAAGTGCAATTGGAGGCTCCATGTCGAGGTGGTGTTGCAGCCGCAACGGTAGCAATTTATCGTCACGATATGTATCTGCATACAATGAATTCAGACAGCAACAATGACATGTATGGAGAATATTTGCGAGACTTGAACCAGATACCGTGTCGACTCGAGCGCCGTCAAGATGATGCGTTTCGCGATGCTAAAGTCGCTCAAGCTATCATGATGCTCCCCCCATCGGTCGACGATGCCCGGTGGCTGCCTCGCATAGTCTCATTCGCGGTCTCGATGCTTGTCTTCATGCTCAATTTACATTGGTGGTCACATGCAGGAAGCTGCTTCAAGAAAAGTCGAATTTCTCGCCCTGGACAATGTCGCTACGGATTTCCACGAGCCCGAAGTAAGCAGACGGTTTGCTCGAGTGAGGGAATTGTACTTGCGCGACGATCACCATTTGAGTTCGTCAATGGCTTTAATCGTGAGATGATGCTGACATTTAAGTCAAACCATGACATTCAAGTAATGATCGGTGGTTTAAACGCGTTGCAGCGGATATACTATGCGACCAAGTACGTTACGAAGATGCAGGAACAAATTGATTCGATTACTGCTGTTGCCCTCGCTGCGTTTAAGCGACTTCAAGTTCGGGAAACGCTAGATGGTGTGTCTCGTGATGTTAATCGAGCTGCAGTGGGCCGCAGACGCGTTGCGTCGTTAGTTTATGCGATCACAAATCGACGCGAAATCGCAGGGCCACTCGCTGCTTTGTACGTGCTACGTGGGTCATGCGCGTATATGAGCACACCGTGTGCATCGCTTCCTCTACGAAACGTGTTAAACGAGCTCGTCGAAGGCGTGCCGCACTCGTGTGATCTCGTCCGGCTTCAAAGGCAACGTTCGAATGTTACCTTTCGTGCAGCGTCGTTTCTTGACGATTATTTATTCCGGCCGCGGTCACTTGACAATGTCAGTTTGTACGAATACGTGGCAAAACACTTTCGACGCAAGAAAACTCTTTCAACAGCTGAGTCTGTTCTGTTCTTACCGGACCACCCACTTTTTAATTCGCACTGTGTTGGTACGCACATTGATGAAGTGGTTCCGGTCGTGTCTGGCATTCAAATGCCCTTTGTGGATTCCGAGTCGTCGTTTGAACTTGTCGTGAAGCGGAGCCAATGTGCATTAGTTTTGTTTAAACCGTTCCGTGCTGTCAAAGATCTTGTTTCCAACGCGACAGACAATGCTAAATGGATTGAATCATTTTTACAGTGGCAACCCACGCGCTCGCGTTTTACGTGTGAAATCATGGCTAATATGGATGACTATTACCGCGCAACTAAACAGGCAAAAGAATGTAGTGCAGCCAACGATGATGCTGAAGTTCCTACTGATAACAACACGGATAACGATGAACTCGTTGGGACTCGCGAGGACGTCGTTGCTGTACTCAATCATGAGGATGAATCCGAATCGGATGTTCCGGGTACCTCTCGATTCGATACTTTCTGCCGCTGTTTCAACAACAAAGGTGGCGATGTTAATGGAGATAATGATAACGAAAGCCCCGCTGCATTTGCTCTGGAATCAACCTTGCCAATCTTCCCGAACTCAGGATCGACCATCTCAAGTGACGGATATCAACATTTGTTGAATAATGCCGCGCAGCGGACTGTGAATGCGGTCGCAGACGTGCGCAGTTACAGCTTGACGTTCGATTTCTCGGTCGATGAACTGCAACGATTTGTTAGTGACACTTTCAATGACGAGACTACGCCACACCGCTTGAACAGATACTGCAACGAGCGACCCACCGAAGTGATTGAGCTCATTGAGAATACACTCAAATCTGTTCCACAGTGGTCGTCACTGAATCAGCAATCGCCACAACCACCATCTCCTCTTCGAGCCTACGCATCGATTGAAGACGTCGCTAGAGCATTTACTCTCAACAAACGTCAATACGTTGCATTCACCTTAATTACAACGTCACTCCTTCGACGTTTCCTCCATCAGGAGCTTGGCAGTGTTCGTGGTAACAGCGACGGCTATCGCACAGACAAATTTGAGGCGCAATTTCGTCATGACCAGCTATTGATGTTCTTAGGAGGTGCTGGCGGCACCGGCAAAAGCCGTGAGATCGACGCAATTGACGCGTTTTGTGCTAGCTGGCAACGTGAGTATTCTGTCGTGAAGACGGCCGTGACGGGCAAGGCAGCTACTCTCATTGGCGGGCGAACTCTCGCAAGTTTCATGATGCGTCTGCAACACGACATCAATGAAAAAACCTTCTCGCCGTTGGACCTTATAGTGATTGATGAGGTCTCCATGATGAGTAAAGCCGAATTGCTCCGGCTGGACAGGCTGCTGCGGCGCTACAAGCACATTTCTGCGGTGCCGTTTGGCGGTGTCCATGTCGTCCTTGTTGGTGATTTCTTGCAAATGCCACCAGTAAAAGCTGACCCCATTTACCGCGATCCAACCGAGAAGGTCAGAGCGAAAACTACTGATATTGAAGGGTTTGACCTCTGGAGAAGATTTACGACCGTCGTGATCCTCGAGGAATCAGTGCGTTTCCGAAACGATCCGGAGTGGGGCGCCGGCTGTAGTCTGGCTCGGCTTGGACAATGGACACCAGAGCTCATTAATTTGATTAACAGTCGCGTGATCACGCGGCACGAACGGGGGAGCACTGCATTGCCATTGTTACAGAATGATATAGGCTCCAATGCAGTCTTTGTCACTCCAGAAAACGCGACTCGCTTGGCCGTTAACAACGAGTTCGTCACAAAGACTGCGTCAATGCTACCCACCAACATGTTTCCTGTCCGCGTCATCGCCAACTTTAAGGGCTCACTCAATGGACTTAGCCAAAGTGATCTGCGCTATGTCATGAGCCTTCCCGATAATCGATTCGGTAGGATGGCTCCCTACCTCGACTTAATAGATGGCATGCCCATTCAGATCACGCAGAACATCGCAACTTCGAAAGGCGTCGCGAACGGCACGCTTGGCACTTTAGCTTTTGTGCACTTCCCCCCTAACACTAGCTTTCAGCTCGTGCGCGATGGTGCGTCCAATACAATCGTTCAGTTACCCAGTAAACCGCCGGAGTACGCTATGGTTCGCATACCACGACCGCAAGCGATTGCAATTCGTGATGGAGTTGACCCAGAGCTGTTCCCAGTGTTTTTCAAGACCGAAGCCTACATGAAGTCCACCATCGCACTCTCAAAGACACCTGACGGACAACCGCGCTCGGTCACCGTCAAGCCCCAGCAACTGCCTTTCGTCTGCGCCGTCGGGTCGACGGTCTATAAAGTTCAGGGAGAAACGCTCACCTCCATGGTCGTCATGGATTGGAAGTCGACACAGCGAGTTGTGAACAAACCACAACAATCATACCTGCTTGTTTCCCGAGTAACATCCAGATACGCATTTGTTGCGTTGACTCCGTTTACCCACGAGCTTGCAGCGTGGTCCAAGCCACCTGTACGCGCACTCAATGAAGAAGAGCGGCTGATTCGTCTCAGTAACATCACCCTAGCGTCATTTCAATCACCATCGGTTCTTCACTCAAACTCCACCGCCTTGGAAGGTATTCAATCATCACCACCTCTTCTCCACCCAGACTCCACCGCCATGGAAGACATTCGTTAGTTTGTGTTGTTTGGTCTAAACAAACTTCAGGGAGAAACGCTCAGGTCAATGTTCGTCATGCACCTGAGCGCAAGAAGACCGAGAGAATCGTAACTTTCCTCTTTTTTCAAATTCTCGTCATCGATCGCTCTGTTAGTAAACACACTAGCGACACATCGCAACGAATCCACCGTAATGACACCACCAGACTCACTCACACCCACAGTAAGAGGCATCCGCAACATCCCGAAGCTTCTTTCCAAGTAGCAGCGCCAACTCTTGTGCCAATCTGTTCTTCAATCATCACCACTTCTTCTCCACCCAGACTCCACTAGCGACAGCTGACGCTGCGTCAAGTCCATACCCGCTCGAGTATTCCACTGCATCCCGAAGCTTCTTTCCAACTAGCAGCGCCAATTCTTGCTATAATCTGTTGTTTCCTTCCTCTTCCACGTGTTTTTCTCTCCAGCAAAGCGCTTTCCAGTAGTACCATGGAGGGTATTCAATCATCACCACCTCCTCTCCACCCAGACTCATCGTGTTCTTCTCTCCAGCAAAGCGCTTTCCAGTAGTGCCATGCAATCATCACCACCTCTTCTCCACCCAGACTCCACTGCCACTGCCATGGAAGACATTCGTTACTTTGTGTTGTTTGGTGCTGTATGTGCGACGAATGTTACTTGATCGTTATGTGTGACGAAGGTTGAGAGATGACAAACTCCCTCGTTACCCCACCAACACAGTTCTCACTATGTTCGAACTGCGAACTACCCGTCGTACGATGGTGGGTATGGCAATGGAAATGGATACTACCCGGACTACTACTCTTCTTACGGCTACCCCGATTTTGGCAGCTACGGCTACTTCAGCTACGGGTACCCGGGCTACTTTGGTTATGAGTCGGCCACAGCGAGTGTCGATGCTACTGGTGGCGCGAAAGAATCTGCGATTGCGAATGGTCAGAAGGAGTCTGCGGCTGTGTCCACGGACGCTGCCGACATCAAGTCGGTCATGACGGAGAACAAGACGGAGTCGAAGGCGTCGAAGGAGACCAAGTCGGACGTCACCGACAAGTCGAAGGACAAGTAAAATCAAGCTGAAACTGTGTGAGAAAAGAAGTATATGGGCGTTGAACTGTGTAGCGTAGAATATGGAAGTGGCAGATGTAAGGAATACAAAGCCGATGGACGTGATCGCTCTGCCATGTTAGAATGATATCGGTCACCGAATTATCATATTGCACAGGTCGTTGGGCAACAACGGTAGGAGTAGATTTTTACGATGTAGACTTTCAGTAGTAGTCGTAGTAGTGGTAACAGTATCAGTAGTCGCTCAAGGAATTAAAGTTTTTTTTGAAAAAGTAGTCGAATTTGTTTTGCTGCAATAGTAGTAAAGTTAGCAGCTTTTAAGAAAGTAGATGTATTCGCGTTATCTTGCATTTTAGTATACTTCAAATATACGTTTCCTAAACAACGATGCCTGCAATACTACAGCTTGTAGTCTATCACTTTTTGTTGACCCGACTCATTCTCTCTGTAGCACTTTCAGGAATGCGGGATGGATAGAAAAAAAGTTGTTTGAAAGGAAAATCTGAAAGTGAATTGAAAGTTAGCATGCTCCTAGCTATCTTCTCACTACGACTAACCTACGAGCCTTGTTTCATACGCAGGTGCTGGTGTCATCCGAAGCCGTCCGTCGTCGCATGCGATGGCACCAGTCACGAAACATTCATGCAATCTCATCCTCATGGTCGCCGAGCAACTCAGCCCTTCGTTTAGGCTGGCACTTGAATCAGTCATCCCATATGAGCATTCCACCTCCTTGATCTCCTGCAGCTTCTCCGTTGGAGCTGCGGTTGCCACGACCGCGTCACCCAAAGTTCATGGCTAGATCTCGGATATCCAACAGCCCCCCTCGAGAGCTACGCTGTTGGGACAACACGGAGCCGCAGCCGCAGCCGCTCGAATAGCACGCGTTGCAGTGGCTTGGTTAAAATGTCGGCAAGTTGCTCTTGCGTGGGGCAATACTTTACCACCACGTCACCCTTCGCGATAGCATCATGAATGGAGTGAAACTTTATGTTGATGTGCTTGCCCCGCAGCGTGACCATCTCGTTCTCCATAACCTTGATGGCTGACTGATTGTCCACAAGCACGAGAGCCGCTTGGTTCTGTGTCCACAGTCCAAGCTCAACCATCAGCTGCCTGATCCAGATGCAGTCTGTCACTGCCATCGCAGCCGCCACATACTCTGCCTCCATGGTCCAGAGTGCGACCGAGTTCTGCTTTTTCGAGTGCCACTCGATCGGCATATCACTACCGCACCGGAGACAGATTTGGCGTCTCGGCTGTCGCCGGCCCAGTCAGCATCGGCGAAGATTGTAGTCTGGAACGTCGTCGCCGCGTTAGTATCAAACTGAAAGAACAGACCGTAGTCCATGGTTCGATTGCAGGCTAGCACGTCCACCGGTCATACCATCACGTCGCAACTGAGCATACTAGCGCAGGATGCGCTTAACACCAACCCAATGTCCTTCACAATGTCGTGCCACGAAGCGCGCGAAGTAGTTCACAGCCGTCGTGATGTCTGGACGGGTGCAGTATGAGATCCACAAAAGCGAACCCACAACCTTGCGCTTGACGCTGCTGTGCTCCATGATAACGTTGTCGTCGTACTGGCGCATGGTATCCATGGGGGTTGCCATTGCCTTGCAGTCTTCCATCTCCATGTCGGTAAGCAGCTACTGAATTGAATCACATTGGTGGAGAATAAATCTATCAGCGCGACGAACAATGCTGATGCCCAGGCACCTGTCCCCGCTTTGACCTCTTCCCGTAGCTTTGGAGCCATGGTCCCCCGTTAGCATGGATTTCGTCTTCGGTCTAACCCGCGACGCTCAAGGTCGCAATGGTATTTTCATCTTCATTGATCGCTTTAGCAAGATGGTCCATCTTGCTCCTGTTGCTGCCTCAGTCACCGCGCAACAGTCCGCGGTGATCTTTCTCGACCTCGTGTATCACCATCACGGCTTGCCGACGTCAATCGCCTCCGATCGAGATCCCCATTTTATTTTAGCTTTCTGGTCGGAGATCTTCCAGCTTGTTGGGACATGGTTGGAGATGTCCACCGCGTCACATCCAGAAACGGACGGCGAGACCGAGCGAGCAAGTAGAGTCGTCGAAGACGTGTTGCGGAGCTTCGCCTCGTCATACACATCCTGTGATTCGTTCCTGCTTATGGTCGAGTTCGCGATCAATAACGCGGTTCACTCCTCCACGGGTCTCACTCCACTTTACGCGAACCACAGGCGTCCGCCTAGCGTTCCCACGCTACTTGGTAAGGACCGCCCCTATTCAGACGAGTCCAATGACACCGCCGTCGCCACAGCTCCGATCTCCGCTAAAAATAGTCGTGAGTCTGCTCATGACGCCGCCCCAGCGGTCTTGAGCGCTGTGACTACCCGGCGAAGAACAGCTGCTACTGTACCCGGGGTGCAGACTCGTTCTTACACGAGGGGGCTCTATCATCTATCGTAGCTTCGACGTCTAGGATGCTGATCAACCCGAGTCAGCGTCGCAGCGCGATCGAATACCATGCCACGGCCGCATGACATTGCAGCCTCCCATGACTGACTTCGTCCAACGGCGGGTCCGTGATTAGCTACGTACGCGATGCAATCGCCACGGATGTGAACCGTCTAAAGGAGAACGCTGATCAGCGTGGCCAAAAGCATTTTGAGAAATTCGCTGTGGGCGATCGTTTATTGCTATCTACCACCGGCATTACACCCACTTCTGTGACAAAATTGGGCGCCAAAACGTTGGCGCCGCGGTTTATTGGGCCCTCCAAGGTCTTGAAGGTACAAGGCGACGCGTATACACTTTTACTTCCTACAGCACTACGCCTCCACCCTATCTTCTATGTCGGCAGTATCCGCCGCTACCACCCGTCGACTATCCCCAGCGAAGCCCCTCGTCCGGCCACCGATGACCATTTCGTGGTGAACTCGGACGACGCGCGCGGTGACGCAGCTCCTGGTTCTCGGGCTCCAGATACTGCACGGCTGCACCAGCCGAATCGAGGCGCTGCGCGATCGCAGCGTCTTCCAAGCATCCGTGATACACCCTTCCAGTGTGACGGTCCCACTCCTCTTGTCGATAGCGCCGGTAACGTTCGGCACATCGTGGAATGAATCCTGAAGCACGAGGATCCTCGTGCTGTGGCCACATCCGCGCAGACGTCGCCATCCCTTCCTCCGTCGCTACCTGGTTCGCTGGCTCGGCCCCATGCCGGATAGCTGGGAGCCTCACGTCACCCTTCTTGCCGACGTTCCAGACTGCGTGGAGGTGTACGAGGCAACCTCGTACCGGTGAAAGGGCATCAAGGGAGTGCGATCGTCCGGTGCTCCTAGCCTCGTCAAGGGCCCTCAGATAGCGCCCAATCACGCCTCGCTCCACTTCAGTAATCGCAACTGCTTCAACGTTACGGCGCCATTCCGCTTCATCGGGTCTCGAGACGCCGCGCTCGCGACAGCGCTGACACCCGTCTTCCCGGTGTGCCGTACAGCGCTTGTGCCCTCGATCACCGGCCAGCCTGCAGACCGGATCGGCCAGCGCCTCAACATACAGCCGGGAGTAATTCGCTTCGCTCGCGACCACCATACGGCCAAACGCGTCACCGCCTTCCTTGTTCCAGCGGTGCACAAACGACGGCCAGACCTTGTCCAGGGACTGTGGGTCGTGGTTGTGACCATAATCGACTTTGCCGTAGCTATAGTCTGAAGCCTCGGTAGCCTTGGTGGCCTTATAATCGGTAGCCTTGGCGTCCTTACCTTCCAGGCGGCGACGGTTGTAGTGCGAGTGGTCCTTCTTGTCGTGGAGGTGGTGCTGGTGTTTCTTGTGGACGTGGTTGTGCTTGTGCTGGTGGTGGCCGTAGGCCTTGTATGACCTGAGTTGACGATGCGGGTTCATTCTAGTTGCAGCGTCAGTTTCATGCAGGATTGAAGCAGCGACACACAGGCCGACTATGGCGAGAAATTTGAAGTGCATGTTGTTGGGCAGTTGCAAAAGTAGTTGATGGAGCTGGAGGTTGGTTGTCGAGTGTCAGGGAGGAAGCGAGATGAAAAGTGAGATAGCGAGGAGGCCAATCCGATCGAGCTGTGGTCTGGGTGTCGATATTGCATCAGCCATCGTGGTCACCTCTCGTCGTGGCATTGTCTTTCTTCGATCGCTGTGATTGATCGGGAAGACGATGAAAGAGAACCGTTGAGAGAATGAGTCGGGTCAACAATAAGTGATAGACGGCAAGATGTAGTAATGCAGACGTCGCGGTCTAGGAGAAGTATATGCGACGTTTTTTTGAGAAAGCAAGATCACACGAATACTTACACAATATAATACCTCGAAGTACTACTATTGCAACAAAAAGCAGCAACAGCGGCCACTTGTCAGCAAATATTTGAATTACTATCTCAAAACAACTTTAATTCCTTCATTGACTACTATTACTTCTGCTGCTACTACTACGGCTACAGCCACTACTACCACTACTATTACTACTCAAAGAAGGGCTACTACCGCGCATTGTCTATCTTGCAGAGCACTGCATAAGAAGAGAAATGAATGCACTGATGAGTCCTACTTGTTGATAGCACAAGGTTTGTTATGCAGACCCACCCATATTGACAGTTATTGCACGTCCGCGTGTTGTAATCCTGGCTTTCTATTCTATATCGTAAGATTCTACTCTACCGCTGCTGTAATTGGAGCATTGACCCACATCGCAAACGACTTTAGCAACTGATAATTTGTGGACCCATATCACTTCAACATGGCAAATGCGATCACATCCATTGGCTTTGTATTCCTAACACCTGCCACTTTAGTGTTCTACGATACACAGTTCAACACGGGCTTACTACGTGTTTCTACTATTCTCGAACATCAGCTTGATTTTACTTGTCATTCGACTTGTCGGTGGCGTCCGACTTGGTCTCCTTCGACGCCTTCGACTCTGTCTTGCTCTCCTTCTTGACCGACTTGACGTCGGCAGCGTCCGTGGACACAGTCGCAGACTCCTTCTGACCATTCGCAGTCGCAGATTCTTTCTCGCCACCAGTAGCACCGACACTCGCTGTGGCCGACTCATAACCAAAGTAGCCGTAAGAAGAGTAGTAGTCCGGGTAGTATCCATTTCCATTGCCACACCCACCATCGCACGACGAGTAGTAGTCGGGGTAGTAGCCGTATGAGAACTATTCACTTTCGCAATACACTACGTTTCGACACTATAAACTCTCTGCAGCGCCATCAACAGGGGTATTAATAGTAGTAGTATTATAAATATGACATTAAATATGGATAGTAGCTCTGTTTTTCAGAAGTCAACATTACGTTTTAATATTACTGAGAGATTTGAAAAATATTCCATGCTAGATGATATTTGATGATATTCTCCCACTTAAGTACGTTTCTTGCCACCTTACTGTTAGTGCACCTTCAAATAATAAGCTGCGCAATTTTAAATACGGGAATTTAAATCTGAACTGTAACCGCGCAACCGAGCCGCGCGCGTCAAAATCCCCATCAGTTTAGAATTAGCGAGCTTCCTGCCCACCCGCCGCCGGAGCCCCCCCCCCCCCCCCCTTCCCAAACCAAAGCCTCCTGCCACCTCCGCTGATGACTCCACTCAAGAAGAAGCGAAAGATTTTCCCTCACGATCACGCAAACAGCTCCAGCGATGAAGGCGAAGTGTTAGAGCCGACACAGCCGTCATCTGCGTCAAAATCTGCAGGTAAGGAATACATGAAATTGAACTGAAGTAGAGAATTTGCTGCTAATGATGTTTACGTTTATTAATGTTTTAGATCCTTCCTATGCTCTACTTGCAGCCGTTCCGAGTATTGTTGGAAGAACTTTTGTGTCGTGGCCGGATTTCTTTTCGTTTTGGGAGCAGTTTGAAAGGCGATATCTTGTTGTATATTGCACGAGAGACTGCAAGACTACGAAAGGGTACAATAAGTCAAAGTAAACTACCCGGAGCGCCAGGCTCCTGAATCATTGGCTACGCGTTTCGGGGAAGCACGCAAGCGAAGTCCAAGGTGCGAGTCGCCTTAAGCAGCTTGGAAATATATTTTATCCTGAATAAAGTTAGATTTCATAGCACGCAGCAAAATTGAGCATGGAGGCCTGCGACACGGTCTACACCATTGCCCGACCAAGTTGAGAATAGTTTCAACCAAAACGATACTGTATTTTTTCCGGTTTCCCAAAAATGTAGTTAGCAGCCAAAAATCAAGGTCCAAAGCGAGATTGATTTCATGCAAAGCGAACAGACAGAGCCGAGGGTCCCAAGCTCGACTAGCACTATCAGCCTACTTTCGGTAGACCATGTCGACCATGTTCTCGGCAGCGTTCACGGAGTCGCGGGCGTGTAGCTCCATGTTCGAGACGATGGCGGGAGTGATGTACTTGATGATGCCGCGGACAGCCCTTTCCAGAAAGCGCATCATGCGCTCCTTCACAGTCAGGATGCTGTCGTCGGCGTCGGTCGTGTCGCTGCAATCGCAAATTTCCAAGCGATCCAAGGCGAGGTGGTCCTTGATGTGCGACTTCAGGACGGAGAAGCAACCCTCAATGGGGTTGCACATCGGCGATTAGGGGGCTAGACGCAGCAGCTCCAGGTCGGTGTGGGACGTCACGCGCTCCTCCGTCTGGCGATGGGCGGGGGCGTTGTCCAAGACGACAACGATCGTCTTCCCAGCGTAGTTCTCGCGGAAGTACTGGGACGCTTTGACCGTCGCGTATATCTCGTCGATGAAGTCCGCGTTCTGCTCCATCCGAATGCTACCTCTTTCGAGGCGATGCCAAACGACACCAACGGCCGAGTTCACAGCGCACTGGACTTGCAAGTTCGCACCCTTGGACGGCGGCAGAACAACCGTAGCTCGGTCACCCTTCTTCGCGCGCCCTCAGCCGCGCTTACAGTACACATTAAAGTTAGTTTCATCGAAGTACACAATGAAGTTACCTTGGCGTTGGTGCTGCTTCAACTTGATCGCAAACTCCTTACGCTTCGTCTTGTTCGTGATGCTGTTGCAGGTTGTCGGCTCCACGCGGGTCTGCTTCACCGTGTACAGCATCCCCAGCAAGTGACGGCTGATCGTCGACGTGGAGATGGCCACGCCCAAGTCCAGCGCGAGCGTGCGGCGCATGGTCGCCATGGTGAACGTGCAGTTCTCGTTCAAGTATTCCTCCAACTGCTCTTTCATCAGCGGCGTAACCTTGGTTGAGCCAAGACGAGCGCCACCACGGGGGAGATTGTTGACACGGCCGGTGTCAACGATGCGGTACGCAACGGCCCGGGAGATGCCGTTGTTCTTGGCTACCGTGAGCCAGTCGGTCTATCCAGCGCGGCAGGCGTCGAGGACACGAAGTTTCTCGGCCGCGGAGTGCTTGGGGAGGGAGGCTTGGGAGGGCATCTTTGCTGGACAAGGCAGGATTAGAAGTGAGCTCCTGGAGCGCGCCCTCGAGCCGAGGCTTCGCGCCAAGATTTCGCGCGCGCGCGAACACGTCGAATTTTGGCTGCACGGCGGCTGGATCGCTTTGCATGAAATCAATCTCGCTTTGGACCTTGATTTTTTGCTGCTAGCTACATTTTTGGGAAACCGAAAAAAATACAGTATCGTTTTGGTTGAAACTATTCTCAACTTGGCCGGGCAATGGTGTAGAATGTCGAAGCCACAGGTCGTCGACGCGCTACTACTAGTAGTACTACCCACAGTGGTCCATGGTTGGAATACGTAGTTGATCAAGCTAGAGTTTGACAAAATATTAAGAGGCGTTTCAGTGGCGATTGCCGAGGTATTGCAGACAGCACCACCAGGGCTAACGTGATACCACACCCGTACATCACCGACATGCGACCGCTCTGGGCAGACACCGCGAAAAAGGCGGTGACAAGAAAGTCATGCAAGGCGATAATAACAGTGGGACGACGCAGGAAAGCAGCGAAGCGGCTAAGAGAGCGATAAAAAAGACAAATGACTCTCGGACCGCTCACGCATGTGATCTCGGCATTATACTAGACGAAAGTGCACTCCTTCGTTGGAGCGACTATCTATCTCCGCCAAAACATCATTAAAACCAAGCACGGGAGACTCCCATATGGAGAGGGAAGGAGCACGGCTACGATTGCCCAGGAAGACAATGCCAAGCAATGTCAGTGGAGGGCAAGATCATCTCATATGGGGATGCCCAGATACTCAACGGTTGTGGACTATGTGGATTCACAGATGAACCGACGATGCGGGAGGCATAGGCTCGCACACGATGGCAACCGACACGCACGTGCAGGATATATTCACAATGGAGACCCATTTTCATCCACCGCCGCTGGTGCACTGAGAGGCACCAGCAGGAATCAGGGTACTGGGGCAATATACATGAGGAGGCGGCCGATATGTGACCATTGAGCTGTGCGGTGGTACTCACCGCGCAATGAAGGTGGAATGTCAGACAAATACACCCAAAGTGACGGAAGCAACAGACGATGGAAGGTCTGCTCAGAGCCACATAACAGGAAGTGGTGGAGGCGTACAAACGATATCAAGTGGGCCTGCTACCGATCACGTCTGCATCCAAAGGTAAAAATGGCACGGCCGTACAATCCATCAAAAGATAAAGAGTGAGGGTCAGCTCCATCAATATACTGTGTTCGTATGCCTTATAAAAGTGTAGAGCCACCAATCGTATAGACAGGCCCACACATAGAAAAAAGTTTCCATAACCAAACAAAACGTGTTCAGTCACCATTAAATCTACTTCACCTTCAAAATAGGTATTCAACTTGAGCACGTCTTCCGTTTTGTTATTATAAACGGCAACACTGGCGACATGTGCGTAGGAAGCAGCTCATAAACAACCATTGCAGCTCAAATACTAGGAGCGAAGGGCAAGACAGCGGCACGGAAGGTCATTTACTGCTAGTAGAATCGGATTCCGACGCTGACGACGACGCTGAGGCCGGACGGCGACCACTGTGGACAGCAACAACAATCCGAGTTCAGTCGCGTCGATGGCGGTGTTGGGGACGACATGACGCCCAAGATGCAGGACCCGCGCCAGTCCGCGCAGGAAGCCCCGTTCAACGCCAGCTACTAGGGCAACCGACCGCTAAGTGATCTGCAGCCGCAAGCCAACAACCAGATGCAACGGACCAACTCGTCGTGCAGCGCCAGAACCACCGCAACTTCGAAGTCGACCTGTAGAAAACTAAAGTGGTGCGGACACTAAATGCATGAATATTCGGTGTCCAGCTCCGAGAAATCTAGCGATAGTCTTTTTTTTGCTTCGTCTGATAAGCACTTTGAGCTCTCATGCTTAGATATACATGGGTGTGTTGTTAGGCTGCTGGGTTCGTGAGCACATTTAAGGAGCGCATGAAGATGTGTCCAACTTCGTGATACTACACCAGTTTGCTCAAAGGTTAAACGCGAGTATGCGTAGTGCCATGGAACGCTTCAAGGAACAGTAAGGCGTCGCTGTTGCTGCAACGACAACATGATCGCTACAACTTAGTGCTCCAATCACTTCACCTATTCTAGTGATTCGAACAAAAGCCCTGACATGGAGTGTTTACTAGCTTTGTGTCAAGTGCTACTGCTTCTTATATGTGTGGACACTTCACTAGAATATTGTGAGCGGTAGATGTCCATCGTTCGTGTGCATTGTCCTATATTTTTGGTGGCGGCTCCAAATTAGTTGGTGGAGGTACGCATACCTCAAAGATAAACAGAAGCTTTCACGGACAGTGCGCAAAACCATGAGAACGCGGTCACACGCCACCTTCTTCGATGGAGGTTAGCGCGACAGCCCAGGGCCAGACGGCAGAGGGAGTGCCATTTACTAACAAAACGGTAGCTGCGGCACAGGAGCACTGGTTTGGCTGTAGTGACTGCATCAGGAAGCGCAAGAACGACGAGCAACGTCGATGGGTTTGTGGGGCTACATAGGCTCCTATCAACGGTAGAAGTGAGCAGATGGACACGTGTCAACAATGTAGGGGACAGATGGTATTGGGACTGATGAAAGAGAGAAGACCACTCAACTCGCGTTAGCCTCAGCGATAACAAGAAGGCTCGCAGACAATTGGCAGGTAGCAAGTTGGCATCATTTTCGGCATTTTAACTAAACAGCCGACTGCCCCGCGAACTATGCAATGGATCGACAGAGAAGTGCGGAATACGCCGTGAACACATGCAGTGACCAACTTCCATTGAGACAGGGAACTGAGGCCTACATCCAGGGGGAGGGGGGGTATCTACCAGTGGCTTATTGACCGTAGAGGAGGAAGGACCACGGAACAGACAACGGAGAAAGTCACATGCCAAGGAAGATATGGGGGTACTCAGCAGGAACAAATGGCTGTTGGGCATGGGTATTAGAGCTCAAGTGGAAGCACCAGTAGCACAATACACCGAACATTAAATTTTTTTCAGTCTGCTACTAGTAGTACTAGCACGGGAGCTTCTGATATCTGGTGGATTATGCGGATGAAATACCTCCCACCACGGGCACACACGCGGAGCTACAGACGACATCATTGAATCAGGAGTGGCAAAGTGAAGGTAGATAAAACAGCGTGCTTCACAAATAGACAATTATGTACGTCCTTAGAGGCAGATTGTGGAGGTCAGAGGACCGGTCGACTATATGGATGAAACGCCTCGCGCCTCGGGCGGTGCGCACGCCCGATAACATCGACATCACTCTTTCCGATACCGACGCATTCACCAGGACCTTGTTGTCCCACACGCTGATGGCACAATCGGATACATACGCAAATCATCGAGCCTTAAATATAAACAAGTTTGGTGCAGAGGAAAAGGTTGAAGGACGTCAACGCGCCAAAGTTCTCTCTGTTTAGCGCGATTTGGTCTCAAATTCCATTGGCGGAATCAGGTCTGTGATTAGACAAAGTAGTCCACTCCACTTGACTAGGCATGTTGGGATTGGCCCATAGTTTTTCGTAAAGGGATGTGATTGGTCTTATATGAAAGCTGACACTCATATTGCAGTAGCACACCAAAAAACGAAAAAGTTATGACCAACAATAATCATTTTTCATTTAGAAGTTCTCATTATTTCGTCTCAGCATGTCATACATTGGTTTTTTAGGCGGCAGGAACGAATATTTAGGTTCTCGATCAGGCGTATTATGAGCAGTTATGACAGATTTTTATCTTCACTTGAAAATGAAAATCTGTCAAAGCTGCTCAGGCACCAGAGCAATAGCTTGGCTTTTCAGCCTAAAAACGTTGTTGGATGCAAGTAGTTAGACGCATTTGATGCATTCCCAGTAAAAGTCGGTCAAACGGAAATGAGTCTTATCCACGGTCCTATTTGTAATTTAAAATGAAATATAACTGTTCGTTGGGTGTATTTTTATTAGGTACTACATGTATTATAATACAAGCGTAATTTATAAGATTTACCCATAATCTGATGCGGTGCATAAGATCATCTTATGCATCAATGTCCACCAACCACGTGCATCCAACAACGATATCCTGAAAATTTCAGATTCGTTCTGGAGCTCGGCTCCCGATAATGACGCGCAGTGCTTTCGTTGAAAGGTGTTTCAGGTCTCAAATTCACTTTTATTCGAGAGCCTGGTTCTCGAGGTTTTAAAACAATTCTCGACGAATCGGGGGAACCTATTAGTAAAAGTTATTTTAGTGTGTGTGCGGCTGTCCATATGTTCACCCCACCTCATTAGAGTTATAAGTAACTAAAAAGTAGATCGGGATTGAAGACAATGGTGCGGGGTTTGCATGCTTAGTTAAACAGTCATAGCATGCTGATTTACGTGTCGATCCATTACATGTACCGGTACGGCCAGCTTAGCCTTGCTTGGTTGCCTTGTCGTTCTCTGCGTCATTGTTTAGAATCTTGTCAAGATCCTCTTGGTTCATGCGTGCTGCCTCTTCCAGATCGCGGTCATGAGCAACGTCGAACTCCTTGCCGCGAGCCTCGGGGCCGAGGAACGTAAGCAATACCAGGTAGGCGTACACCACTGCCATGAAGATGCAGATGACTTTTCCGTATTCGTAGCGGCTCACGCCCTCATCGGTTGGCTGCAGCGGGTAATTCTCGCCAAGGCGCGCCTCGATAGTCGACGACGCCGACGAAATCAAGTTACCCAGCTGGTATGAGGTTCCGACGATCAGTGTGCTGTACGAAGGCGGTGAGAGCTCCATGAGATGGATGGGTACGACACCCCACGCTCCCTGTACACAGAACTGCTCGAAAAAGGCAGCGATCATTATCTTAGTGTTGTCCGTGTAGCTGTACGGGTACAGCAACGCAGCACCGACGAATGCCATTACGATGATACTCAGACGACGGCCAAAGATCTGGGAGTAGTAACCCACCAGGGTCCCACCGGTGATAGCACCGAGGTTGGCGACGACTTGTGTCACAGTGACTTCATCGGCGGAGAACTCAAACTGGTTTTTCAGCATCGTTGGGTACAGGTCTTGCGAGCCGTGGGACTGTTGGGAAGCAAGACGTATCAGTACAACGACAGGCGATAATCAGCAATGATACTTTTCCGGTGGTATGCTTACCATGAAGTTGAAACCAGCCATAAGAAGGACCAGGTAGGTCAGCAGCATCCAGTGGCGCTTGAACGCGACCTTCCCCTCCGCTATGAACGTCTTGGTGATGTCGGGCGTAGCCTCGCGTACGGCCTGGCGCTCTTGGTACACCTTCGTTTCCGGAAGATACAATCGAGCAATGATGATCAGAACTGGCGGGCAGGCCCCGAACCAGAACAGCGGGCGCCATCCGTGACTTGTAGTGTTGACAAGAGCACGCGCAAAGACGACGGCCAGGAGGTAACCGAATGCGTACCCCTGCTGCATCATACCTGAAATGATACCACGGGCGGCCGGCGGGCAGTCTTCAAGAGCTGTCGCGGCCACGTTGCCATACAAGCCGCCCATTGCAATGCCGAAGAACGCGCGAACCCACAGGAACTGCGTGTAAGTGGTGCAGAATCCCGTCAGGAGCTCCAGCACGATGAAGAGAATGTTATTGACCACGAATGGCCATTTGCTGAAAATATCAACAAGTAATCGCAGTTAGCCTAGTGTTTCACTGCTGGAAATTGCCATATATCGTACCGTCCCCAACGATCCGATGCGATACCGAACGTGATTGAGCCGACCTGCACATAACAATAGTTTCACTGCTATTAGCCATAGGCATCGCATTGACGGGGTATTAGTCAAATGGCGTACCGATCGCAGCATGAGCACAAGTGTGATGCCCCACGTGATGTCCGTCTTGGTTTTGCCGAACTCTTCCGCCAACTCCTCGATGGTCATCGACACGGTGAAGAAGTCAAAGGCGTCCCAGGACCATGCAATGAACGCGATGAGGAACTGCATCCACTGAAGGCGATTGAGCAGACCAAGCACCTTGAACGGGTTCTCGGCTTTCTGCATGGGTGGTTTGAGCGTAGTGACACGGGACTTAAGGTATTCTCCGACGTTCATCTTCTCTTGCGGGGCAGGAGGCGTGCCGGAGATGCTCGGCGTCAACACTGGAACATAGCCACTACCCGGCGACTCAGGGACTGGGGCCATTATTGGTCGGTGGTGCGAATCAGGATTCGGCAAGAAGGGTCGATCTCCGAGCGCAAGTCCTCAAATTCGAGAATGAGAGATCGTGGTTTCTTTCTACTGCCCAGTGGGAATAATGAATGGCATCCCTGAGAGTATGCCCTTCACGTTACAGGAGTTTAACATAGTCGTCCAGTATACTGTATTATCTACTGAAATGCAATCTGTATCTTGGGAAGTCCATCCTCGTTGAGCCCCGCAGATTAGTGTAGGAGATTAGTGTAGGAGATTTTAATCGAACAAACAATGGGCACGGAACTACCGTAGTGCAGGTCAGCACAGCATGCAACTCGATCAAAATTTGATGTAAATTGCTCGGAGCAATGTAGACAGATTCAACTTGCCCCCCCCCCCCCCCCCCCACAATAATTTCCGATGGAGATTAATATAGTCGATACCGCCTTGCGACTAAAGGCGTGGTTCAAGATGAGTGTACAGAGCATGAATGTACACTCGCAGATAAATTTCACGCTCAAACTCGGACCCAAGGCTTTAAAACTGCGGCTAGTAGCATCACCAGCGTAACCCCTACCACCATGTCTGAACGAAACCGAGGTGGTGTTAACAAAACGACGGAGATTTTACTAGAAGACTGACAGCTAGAAAAACAAATATATAATCTCTCGCTCTCTCTCTTGAATTTCACGCACAAAAGCCTTGTACAGCATATGACATATGCCATATGTACTGTACTGGCAACGTCCAGAAATGTGTATCTGGGCTCCAGATACACAGAGACTCACAATGCCAGTGGCAGCACGTGTACTGTACTGTACATTGTACAGCAGGGACGTTGAAGCACTGAGCTCGCGGTATTCTAGTTCTTCAATGATTGGCGGGTGACGCAGGCCACGTTGAGAACGGCCGTCAAGCACATGCAGTGCAGCACTGCACGGCGCGTAGCAAGTTGCTGCCAGCAATGACATGATGGTCTCATGCCAACGCCAGCCATTAGCATGAAACCACTGTCCTTTTGAGTCTTGAAATTGAGAATGTGCCAGCTTGAGGACGAAAACAGAGACCATTGGTGAATTTACCAGCAGTCTATTCACAATTAGTTGACGACCTTTGGAGCTTATTACCGCCAGTGTATCACCATTCTTTGCGACGCGAAGTCTGTGTTCCCGACTCAGGCGTAGATTTGCCTGAGTCGGGAACACATATGCCCATATCGGCGGTAAGCATACAATATCTTACAGTATAATATATACATGTATACTGTAAGATTTTGTGCATAAATAATAAATTGGGGCACTTACTAGCAAAGCCCCTCTCAATGCCGATGCAACGCATCCTCAAATTTCCTGAGCTTATTTAGCCGAAGCAGAATGATCTGTCAAAAACACAATAACAGATAATGCTGCATTTTTATTATATCATTTAGCAATTAAAAATAAAAGGTTTAATTTGTAGAATCATTTAGCATTGTAGGGTTAATTTCGTACTCTTCGCGTGTGTTCGGCCTCCCTTGAAGGGGGCATGTTAAGAATTAAAGGAATGCTTCGAAAATGCCGCAGAATCCACCGCGTGCAGTACCCTTTACATTCTGCAACAGCCTGAGTGTTGCGCATGGATGTACTGCACAGTATCGCGATCAAAAGATACCTGCGGGTCGAGGAGGGCGTCGTATACTGTACAGCCTGGCTTGTGTATGAAGTTCCAGTACATGTGTTAACGGGTCAGCGGTAATAGCGTACAGTAGCCGTAACTTACGGTCTGTAACTTAAACAAGTTACTTCAGTACAGTACATTTAGTGCTTGGTACAGTACTGCACCCCGTCTGTACCGCTGTACATGTCCAACAGGGAAGTACTGTACGTACTGTACTACGAACATCTACATGTAACTTACATGATCCGGGCCGGATGTGCGGCGCACCCCATCTGACAGAAGCTCTGTACAGTACATGGCAGTCAAGTCATGCCATGGCTGACAGTCAGACTGCCGGTACATACTTGCAGCTCGTGGTTGAAGTGGCGGCGATGTGCAGGAATGAGCTAGACTCTACGCAGTGTCTACACAATTGTGTGGCAAACACCGAGGAAGTAATAGCTGGTGCTGCTACTAATATTTTACTAGCCGAGCGCCGCCGCTACGCGGCGGTAGTTTAGGTTTAGTTCTACTTGTTTTGGCCCGCTACGCTTCGGCGGGTTAAGTATTACAAAAAAACAGCCCCCCCCCCTATGCGCGTCGATATTTTTGAATGTATTAAGTTATCTGGGTCAGCATCATGCTTACCTGATTAAAAACAACTCTAATTATCCTGAATCAAGAGGTCACCTGGCGAGTTGCGCGGTACATAACCAATTATGCTATCTTTGGCAAAGTAAAAACAATTTACTCAAACCGAGTAGTAACCCATCGCACACAAAGACGTTTTCAGAAGATCATGTTAATCAGGAAAAACATACATTTTGGACATGTTACCAAGGCTGTCGCTAGGGCTTTTACAACAACTTAAGTACACTGTTTTATGCTAAAAAAAAGTCTATATGAAGCTTCGACCAGTTTCGATATCGTTTTACCTGTTCAAAACTCGTCCGAGTACTGAGTCAGCGAGTCCTCACTTGCATCTTCTTCTCCGCCGAGATCGTTAAGCGATGTTATCAGACGACGCTTCTTCTTCGCACGGTATTTGGCCTGTTGTAGTCGCCTCTTTTCTTTAATACTCATGCCAAGTTATATCAGTCTGTGCTGGGACTGCCGATACCAGTCGCCCATTTCGTCTCGAAGAGGGCTTTTCGCGATGTGGCAGTTTGTGAGAGCAACACACATTCGAAAAACGTCGCCATATAGATCCTCGCTCCAGCGAAACTTGTCCGCAGAAACGCGCCATAACATGTTCAGCCGACCAAAATAATTTTCCACGATAACCCGGTCACTATAAATTCTGTCGTTGTTGACAAGCTCCGGACGAGTCAAGTTTCTTCCTTTTGGGGGGTGAATCGCAGATATTGTGCTGTACCTTGGTATCCTTTGTCGGCGAGTATGGCCCACTGATCAGAAAACCTTTCGACCAACGGACCCTCGTCTTCGAGTTGGCTATCCCCTGGCAGCTTTAGCATTCTCCCAATGTGAAATGACTTGTTTTCTTTGAACATCGACACATCATGCGTTGCGCCTTTGGCGTGATCAGAGCGGTTGATCGCGTACCCATGGCTGTTAACCGACACCTCCACCTTCAGGCCATACAAATGATGTTTGCCACTGTAATATTTGCCGTTTTCCTGGATAGAACCTCCTGGACGCCAGCTTTGCTGGAATGTGACGTCCACGGCGTACAAGGCGCAAGGGAAGTTCTTAAACGTATGCCGAGACGTTACAGCAGAGCGCATTGTGGTGAGGTCAGCTTGTGCCTCAACTTGATCCACATACAGTTTAGGTGACAAAAGCCGTATGAACTTAGTTACAGTGTCAGTAAACGTAGCAGTCGGAATTCGGAAGTTCTTGCTGAGGGTTTCCCACGTCCCTCCAGCATGCAACGTGACCAGGGTCATGAAGAAGGCGTCCTTTCCGCTGATTTTAGAGCGTCTACCTCTTCCGACGTTGTAGTTGACTACAACGTAGTCTCTCACCGACAACCAAAGCTCGTTGAACTCTCTCAAAGTAAACGTTGTCATCTCCTTAATGCCAGAAGATCCACCAATGTCACGAAATTCATCGAGGAATGGAGTGTCAGTTGACTCGTTGTCAACGTCGTGCAGTACTGTTGTAGGGAAGCGGCTCAGCTCTTGTTCACGTCGAAGCTGGTCCTCACTAAATTGTGAGAGTACATTCTCTACATGCTGACGTACTTGTTGCTGAGAGCGAACTCCCCGCCAAGGTCTTTGAAGTGTTGTATCTGAAGCACTTGATGCAGTTGACGTTCGACGCGACATTGTCCGAGTTGGACTTGGTCTTGTATGTGGGCTTGGAAAAGAGTTAGTAAATCGGCAAATGAGCCACTTTCCCAACGGGTGACTTTATTCCACGGGAGAGACTGTGTTATTCCTGTAGATCCTGCCCACCGAAAAAAACACCATCCGTTCAGAGTACAACATGTTATTCCTGATGTTGACAATATTCTGTCATATGACGGGTAACCCAGCGGGTCGAACATTGTTCCCAGTAAATCATCTACTCTTTTAGAAGTTGCTAGCCAACTATCCAAGCGTTTTAAGATTCTAACTACAACCTCTTTATTATTGTTGGCTATCACTGTATCTTCATCTTCCACCCAAAACCACCTGCACTTCAGATAACACTTATACAAACGCTACACAATATGTTTAGTTTAGCGTCGTGCTCGACACCACGGGCCGTTTCTGAGCCATGAAAATTAGCTCACATCAACGCAAAAGATAGTAAAGGCGTGTTCAGCTTGCCCTACTTACCCGCTTGTATTGCCTTTTTAATTTTTGTAATTAGCTAAAGATTGATCACTTATCGTACCAAACTCAATGAAAAGCAAAACAATATTCAATTTTGTACATTTTAATACATTTAGCGCTCATTTTGTGCTGATTCGTAATGAGTCATTAGACATTCTAATCTGTGCCAGTTATGATTAAATCATCTAGATAATGCGTCGCAAGATGCCTTGCTGTTTTTTGTTGACGGCGGTGTTTTTTTATTTGATAGTTTAACGATGATTCCAGTATGGTTAAACGTCATTTAGGCTTAAAGTTTATTAACGTTTCTTTATGAAATCTACTTAACCAACTATAATTAGCACCTCTCGTGTTTTGTTGTTGTCTTACCGCTCCATGTAAAATCGTATCCTAAGCCCTTGTCGGCGACACGTCCACCCGTTATGTAGTATCGGGTTTTGCTGTCTAAACAGCTATGGCTTACAGCGGTAGCACGTATGAGCTAACTATCTACTTAGCCAACTATAATTAGCACCTCTCATGTTTTGTTGTTGTCTTGCCTCATTATAACTCGTATCCTACGCCACTGTCGGCGACACGTCGGCCAGTTAAGTAGTATCGGATTTTGCTGTCTAAACAACTCTTAGAAAACAATGATTTACAGCAGTAACACATATGAGTTCATTTTATTCAATCTAAAATTATCTATCTTTATGGATCAAGTGACAACGTTTATTAGCAGCGCTGTTCTTACGGTCAGTTCTTATGGCCAGCTTCTGTAGTACATGTACTACGATTTGGCAGCTCAGTCACCTCACTCTCAGATTTATTAATATTTCTATTGTAGTTATTAAAGTCATTTTAACTTAAGAAACTATTAACAGTAAGTACAAAGTATTACGAATTTTATAGTATGGCCTCGAAAACACGAATTCCTACGTGTACGCTAAGCACCCTGCAGCTTAGGAAGCGTCTTTAGGGGCTATTTCATTTAAGAATAAGTAGCTCTGTCTGTTTCACACATTTATTAGAAGAAACATGCACTATTAAAATAGTAATTATAATATAATACTTCGTAATATTAAAACGATGCCGCCTTCGGATACTGGATAGTCTTGTGCAAATCTCCATATGTACTCTGTGAACCACATGAATTTATTGATGTAAGCTACATAATCCGGTTTTAACTAATTAGAGCCGCATTCACTCCGCTCGACAGCCAATGAGAATGCTCAAAAACCTGAGCGTTTCTTGTGACGGACGGACAGACACCGTGCTAGCATTGATAGTTTAGGACTAGCCGTTCGCCGCCGCTACGCGGCGGAGTGGCATGGTTTGTTGGAGATAAGGTGGCCACAAATTTAAGTGCTTCTTGGTGTCGCGTGTTTTGAGAGCGTGGTTCACCCCGTAGATCTTGGCATCGTGTATTTAACCACTTGCCTTTCCGTAGTCTCATTCGGCCCCGTATAATATCGTGGTTTGGAACGCTTCCATTACCCCGTACTACAGGTTAGATCTCATGTTCTACAGTGGCCGGCGCTCTTCCGTGATCTTCCTCGCTTCGTGGTTCCCTGCTCACCCGTGGCACACGCTGCTTAGTGGTTAAGAGCTCTCTCTTTTGGGTTCATTTTTTTTAATACTGCGTCTTTCGTGGCTGCTAACTATTCCTGCTCTCAAACGTTTCGTGGGCTGCACCGGCTTCCTGATGCACAGTCTTTCGTGACCGTTCGCCTCCCATAGCTGGTACTCTAGCCGAAGGGTGCTTTTCCGTGGTTTGGTGCGTCCACGCAGTCGTGTTGTTCCAGCACCCGTGTATCGGGCTCGTTTGGTGAGGCTCCATCGACCGCGTTATAACGCCATCGTGTACTTGCGATATGGTTTTGCTGTCTATGGTATTGTGCTCACGAATTACATCTGTATTGCCATGTTATCGTGCTCTACAACGGCATCGTCCTTCACAATCGTGGTCACCCCGAGCCCCCTTCCATTTCGTGGCTGGTCTGCCGTCCATGCAATCGAATTCTAATGCGCTATTGCTCTCTGTGGCATGGTAAGCTCAGGTTCTACACTGATATAGTGCTCCGTGGCTCGGTGATTTCGCGTCTACAGCTCCAGTGGCCGCATTTCTATCATGGCTTAGTGTCTTGGCCACCGTCCAAGTCATCGTTTTATTTTGTGGTGTCGGCGCTGGTCTGCCGTCCGTTCTATTATGAGCTACCGTAGTATCGTGCTCCCTGGCTCGGTAAGATCCGGTTCTACCCTGGTATCGTGCTCAAATGCTCGGTGATTTCCCGTTTATGGTCTCCCGCGGCTTTATGCCTGGTCCGTCGACCGTGCTCTGCCGTGATGCTATGGGAGAATTGCTGTTAGTGCACTCTTACCGCTGCGTGCTCTTTCGTAGCCCGTGCTTTTCAGCATGCTGGGGTGTCTATGGATTTAGTTCCCTTCTGTGGCCCGTACGCTCCCGTCATATTCTTGTCGTTCTGTCCTGTTCATGGCTGCGTGCACTTCCATATTTCACGCTACGTAAAACACTTCGTGGTTTGCATCGGCTAAGGCTTCTATCTTTCGTGCTTCGTGTTGCTCTTCTATCCCATCGTCTACATAGGGTGGGTCAATGTTCCTTCGGGCTTCGTACTCTTGCTTAGTCACGTGCCTCCGCGCTAACTTAAACACAATAGCTGTTCCCATTTTGTTTGATGTACGCTACATATATTGTTGGAAAGTTCGCACAATATCTGAAGGTCGCACACTACGCGCGCAAATACAAAGGAAGATGACACTTTTTCCCGGAGGCAGTGTGGGGTGCAGGGGTGTAAGCCACAATAGTCATATTTTAAGTTTTTCACATTACTATTAATAGTAAAACAAATGTTTTTTATTATAAAACGCTGATTTAATAATTATGTGTACTACTACTACAAATAGCTGCAAGGAAAAATATGAAATGTCTTCATAATAGTACTACTCAAAACAGTATTGTAATTTAAATATTTAGAAAAGTACTATGAAGCCTAAAACATCACTCTAAATTCAATAAGTACTAAAGTTTCGATTGAGTCCGAAATATATGTCACCAGGGCCTACAATTTTTTTCTACAGCTCCTACGACGATATAGTACGTGTGTGCTCATCGGCGCCTTTTAATTATGCTAATTAACGCGTACACAGGCAGCGCCCTTTGCGTGAGGTAGCGAACCGCAGGGTCAAAATGACATTTAAACGGTGCATTTTAAGTACGATGTGTAGACCACATACAGTGTGTATACCACATAATGCGATTTTAGCCAATTGAAGCCGCCTTCGCTGCGCTCGGCAGCCAGTAGAACGCGCGTATTTTGCGTTACAATAATTAACCCTATTCATGGCTAAAAGTGCAATGTTTGCATAGTCAAGCCGAGTCACAAAGATAGGTGCAGTCGAAAGAATGGGACATATAGTACTGAACAGGTGGAGTGTAGCCATGCGTGGGGAAAGGTTCATGATAACAAACAGGCCCGTTACGGACGGACTGACGGACGGACGCAGACCACACTCCACTAGATGGGGTAGACTAGCCGTTCGCCGCCGCTACGCGGCGGAGTGGAATGGTTTGTTGGAGAAGAGGTGGCCGCAAATTTAGTGCTCTTGGTTTCGCGTGCTTTGTCAGCGTCGTTCACCCAGTAGATCTTGGATTCGTGTACTTAACCGCTTACCTTTCCGTAGTCTCATCCGGCCCCGAATAATATCGTGGTTTGGTACGTTTCCGTTACCCCGTACTACAGGTTGGATGTTGTGGCCCATGGTCTTCCGTGCTCTTTCTGGCTTCGTGGTTCCCTGCTCACCCGTGGCACACGCAGCTTACTGGGTTATCGCCCTCTCTTTTGGGCTCATGCTCTTTAGTGCGGCCCTTTTCGTGGCTGCCAGATATTCCCTGCTCTCAAACGTTTACGTGGGCTGCACGGGTTTTGTGGTACGTAGTCTTTCGTGGCTGTTGGCCTCCCATCGCCGGTACTCTAACCAAAAAGGGTGCTATTCCGTGATTTGGTTCCTCCATGCAGTCGTGTTGTTCCGTCGCCCGTGTATCGTGCTCTCCAGGTGAGGTTCCATCGACCGCGGTATCACGCTATCTTGCAATCACGGTGTGGTAATGCTGTCTATGGTATTGTGCTCACGTTGTGTATCTGCGTTGTCCATGTTATCGTGTTTTACAATGGTATCGTGCTCCACAATGTGCAGTCGTGGTCACCCCAAGCGCCCACCTCCCCGTGTATTTCCTGGCTGGTCCGCCGTCCGTGCAATCGAGTTCGCATGTACTACTGTCCTCCGTGGCTCGGTAAGCTCATGTTCAACACTGGTATCGCTCTCCGCGGCTTGGTGATTTCCCGTCTGTAGCTCGGCGGCTGTGCTCCCCCATGGCTTAGTGGCACAGTCCATGCTATCGTGCTAACTTGTGGTGTCGTGGTTGATCTGTCGTCCGTGAGATCGTTAGCTACCGTAGTGTCGTGCTGTCGGACTCGGTGAGCTCCGGTTCTACCCTAATATCGTGCTCTAATGCTCGGATGATCTTCCGTTAATGGTATACCGCGGCGTCATGTTTGGTCGATCGACTGTGCTTCGTGTTCTACTGTGGTGCTATGGGAGAATTACTGTCCGTGCACTCTTACCGCTACGTGCTCTACCGTGGCTTCGAACGTGCGTGCTCTTCCGTAGCCGTGCTTTTCAGCATGCTGGGGTGTCTATATATTTAGTTCCTTTCCGTGGCCCGTACGTTCCCGTCATATTCTTGTCCTTCTGTCCTTTTCATGGCTGTGTGCTCTTCCGCCTGCCACGCTACCCATACAACTTTGTGGTTTGCATCAGCTAAGTCTTCTGTCATCGTCCATCCTTCCGTGCTTCATGTTGCTCTTCTATCCCATCGTGTACATAGTGTGGCATGGTGTTACTTCGTTTTCGTGTTCTTGCTTAGTCACGTGCCTCCGCGCTAATTTGATCACAAACGCTGCTTCCATTTTGTTTGATGTACGCCAAAATATATTGTTGGAAAGCTCACACAACATCTTAAGGTCGCACACTACGTGTGCAAATACAAAGGAAGATGATACTTTTTTTCGGGGGCAGTGTGGGGTGCAGGGGTGTAAGCCACAATAGTCATATTTTAAAGTTTTCACAATATTATTATTATTAATAAATAATGATTTATTATCGAACGCTGATATAATATTTATATGTACTACTACTACTACAAATAACTGCAAGAAAAAATATGAGATGTCTTGATAATAGTACTAAGAAAAAATATTGTAAGTTAAATAAGTACAGCAGCAATCTACATCCAATAAGTACTAAAGTTTCGATTGAGGCCGAAATATAAGTCACCAAAGCCTACAATTTTTTTCAGCAGCTCCTACGACGATATAGTACGTGTGTGCTAATCGGCGGCTTTTAATTATGCTAACTAACGCGTACACAGGCAGCGCCCTTTGCGTGGCCTTGCGAACCGCAGCTGAAAATGAGAGCAAAATGAAACTTAAGCGGCGCTTTTAAGTACGATGTGTTGTCCACATACAGTGTGTACACCACATATTGCAATTTTAGCGAATCGAGGCCGCCTTCGCTGCGCTCGGCAGCCAGTAGAACGCGCGCATTTGCGTTACATTAATTAACCCTAGCCGCGGACGGAATGACGGACGGACGGACGCACACCACACTCCACTAGGGGGGTAAGATACATTTTAATACTACGAGTACAGTACATGTATTTGCAAAGCAGTAGCTTTTGGCGTGTCACACATGTCCCGGACATGCATTAGCTTATGTATTGCAGCCTCACTGAAACCAGATGGCGAGAGGTCTTTGTCGTTAGAGCACTCCAACTGTAACGGGGTACGTAGCCCTAAGTGTACCCTGGTTACATGAAGTGTGACACTTCAGGAGTATGACATGTCATACTCCGGGATATTTGGTACAAGGTACCAAGGTCGTTCAAAGCCAACCATTGGTTAAACGACATTGCATTTCTATAGGTAACTTATAGTTTGTATTAAACCCAAACTTAACCTACCTATAAATATACTCAGTTTACAATCTTCCTTATTTAGGTCACTTCGCTCTCTTTAATTAAAGAGGGGACCTGTGAACTGCCGTTCACTGAGAGTTTGTATACTCTCGGAAGATAACTTCCTCTAGCGCAAGGTGCTGTGTGACCCCGTCACACTTGGTAGCATTAGTAGTCAATCCACGCCACCGCGGGTAGACTACCTGAACCTCTCCGAAGTTCGTTGCCATGGATAGGAACGACTTCTCCCATATGAACGACTCTCAGTTCGAGTCGGTTCGGAAGATGGCAGGCATCTTCGGGATGGAGGCCCTGCAGAGCCTGGTGGTATCAACACCGGCTGAGCAGCTCGAGCGCGTCAATGCATTCGACGCGTACGAGCAGGGCCTCATCGCGCATGTGCGGGAGAACCTGCAGGCTCCGGCGGCGGAAGCAAATCCGCCTCACCCGAAGCCAATACGGCTGAAGGTTAAGCCGTATGAAGGGAAGGAAGGCGAGAACCTTCACTTCTGGGTCCGAGAAGTAGAGCTCGCGATGTACGCGGCTCTGATCTCGACCGAGCAACTGCGTGTTGCTTCTGCACTCTCCAACCTTAGCGGTCGTGCTAAGAGTTGGGTGTACACTCGGATAGCAACATCCCCAGGATGTTTCACATCCTGGGCTCAGCTGTGCGAACAGCTCCGAGCCGCGTTCCTCCCGGCGAACTACGAGTACCGCCAGCGTTCGCGCTTCCTCGCGTGTAAACAAGGAAGGCGCGAACTGCACGAGTATGTGCAAGAGAAACGGGAGCTCACGGCGTCCCTCGTGGGACACCCACTCAGCGAACACATCAAGATGACTGTGTTCAAGGACGGCCTTCGAGTGGGCCCCGCACGCACTCAGCTGTTCCGGGTGCAGTCAAGCACCCTTGAAGAGGCAATTCAAGTGGTTCTTCAAGAAGAGTACAGCCATCGCCAGGCGGGTACGCCGGCCTCAGCGTGGCCTGGGAGTTCCTTGTCGGCTCCCGGTCGAACAAGCCCCAACGGACCAGTTCCCATGGAACTCGGGTCCGCCGAACAGCGTGACATCCGCTGCTTCGGCTGTGGGAAGATGGGCCACTTCAAACGGGACTGCCCCGCGGAATGACTCCGCAGACGGTCCTTCCCCAAGCCCGTCCTCAAGGGTCGCTGGCAGAAGCCAGGATCCCAGGGACAGGGGAACCAGTAGGGGCGGGGCACCCTACTGGGGAAGAACTAAGGCTTCGTGATGGGTGCGCGGGTGGCGCGTACCACGGGGACTTAGCCCCTGAGAGTCTTCGCACTCTCGAATCGGCGAAGAGCAGCGGCGGGTTGCTCGTAGTACACGGATGTGTACGGGGATACGATCATCCCTTTAGAATCTTGATTGACTCTGGGGCGTCGAAGAATTTCGCACGCCGCCAGACGGTTGCTCGTAACAGGAACAAGTTGTCCGATGCTTTGAGAGAAAGCAAAGGCAACGGGACGGTGTCAGTGCGACTGGCCGACGGGAAGGTCGTCACTGTCCCCAACGTCCAAGTGGGTCTTGCCGTCAAGTTTGAAGACTTTGACAGCCTCGAACAGTTCACTGTTTTCGATATGGATCCATATGATATGATTCTGGGCATGCCCTGGCTTGAGAAGCACGAGCCCTGGATCGACTGGCGAGGAAAGGCAATCGGTGCCAGCCGCCCTGCGCAGTCCGACAGAGCATTGGTGAGTCATGTTACCACCTCTGTCAGAACCCGGGGCGCCCGCGAGGGCTTCCAGGGTACCAAAGCATCCGGCAGATGCTTGGGAGTCGTCGACGTATATGACAACTCCGATGATGCTTTGATGGTGGCCGCGCCCAGAAGAGGCGCCGGCCAAGTGGGTAACTTAGGTCCACAGGCGGGTAACTTAGTTCCGCAGACAGCTGCATCTGTCACGAACACTGACAATAGCGTGTTCATGGTGGGTAACATAGTGCCACACGCGGTCGCCCAGACCTTAACTGAAGAGGAAGGTGTCGAACACGCTTCCTGGGTGGGTAACATAGTGCCACACGTGGTCGCCCAGACCTTAACTGAAGAGGAAGGTGTCGAACACGCTTCCTGGGTGGGTACCACAGTACCACACGAGGCCACGAGTGCCTCGGATGTCGGTGCTCCGCCATCCCCAGATGTGGGTAACAAAGCTCCACGTCACGGTCGCAGTCGACGACGACGCCACCGCCGCCACAAGTCGGATCTGAGCTTCATTCAGATCGACGTCGCTTCAAGCGACTCGGAGCCCAGGGCCCGGGCTCTTCCGACAAGGCCGGTGGAAGAGTGTTATCACATCTTCGATGGCGAGACTGGTTTTCCCGTCAAGGCATCTGGTGTCCACTTGGAACCGTTGCCAGAGGTTGCAGAGATACTGCACCTCGAGGAAATGACGGCTGAGTCTTTCCTGACCAACCTCAAGGCTGGAGAGATTGCTGAGATGGTACTCATGAGACCTGAGACCACTCAGGAGGAGCTGAACTCCTCCTATGTCTTGGACGAGGACGTCCTGGAAGACATGAACAAGCAGGGTCAGGCGCGCTTGGGTTCTGAGATTATCAAGAACCCCAAGGATCCGGTGTATCCTTTGGTGACGGAGTATGCGGACGTGGTGAACAAACACCCACCGACCCAACTCCCACCGGATCGAGGCGTACGGCACGAGATTGATCTCGTGCCCGGCACAAAGTATTGTGTCACGAGGCAATGGCCTCTCTCGCGCGAACAGTGCGAGGTCATTGATGCCTTCTTCGCCGCGAAAGCGAAGGCAGGCATGGTGCGGGAGTCGAAATCCCCGCACTCGACGCCGACTTTCTGCGTTCGTAATCCGAACGGAAGGTGGCGTCTGGTTCACGCTTATAACAAGCTGAACAACGCAACGGTGCCGGCCCAAACACCAATCCCACGAAAGGATGTGTTGTTGAACAACATGGCCGGGAGCGTACTGTACAGTGCGCTGGATTTGGTAGACGTATACTACCAAATCCTGATGCGAGAGAGGGACATCCCGCTCACCGCGGTAAGCCCTCCAAGCGGCATGCTTTGGGAGTGGCTCGTCATGCCGCAGGGCTTGTCTAACGCCCCGGCGACGTTCAATCGCCTTGTGACGCAATTGTTCCGCCCTTTGCGTACCTTCGTACAGACGTACTTCGACGACATATTCGTCCATAGCCGTGCCGAGGGAGGCAAGACGGCCATGGAGGTGCATCTAGGTCACCTCCGTCGAGTGTTGGACGTAATGCGAGCGAACAAGCTCTACGCCAACATCGACAAGTGCGTTTTCGCGTCACCAGAGATTAAAGTTCTCGGTTGCTTCGTAAGCAACGTGGGCGTTCGGGTTGACCCAGACAAGGTCAAGGCCATAGCAGCATGGCCGACGCCCCGATCCCAGAAGGATCTTCGAAAGTGGTTGGGCTTGGCCAACTACCTTAACAAGTACAGCGCAGGGTACGCGGGCTTCGCTAAGCCCTTGTCGAGTCTCCTTCAGTCCTGGCCCTGCCGGACGAGACGAAGCCGTTTAGCGTCGTCTGGGATGCCTCCGATTACGTCATCGGATGTGCATTGCTGCAGGCCGACACGGCTGGACACGAACGAGTCATCTCGTTCCAGTCCAGGCAGCTCAAAGCCGCCGAGCGGAACTATCCTGTCCATGACAAGGTGCTCCTGGCAATGAAATATGCCCTTGTGACGTTCCGTGTTCACCTTCTGGGCTCTAGGCCCTTTGTGATCTACACAGACCACGCGTCCTTGAGGACGGCGACTAACTCGCCTCACCTCTCCCAAAGGATGGCGAGGTGGCTGTCCTTCTTCGCGGAATACAACTTCCGCGTCGAATACAAGCCGGGCAAGCTCAACGTGCTTGCGGACGCCCTCTCTCGGCGTCCCGACTATGAGTTGGCCCACATCACGCGGGTGACAACGGATC
Organism: Phytophthora betacei; assembly: GCA_011320135.1. Taxonomy (NCBI): domain Eukaryota; phylum Oomycota; class Peronosporomycetes; order Peronosporales; family Peronosporaceae; genus Phytophthora; species Phytophthora betacei. Next base: position 48,582 of record JAANHX010000657.1, on the reverse strand, counting down.
TATATGATCGGATACGCATGGCGTATCGGGACGATGAGGCTGTCGCACCTATCGTCAAGCTCCATATGGCCGGAACGAGCGCGAAGTCCGACTGGCTCTCGTCGCGACAGCGCTCACGGCTCCACCGATATGCGTTGAAGAAGGGTCTCCTCTATTACCGGGTGGAGCCAACTGATCCTCAACGGGTGGTCGTACCCAACGACGAAGATCTTAAGTTCGCATTCCTCGCGGAGGCGCATGACGCGCCCTCCAGCGGTCACTTGGGCCGCGAGAAGACCTTTCTGTCGGTCTCTCAGTCCTTCTGGTGGACCCACATGTACAAGTGGGTCGCCCGGTACGTCAAGACATGTGAAACATGTCAGCGGGTCAAACCCGCAGGGCACTCTTCGGCTCCACTACAGAGCCTGCCCGTACCGGCTGATTGTTGGAAGTCGATGAGTCTTGACTTCATCTTTGGGCTTCCCGCCGACGGACACGGCAACACCGGAATTTTGGTGTTCGTGTATCGGCTGAGCAAGATGGTACATCTTGCTCCAGTTCCCGTCACTGTTACGGGCGAACAAACCGCAAGGTTGTTCGTCGATGGCGTGTTCCGCTATCACGGTCTCCCAGAGACGATTGTCTCGGACCGAGACCCGCGGTTCACTGCTGCGTTTTGGAAAACGCTGTTCCCTTTACTGGGAACTCGTCTGCAGATGTCCACTGCCGATCATCCGCAGACAGACGGCCAAACAGAGCGCGTCAATCGAGTGCTCGAGGACACTCTGCGCAGTGTGTGCGCGGCAGCACCACGTACGTGGTCGACGCAGCTTCCAGTTGTTGAGTTTGCGCTCAACAACGCGGTGCACGCGTCCACGGGGTTCACGCCGTTCTACTTGAACGGCTTCCGCCACCCCAGAGTGCCTCTCACTCTTCGAGGAGACACTGACTCCTCTATTCTAAGTGGGGGGAGAGGCTCGGAAAGCCCTTTCCTCCCAGGTCTCGGATGTGAGACTAGTTTCGCTGCGGAAACAGGTGGAATCCTTTATGGATACCAAGCTGAACATTGTCAGCAGGGTCCGCGATGCCATGGCAGCGGCCCAAGATAAACAAAAGGAGTACTCAGACAAACAAGGAAGAGGAAACTTAAGTATATCTGAGATTGGGGACTTAGTGTTGCTAGACACGAGGAACCTACCTCTTGACACTGTCAGCTCTGTCGGCAGCAACAAACTGAAGCACCGCTTCATCGGACCTTTTGCAGTCCTGGCCAGACATGGTGCGTCGTACACCATCGACCTTCCAAAGTCAATGACAACGCACCCGACGTTCTATGTCGGACGTCTTAAGCGGTACTTTGACCCGCAGGGGGTTGCTGACTCGCAGACCCCCCTTGACCCAGCTCCTCGAAGCGAGGGCCCGTCACAGTCGTCGACGAGGGCGTCGGAGCAGGCACCCAAGCCTCGGTCGGGACGGCAAGGCTGCGGTCAAGACCGTACGCCGGAGGGGCTCCATACGAACGGACCCCGGCGCCATACGCCGAGTACGCTGAGTACGCCGGGTACGCACCATACGCGTACGTCTGGGAGTGTGCCGCAGGCGGCTCCGGACGTGGCAACAAAGCCTCGATCCGTCGGATCATGCGAAAGGCCTCGTCCAGATCGGACGAAGAGGCCCGGCGATCCACCCGCAGGTGCAGGCTCGCGACCTCTCGCTCCAGCAGGTCCAGGCGGCCCGCAAGATGAGCGAGCTCGCCCTGATTCCCGGCCTGGGCGGCAGCATTACCGCCAGTCCCAAGGCCAAGTGCAATCTCAAGCACGAGGACACGTTGACGGAGGCGGTCAACCTTAGGGTCCTGTGTCGGACCCGCAGTCGGAGCGCTCGGACGAGAGTGGCTCTCGGGAGGCGCCGAGTACTCGTACTCGTACGAGGGCACCTCCGCCCCTGCTTGACCGGAATGGAGAAGTCCACTTCCACGTGGAGCGGATCCTCCAGGAGCAGCGGCGTCGCGGTAAGCGACAGCTCCTCGTGAAGTGGAGGGGTTATGCCCGCTCCGAGAACTCGTGGGAGCCGATTGAGCGGCTCCTGATTGACTGCCCGAAGGCTGTCGCAATCTGGGAACGGAAGCGGCGGCAGCTTCATAAGTAGTCCGGGGCTTCTTGCCCGAACGGGGTACGGACGATGAATACACTCCGTACCCGCGCTCATCGTGAGCGCTAGAAGCCGCGCGCTTCAGGATGTCCCTTGGCAGCATACGCTTGCTGATCAAGTGGGCAAACCTCACACGAAGATCACGCTGGTCCAGGATGCGGGACAGCAGCTGATCTTCATGGAGTTCCCGTAACTCCGTGGGTGAGTACTCAATAGTCTCCACCCACGCCCAGAACATGTCCTCACAAGAACTCCACGTGGGACAGTTCTCGGGCATAACCCAGGGGTATCCCCAAAGAGGATAGAGACCACCCCGGGTCTCGGGCTTCTTACGACAAGTCGTGAAGTCCTTAAGGGGAATGCGGTGTGGCGCAAGAAGCACACACCGAGCAGCCTCCATGTTGTCAACGAACAACTGTTCATTCTGAACAAGGGCACGTTCGTAGATGCCCCTAGAAGTGTGGCCGCCCACAAGGCCACGAGGAGCGACGAGAACCTCTAAGAAGAGATCAGCCCCAGAGCCCTCTTCGGGAGGCCAATACCCTCTTGAGTTGATGGCAGCTCCCTGGCTGACGGGTGCCGCCACCGAACCCCCACGCACACGCTGGGCAGCTTGGAAATTCTCCTGCTGCTGGTCGAGGTCATTCGAGACCTCCCGGGGCTCAACGATAGCACCCTCCTCTTCCTCTTCTTCCTCCTTCTCCTCCTCTTCAGCGGAGGAGTCGAAGATACTCTGATAGAAGCGACGAGTCTCCTTCTCCTCGCGGAGTGGAGACTTAGAGGCGGTACGCTTCTTTGAGGGCTTGGCGCCTTCGGCTTTAGAGGCCTTAGCGCGCGCAAGACCCTCGGCAAGCGAGAGACGTTTGCGAGGACTCTCTTCCTCATCGCCACCGGCTTGGGGAGCGCCCTTAGCCTTGACGGCCGGACTCTCAGAGCGCACAGAGGTCCTGGGACTGTGATCACCGTGATCACTAGCGGGCGACTGCACGCTGTCATCTTTGTGCTCACTGGGCACTGGGCTGTGCCCTCCCACAGAGCCCGCAGGAGCATCATGAGTGCTCTCGGACTCGGCATCGTCTTCACTGCCCGAGTTGAACTCACGTTCTACGAACCGAGGGTCCAGACGATTGTCTGAAGACGAGGGCGACGGACTGCGGCGCCTGCTTGCGCGCTTGTCCACAGCCGCGTCACCCGAGGATCCGATCGCCTCGGAGGCCACCTGAGTAGCCTCCTTGAGTGCAGAGCCTTTGCCGTGAGGCTTAGTGCTCTTGGCTTGTGCCTTACCGGCAGCAGCCTTGGAGCGTGTCTTAGCACCACTCTTTGCAGTGCCACGAGGCATGATAACGGTCGAAGTGGAGATCTAGACGAAGAGCGCACAGGTTGCTGCTCGAGGCTCTAACTGTGAAGTGAGCGTCCGCCGCGCTCGCGCGGCCAACTCGATGGTTTTCGACTTTGAGAATGAGAGTTTGTGACGAACACCTCTTCATTCTGATTGGTTGGTAAACCGAACCTAAGTGGGGGAGGATGTAACGGGGTACGTAGCCCTAAGTGTACCCTGGTTACATGAAGTGTGACACTTCAGGAGTATGACATGTCATACTCCGGGATATTTGGTACAAGGTACCAAGGTCGTTCAAAGCCAACCATTGGTTAAACGACATTGCATTTCTATAGGTAACTTATAGTTTGTATTAAACCCAAACTTAACCTACCTATAAATATACTCAGTTTACAATCTTCCTTATTTAGGTCACTTCGCTCTCTTTAATTAAAGAGGGGACCTGTGAACTGCCGTTCACTGAGAGTTTGTATACTCTCGGAAGATAACTTCCTCTAGCGCAAGGTGCTGTGTGACCCCGTCACACCAACAGTAGTGCAAAAAACGCAAAAATGATCAGAATTACGCAAGTACAAGTACACAAAAATGGTCTCCAACGCTGTAGCCGTAAAGTGGCACTCTAGCAGAAGTAGTTAGAGATATATTAAATCTCAAGATCCGCGAATGCATCTACTTTTAGCAAAAGCTACTACTACTACTACTATTGCAGCAGCTAAACCAGCTTTGGCCACTTGTACTACTTCAACAACTAAGATTTGGATTACTACATCGAAACAACTTCAGTTTCTGCAACTAATTAGTACTACTACTACTATTACTCAAACAAGGGCTACTACCACTTAGGGGTTCTCCAATACAGTATTATACGGAATCGACTGGGGGCTCGTAGAAGTAAGCGCCGATTTCTTTGTTGGAGGGCATCATTCTTGAGGGAGGGTGCTCTCGGAAGTGGTAATAATCGAGTGAGCAGTTCGCTGCAAGCTGCTTGTTTGTGGACTCTGAAGTAATAATAGGCTATCAGATTCATACCTACTATGTAAGAGCTAGTATGGGCAATACAGACCTCAATATATGGTGCTGAGGCGGCTGCTGACGTCCAATTGATTCGTAAGGCTACTTTTGTAAGTTATACTGTAAATGTTGGAGCAATATCATATTAATAGTTTTTAAGAAAGTTGCAGTAATCCGTTTTTGCATTGTAAAAAACTGATTTTAGTGATTCTGAAATTCTTTATTCAGACCCCTGCTACCACTGCGCGTATATGGGCTCTCTACACCACTGTACACGACTCCTCTAATAAAGCACTGCACAAGGAGAGAATTGGATGCACGGATAAGTCTTACTTGGTGATAGCGCAACGTTTGTTTTGGCAAATTGACAGTGATTGCACGTCCGCGTGCTGTAATTCTTGGTTTCTACTCTATATCGTAAGATTCTACTCTACCGCTGCTGCAATCGGAGCATTGATCCACATCGCAAACGACTTTAGCAACTGATAATTCGGGTACACATGTCACTTTATCATGGTAAAACGATCACATCCATTGGCTTTGTATTCCTTACACCTGTCACTTTAGTTTTCTACGCTACACTGTTCAACGCGGGCTTACAACGTCTTTCGCCTATAGACTACTTTTCTCACACAGTTTCAGCTCGATTTTACTTGTCGTTCGACGTATCGGTGGCGTCCGACTTGGTCTCCTTCATTGCCTTCGACTCCGTCTTGCTCTCCTTCTTGACCGACTTGACGTCGGCAGCGTCCGTGACCACAGTCGCAGACTCCTTCTGACCATTCGCAGTCGCAGACCCTTTATCGCCACCAGTAGCACCGACACTCGCTGTGGCCGACTCATAACCAAAGTAGCCCGGGTACCCGTAGCTGGAGTAGCCGTAGCCGCCGTAACTTGGGTAGCCGTAAGAAGAGTAGTAGTCCGGGTAGTCTCCATTTCCATTGCCATACCCACCATCGTACGACGAGTAGTAGTCGGGGTAGTAGCCGTAGCCGTTGCCACCACCATATGACGAGTAGTAATCCGGGTGTTGTCGCCACCGTAACCCTTGCCAGAATTGTAGTAGTCATTGCCGTGACCGTAGTAACCATCGCAGTCGCCTTCATAGCTCTTATAGCTGTAGCTGTAGCCGCTACCATGGCCCTTGTAGTCGTCGCCGCTAACGTATCCGTAGCCTTTGTGCTTGTAGTCGATATGCTTATAATCATCGTGGCCGTAGCTATCGCGGCCACAGTCATCGTGACCATAGTCATCATGGCCATAGCCGTGGTGGTCGTGCCCGTGACCATAATCGCCTTTGCCGTAGCTGTAGTCGGAAGACTCGGTAGCCTTGGTGTCCTTATAATCGGTAGCCTTGGCGTCCTTACCTTCCAGGCGGCGACGGTTGTAGTGCGAGTGGTCCTTCGTGTGGTCGTGGTCGTGCTTGTGCTGGTGGTGGTCGTGGACGTGCTTGTGCTGGTGGTGGTGGTGGTCGTAGTCCTTGTACGACCCGAGCTGACGACGCGGGTTCATTCTAGTAGCAGCGTCAGTTGCATGCAGGATTGAAGCAGCGACACACAGGCCCACTATGGCGAGAAATTTGGAGTGCATCTTGTTGGGCAGTTGCAAAAGTAGTTGATGAAGCTGGAGGTTGGTTGTCGAGTGTCAGGGAAGAAGCGAGATGACAAGTGAGAGAGTGAGGAGGCCAGTCCGATCGAGCTGTGGTCTGGGTGTCGATGTTGCATCAGCCATCGTGGTCACCTCTCGTAGTGGCATTGTCTTTCTTCGTTCGCTGTGATTGATCGGGAAAACGATGAAAGAGAGCCGTTGAGAGAATGAGTCGGGTCAACAATAAGTGATAGACTGCAAACTGTAGTAATGCAGACATCGCGGTCTAGGAGAAGTATATTAGACGTATTTTGAGAATGCAAGATCACACGAATACATACACAATCTGATACTTCGAAGTACTATTATTGCAACTCCATATTTTCACTTCAAGTCAACAGAGGGAACAAAGAATTATTTAGCTCCTTTCGGAGAGCTATGGAGCAAGACCTGGGCGATGAAGCGATGGACAACCCATCTGACCTCGCGGAGATGTCAATCCTGAGTGGGGAAGACATCAGGGTGACGCAGAAAACGACGACGACAATGGCCGTCCAGATAAGCGTCGCCGACCAGCACGACACAAGACGCCAGATTGATCAACTGGCGCATTGTTCGGCAGCCGCCCATCAAGCTACTGTAGAGCAAATTAGCCAAGTACAGCAGCATCAGGACGTAATCGCGTCCAAGACGGCCGAATACTTGCAACAGCAACATGACAGACAGCTGGAGTTGCAGGAGCAGCAAGAACAGTTTCGCCGTCAAATGGCTGAGCAGAGAAAGCAAATCGAGGAACAGCTACGACTCCTTAAGGCTGCAGAGGCAGCTGTTGGAGAGCAAGGACAGCGGCTACAGAGTCTAGCCGAAGCAGTTCGTCCGCACGTGGAAGCTCGGTGGGGGCTTTTCGCTCAGACCCCAATGGCTGTGTCCGGCGGGAGAAATGATGAAGACCGGAACTGTCCGGACAGGACACCGACAGTGACGTTAGCAACTGGTGCAAATATGCCAGTGTCACCCCTGTATAGGGGGAGTTCAAAGAAAGAGAAACGAGATTTCATGGATAGCTACATGGTATATAAACGACGGATCGATGCTTTGAACCAAGGGACGCAAACTCAGGTTTTCGTCATGCCAATTGGAGCTTGCATAGAACAGAGCACGTTAGTGAGAATTTGCCGCTTCGAACTGTTCAAGCAGGAAACGCAAGTCACGGAAGATGACTGGAAGAACTACTTTCTAGACGCTCGAAATCCGGATTACACAGCGTACCAGCGGCTGGACATCGAGATGCGCAAGTTAGCTATGGATGTGAGCTTGCTGGACGCAGAGTCGAGAATGTCTCGTTTACTCGCTGATTTTTACAAGGCTGTGGATGGGGTCAACATGGAGAGCATTATCCATGAAGATCCTAAGCGAGTCGTGGGGTATCTTGTCGATGCATTGCGCCCTGGAGTTTTTCGTTCAGCTATCAAGGATAATCTCGATCGCCCTGCTGGGAAACATGTAAAAAAGGACGTGTCAGAATTTCTGCGCTGGTTAAAGCCTCAAGTTGAGGAGTTCATGAAGTTCGAAACTCACATCCCGAGTAATCGATTATATAACAGCAGCTCTAGCCAACAGCAGCAGCGGGGTAAACCTTCCCGTAAATGGACTGAAAAGCAAGAGAACGCATTTAGTGACGGTATGAACAAAAGTGCGGCAACCTCGTCGCAAGCCGAAACTGCTGCCAGCAAGAGCCGAGCTGATCAAGGTGATCGCAAGAGCAAAGGGACCAGTAGTGGCGTGTCTCGCCACGTGCGCTCCTGCTTTAAATGCAGCGATTTTACTCACTCGGTATTCCAGTGTCCGCAGGTCACTGATTTTGCCGAGGCAAAGCAGCTTTATGAGGCGAAAACAGGCAAGAAAGCTCGGCCAGAGAAGATCGTGGGTATAGCGCGGCTGCAGGATCCCCCCCACTCATCGCTAAGTAGGACGCTGACATGTCGAGTGATGGACAGTGTTGATACGATTATCAAGCCTGATAGCGGCGCTGAAGTTAGCATGATAGCGCCGTGCCTTGTGGAAAAACTCAAAGCAAATCAAGTGTGGTTGCCACGAAGGAACTTGAGCCGTCCACAGGTTGTAAAGGGGGTTGGTCCTACACCTATCACAATTACAGAAGAAACGTATTTGTTCTTGCGGTTCGAGACGCCTGGCGGTCCGCTGGTCTTGAGGAATGTGAGCTGTTTGATCTCCCCGGACCCGTTGCCAGATCGTGTTGGAGATATCTTACTGTCTGATCCGGTAATGGAACGTTTGGGCTACGATCCGCTAAAACTGATTGAGTCTGCCCGGAGGGTCCAGCCTGAATACGATCTCAGCGATTTGGGTGCGACCGACGGTGACGCAGATGTATTCGCTTTCGGAATACAAAAGACGGATTTAACGCCTGAAGAAAAAGGGCTGAGTGAAGCCGAGGATGCTGCGTGTTTTCCTGTGCCAAATGCGGCGAATTCAGACGTTGAAAAGGTCAAGGCAGCGCTAAGAGAGGGCACGGAGGATGCTAAATCTAAGGGCGCGTCTCCTGCGTTTCTGAAGGAGGTGCAGAAGCTGTTAGAGGATCATATCGACGTGTTTCGTATGGCGCTGGGTGGTGATCCACCTGTCGATATGCCACCAATGCGTATCAAGCTCAAGCCCGGAGCGACTCCAGTTCGATGTCGCTCACAACGATATTCAGCAGCTCACCGTGAGTTTCTCGCTCGCCACGTGAAAATGCTGATCGATGCCGGCCTTTGTTACAGGAATCCATCCAGTGAATGGTGTTCACCACCCCATGTAGTGCCAAAAGACGACGATCACCGGATGACAGTCGACGTTCGGGAAGCGAACAAGCGTGTTGTACCTGTAGTTTGGCCGATGCCCATACTGGAAGTCGAATTTGATCGACTAAAGGGCTGCAAGTTTTATTTTTCCGTGGATTTTTTCAAAGGTTTCTGGCAGTTTGGTGTTGCGAGCGATTGCAGGGAAATTTACTCGATTCTCACGGAAATGGGGGTGATAACACCTACTCGTGTCCTCATGGGGGGAACGAACAGTGTGGCGTACGTACAGTCCACGGTGCAAGCCATGTTCGGGGATCTATTTAATAACGGCCTTCTTATCTGGATTGACGACCTTCTCGGTTACGCAGATTCGCCGGACAAACTGTTGGAGATATTGCGGAAAGTGCTTACTATTTGTGCTAAAAAAAGGTCTGAAGCTCAATCCCAAGAAATGCAAGTTTTTCATGAGTGAGGCGCTCTGGTGCGGCCGTGTGGTCTCAAGCGATGGTGTCCGGCATGACCCAGCACGAATCCTGGCTTTGCGTAATCTACCTGCGCCGACAACGGGCCAAGAATTGCAACAGTTTATTTGCGCGCTCAATTGGATGCGCATGTCAATCCCAGCCTTTAACAAGCTGGTCAACCCACTGGTAGTGTTCAAGGAAAAAGTGTACGCTGCCGCTGGTGGTCGGAAAAAGTCGATGGTGCGACGAGTGGTGTTAAAGGATGTGGGCTGGTCTAACGTAGAAATTGCTGGATTACAACACGGCAAAGATGCGCTCGAAAATGCGCTGACATTAGCGCATCCAGATCCTGAAAAACGTTTGTGTGTTTTTGCGGATGCCAGTGATTTACATTGGGGCGCAGCGATCACGCAAGTCCAAGTGGATCATCTCAATCGAGATTTCGCGGACCAAAACCATGAGCCACTCATGATGCTAAGTGGGACTTTTCCGGTGGGGCTAAGCGCTGGGCGATTGTTGAAAAAGAGGCTTTTGCTATCGTGGAAACCTGCAATCGAGCGGATTATCTCGTTGGTCGTCCGGATGGGTTTAATCTGTATACAGACCACAGGAATTTGCGCTACATATTTGCGCTTACAACAGTGTTCTCTGCGGTTCCGAAGTATACGGCAGATAAACTTCACCGGTGGTCTCTGTTGTTAACGTCGCTGGACTATGAAATACACGACATATCGGGGGAAGCCAATGTTTGGGCGGATCTTCTGTCCCGTTGGGGATCATCTTTCGCTACGGTGGCAGCAATTCGGTTGACATCTCTCCCTACTTCACCTCAAGTGGATGAATCGTTCGTGTGGCCTACTCTAGGTCATATCCAGACAGCACAGGAGAATGCGGTTCATAACATGCCGACAGAACTAGTGAAAGGGGCGGGCAATATCCTACGTGATCTCTCCGGGCGAATTTGGGTGCTGGACGTATCAACGGATTTGCAGCTACGTCTGTGTATCATCGGTCACTGTGGAGCCGCAGGACATCGTACCACCGATGTTACTTTAAAACACATCGCGGAAAAGTTTTTTTGGTCGGACCTCGTGGCAGACGTGAAAGTTTTTGTGTCCAAGTGCCTGCATTGCGCAAGTATATCGGGGGACCACCATTTTCCCGGCCGCTCGGCGAGGCCCTTCACGCAGAAAAACCGAATGAAGTTCTCCATTTTGATTTCCTATCTCTTGGTGAGTCCCGACTGGACACAATTACGTTCTTGTATTGAAAGATGATACAGCCAATTATGTATGGCTAGTTCCTGCACTTTCAGCGACCGCCGATACTACTTACGACGCATTACTGGATTGGTTTACAGCTTTCGGAATTTGCCATACTTGGGTATCTGATCAAGGAACCCATTTCAAGAATCGGATCATCCAAGCCTTGCAACGAGCTCTCGGAGCCCACCACCACTTCACCACAGCCAGGTGCCCCTGGGCCAATGGTACAGTCGAGGTGGTGATGCGAGATGTGCTCCGTTGTTGTCGTGCATTGCTTTCCGAATGGCGACTAGCTGAAGAAGAGTGGCCAAGGGTGATAAAGATTGTCCAGCTGGTGCTCAACCAATCTCCTTCCTCATCATTGAATGGGGTAGCGCCGGTCACGGTCATGACGGGTCTCCCAGCAATGAACCCTGTGGAGCCGATCGTCACCCCAATTGGAGTTGAGCCGGCGACAATAGAAGACATTAAAGAAATTCGTGGTGTCAACTTCGAGAAGTTGAAAGAGGCTTTGGAAAAAATGCACAAGAAAGTGGCAGAAGCTCGTAACCTCGCACGCAAAAATGGTCGGAAAAAGGCAGCAAAGCGCGGTTCTGAAATGGGGCAGTTCGCTATTGTGGATTTTGTTCTTTATGCAGACGTCTGGGCTCACCGTCGATCTAAACTACGGGTCAAATGGTGCGGTCCAGCACGTGTGGTTGATACTTCTTCCAATTGGATATTTGTTGTCGAAACTTGCTGACCGGAGAGCGTCGCGAAGCACACGCCAGTCGTCTCAAGGTTTTTGCTGACGCTGAACTTGGAATTACCGAAGATTTACTCGCCCAAGTAGCTCACAACAGTGAAGGCCATGTGGTGGAGGAACTCAAAGAAGCGCGTTACAATAGCACGGCGAAGACGCATGAGCTGCTTGTCAAATGGAGAGGCCTCACAGAAGAGGAAAATTCCTGGGAACCAGTCCAGAACCTGATCGAAGATGTTCCAGTATTGGTAAAGAAATTTCTTACCAGCAACCAAGACATTCCGGCGATAGTGAAGCTCATGGAAGACATCAACTGGTCTACAATGTAGACCCTGCATTTCAGCTTCATCGAAGAGGGAAGTGTTGCTTGCTGTCGACGCACTGTCGTAAAAAGCAAGCACGTTGGCCTTTAGAAACCAACGCGATAGCAGTTAAGAAACCACTAGAAACCCCTAGAAAAAGCAGCTAGATAATTCAATTCACTTCATATTTTTACTTCAAGTCAACAGAGCGAACAAATACTTACACAATCTAATACTTCGAGGTACTATTATTGCAACAAGAAAAAGCAACAGCGGCCACAAGTATTACTTTGTCAGCAAATGTTGGACTACTACATCAACTCAACTTCAATTCCTTCAGTGACTTCTACTACTACTACTACTACAACTACTACGACGACGACCCTGCCACTACAGCTACTACTACGGCCACTGCCACTACTACTACTACTACGGCTACTGCCACTACTACTACTACTACTACTCAAACAAGGGCAACTTGTCGATAGGCTCTCTACGTACACGACTCCACTAGCAGAGCACTGCATAAGGAGAGAAATGAATGCACTGATGAGTCTTACTTGTATATGACACAAGGTTTGTTTTGCAAACTCACGCAGATTGACAGTGATTGCACGTCCGGGTGCTGTAATTCTTGGTTTCTACTCTATATCGTAAGATTCTACTCTACCGCTGCTGCAATCGGAGCATTGATCCACATCGCAAACGACTTTAGCAACTGATAATTCGGGGACACATGTCACTTTAATATGGTAAAACGATCACATCCATTGGCTTTGTATTCCTTACACCTGCCACTTTAGTTTTCTACGCTACACAGTTCAACGCGGGCTTACAACATCTTTCGCCCATATACTACTTTTCTCACACGGTTTCAGATTGATTTTACTTGTCGTTCGACTTGTCGGTGGCGTCCGACTTGGTCTCCTTCGACGCCTTTGACTCCGTCTTGCTCTCCTTCTTGACCGACTTGACGTCGGCAGCGTCCGTAGACACAGTCGCAGACTCCTTCTGACCATTCGCAGTCGCAGACTCTTTCCCGCCACCAGTAGCACCGACACTCGCTGTGGCCGACTCATAACCAAAGTAGCCCGGGTACCCGAAGTAGGAGTAGCCGTAGCCGCCGTAACTTGGGTAGCCGTAGGAAGAGTAGTATTCCGGGTAGTAACCATTTCCACTGCCATACCCACCATTGTACGACGAGTAGTAGTCGGGATAGTAGCCGTTGCTGTTGCCACCACCATATGACGAGTAGTAATCAGGGTAGTAGTCGTTGCCGTGACCGTAGTAGTCGTTGCCGTAACCGTAGTAGTCGTCGCAGTCGCCTCCATAGTTCTTATAGCTGTAGCTGTAGCCGCTACCATAGCCCTTGTAGTCGTCACCGCTAACGTATCCGTAGCCTTTGTGCTTGTAGTCGATGTGCTTATAATCATCGTGGCCGTAGCTATCGCGGCCACAGTCATCGTGACCATAGTCATCATGGCCATAGCCGTGGTGGTCGTGCCCGTGACCATAATCGCCTTTGCCGTAGCTGTAGTCCGAAGACTCGGTAGCCTTGGTGTCCTTATAATCGGTAGCCTTGGTGTCCTTATCTTCGAGGCGGCGACGGTAGTAGCGCGAGTGGTCCTTCTTGTCGTGGTGGTGGTGGTGTTTCTTGTGGTCGTGGTCGTGCTTGTGCTGGCTGTGGCCGTAGTCCTTGTAAGACCCGAGTTGACGACGTGGGGGCATTCTATTAGCAGCGTCAGTCGCATGCAGAATAGAAGCAGCGACACACAGGCCCACTATGGCAAGAAATTTGGAGTGCATCTTGTTGGGCAGTTGCAATACTAGTTGATGGAGCTGGAGGTTGGTTGTCGAGTGTCAGGGAGGAAGCGAGATGACAAGTGAGAGAGCGAGGAGGCTAGTCCGATCGAGCTGCGGTCTGGGCGTTGATGTTGCATCAGCCATCGTGGTCACCCCTCGTCGTGGCATTGTCTTTCTTCGCTCGCTGTGATTGATCGAGAAGACGATGAGAGAGAAGCGTTGAGAGAATGAGTCGAGTCAACAATAAGTGATAGACTGCAAATGCAGACATCACGGTCTAGGAGAAGTATATTAGACGTATTTTGAGAATGCAAGATCACACGAATACTTACACAATCTAATACTTCGAGGTACTATTATTGCAACAAGAAAAAGCAACAGCGGCCACAAGTATTACTTTGTCAGCAAATGTTGGACTACTACATCAACTCAACTTCAATTCCTTCAGTGACTTCTACTACTACTACTACTACAACTACTACGACGACGACCCTGCCACTACAGCTACTACTACGGCCACTGCCACTACTACTACTACTACGGCTACTGCCACTACTACTACTACTACTCAAACAAGGGCAACTTGTCGATAGGCTCTCTACGTACACGACTCCACTAGCAGAGCACTGCATAAGGAGAGAAATGAATGCACTGATGAGTCTTACTTGTATATGACACAAGGTTTGTTTTGCAAACTCACGCAGATTGACAGTGATTGCACGTCCGGGTGCTGTAATTCTTGGTTTCTACTCTATATCGTAAGATTCTACTCTACCGCTGCTGCAATCGGAGCATTGATCCACATCGCAAACGACTTTAGCAACTGATAATTCGGGGACACATGTCACTTTAACATGGTAAAACGATCACATCCATTGGCTTTGTATTCCTTACACCTGCCACTTTAGTTTTCTACGCTACACAGTTCAACGCGGGCTTACAACATCTTTCGCCCATATACTACTTTTCTCACACGGTTTCAGATTGATTTTACTTGTCGTTCGACTTGTCGGTGGCGTCCGACTTGGTCTCCTTCGACGCCTTTGACTCCGTCTTGCTCTCCTTCTTGACCGACTTGACGTCGGCAGCGTCCGTAGACACAGTCGCAGACTCCTTCTGACCATTCGCAGTCGCAGACTCTTTCTCGCCACCAGTAGCACCGACACTCGCTGTGGCCGACTCATAACCAAAGTAGCCCGGGTACCCGAAGTAGGAGTAGCCGTAGCCGCCGTAACTTGGGTAGCCGTAGGAAGAGTAGTATTCCGGGTAGTAACCATTTCCACTGCCATACCCACCATTGTACGACGAGTAGTAGTCGGGATAGTAGCCGTTGCTGTTGCCACCACCATATGACGAGTAGTAATCAGGGTAGTAGTCGTTGCCGTGACCGTAGTAGTCGTTGCCGTAACCGTAGTAGTCGTCGCAGTCGCCTCCATAGTTCTTATAGCTGTAGCTGTAGCCGCTACCATAGCCCTTGTAGTCGTCACCGCTAACGTATCCGTAGCCTTTGTGCTTGTAGTCGATGTGCTTATAATCATCGTGGCCGTAGCTATCGCGGCCACAGTCATCGTGACCATAGTCATCATGGCCATAGCCGTGGTGGTCGTGCCCGTGACCATAATCGCCTTTGCCGTAGCTGTAGTCCGAAGACTCGGTAGCCTTGGTGTCCTTATAATCGGTAGCCTTGGTGTCCTTATCTTCGAGGCGGCGACGGTAGTAGCGCGAGTGGTCCTTCTTGTCGTGGTGGTGGTGGTGTTTCTTGTGGTCGTGGTCGTGCTTGTGCTGGCTGTGGCCGTAGTCCTTGTAAGACCCGAGTTGACGACGTGGGGGCATTCTATTAGCAGCGTCAGTCGCATGCAGAATAGAAGCAGCGACACACAGGCCCACTATGGCAAGAAATTTGGAGTGCATCTTGTTGGGCAGTTGCAATACTAGTTGATGGAGCTGGAGGTTGGTTGTCGAGTGTCAGGGAGGAAGCGAGATGACAAGTGAGAGAGCGAGGAGGCTAGTCCGATCGAGCTGCGGTCTGGGCGTTGATGTTGCATCAGCCATCGTGGTCACCCCTCGTCGTGGCATTGTCTTTCTTCGCTCGCTGTGATTGATCGAGAAGACGATGAGAGAGAAGCGTTGAGAGAATGAGTCGAGTCAACAATAAGTGATAGACTGCAAATGCAGACATCACGGTCTAGGAGAAGTATATTAGACGTATTTTGAGAATGCAAGATCACACGAATACTTACACAATCTAATACTTCGAGGTACTATTATTGCAACAAGAAAAAGCAACAGCGGCCACAAGTATTACTTTGTCAGCAAATGTTGGACTACTACATCAACTCAACTTCAATTCCTTCAGTGACTTCTACTACTACTACTACTACAACTACTACGACGACGACCCTGCCACTACAGCTACTACTACGGCCACTGCCACTACTACTACTACTACGGCTACTGCCACTACTACTACTACTACTCAAACAAGGGCAACTTGTCGATAGGCTCTCTACGTACACGACTCCACTAGCAGAGCACTGCATAAGGAGAGAAATGAATGCACTGATGAGTCTTACTTGTATATGACACAAGGTTTGTTTTGCAAACTCACGCAGATTGACAGTGATTGCACGTCCGGGTGCTGTAATTCTTGGTTTCTACTCTATATCGTAAGATTCTACTCTACCGCTGCTGCAATCGGAGCATTGATCCACATCGCAAACGACTTTAGCAACTGATAATTCGGGGACACATGTCACTTTAACATGGTAAAACGATCACATCCATTGGCTTTGTATTCCTTACACCTGCCACTTTAGTTTTCTACGCTACAATGTCTTTCGCCCATAGCGTTAGACTACTACTTTTTTTTCGAACATTCAGCTTGATTTTACTTGTCCTTCGACTTGTCGGTGGCGTCCGACTTGGCCTCCTTCGACGTCTTCGACTCCGTCTTGCTTTCCTTCTTGACCGATTTGACGTCAGCAACAACCCTGGACAAAGTCGCAAACTCCTTCTGACCGTTCACAGTCGCAGACTCTTTCTCGCCACCAGTAGCACCGGCACTCGCTGTGGCCGACTCAACCTGGTAGCTATTTTCTTCAACCACCGGCAGCCCAATCTCAGTACTACTAGCTATAGTACCGATAGTAGTATTATAGTAGTTCTAGTAGAAGTATTTACAATTTTAGAAGCTGATGTTGTTGAACGCTGCAGGTACCGTCATGTACGACACACTCAGGTGTAATATTCGCGCCATCGAATACTAAGACCACATCCTCTAGGTCGTCCAGCAGACGAACTAACACAGACACCATATCCAGCTGGTGATGCAGGAGGATGACTTGCTTGCTCTTCATGTCCCAATCGAAACGTACCGAGCCTGTCAAAAGAAGGTGCTTGTCTCGCAATCGTGCCGCGACTTGGGCACAGCGACTGCCTTCTCTGGCTTCGAACAAATGGGGGAACGCACCTCGAATTGCTGAAGCTGTAATGGTGAAACTGATGGTGGTTAAAGCGACAATAGAGTGCTCCGCAGTCTGCTTCAACTGCTTCACCTGAATGCTTATGTCTGGA
The DNA here is from genome assembly GCA_011320135.1 of Phytophthora betacei. NCBI lineage: Eukaryota > Oomycota > Peronosporomycetes > Peronosporales > Peronosporaceae > Phytophthora > Phytophthora betacei. The sequence continues at coordinate 31,562 of JAANHX010000657.1, read as the reverse complement.
AACCAATGAGTCAAGAGATTCCACTTTCTTAGCAGCGCATCTACGCCACTTGATGTGTCGACCAAAATGTCAGGAGACATTGCTGAGAATAGAAATTCAATGTCATTCGAGTTCATGTTGTCACGAGTAAAAACGTCACGTCGAAAAATGCGAAAGTACTCGGTAGCGACCACCCAACATGTTGGACTTTGATGTACTTGAAATCTGAGCTGACTACGCAGCCTGAGCCCGCTAACTTCAGTTTTCAAGTGTCGAATCGTCTCCTCGAGCGCTTTTTCACGTTGACGTTGTCGCTCTCGATATCGTTGTTGATTCATCCGATGATATTCTCGGCGATGCTCGTCCGTGGCCTCATCTCCTGCATTATTGTATCTTCGATTTTCCGATAACCTGCATCTTTTGAACCCGTAAAGATTGGTCTTCGAGTATTCAATCAAGTGTTGGTCCATGCCTGCTTCGACCGATGTAAAGGTTCCCATGAACATGCCCGCCCTCGAACCTTGTAGCGGAGCGTGGTGGCCGTATCGCAGTTTGTCACCATATTGCTGGTCAGGAGCAGGGAACCCGAAAATGCAATACTTAGATTAATACATCGATGTGAGCTGAGAAAATTAATAATTCAATTATTTGCAAAACATCGTAAGTCACGATTGTAGTTCAGAAACATTATCATCTGGAGCCTGGCTGGAGACATTCGCTTCCGTAGATCAGACAGTACCAGCTTAGCGAGAGAGAAGAAGCGCTCACACTCGTTAGACGTTGGCGGGATGTACGCGACGTTGACGTAGTGCGCAATTGCGTTTCTTGAACGCCGCTCTCACAATAGAACGCTCTTCGGCGGCTCTTGAAGACGACCGTTCGAGATCAGGCGACCTAAATTCAGCGCAGGCTAATTTTTCCGCGACGTTCAGCGCGTCCCCACGCTGTAACTTGACTAGACCTTACTCAAAATTGGGGTCGTTCCCGTTACTGGCAGCCATAAATTAATAATTAAATTAAAAAATTGGGATTAATTTTTACGCATATTATTTTTTCGGGTTCCCTGGTCAGGAGGCAAATATCGCTGCGCCACACAACCAATTACGTGGTCGCTTAGCGTTCCAGGAGGGTGGAGTGCTGGCAGCATTATTCTTTGGTGAGTGGAAAATCAAGAAATGACAGAATCGCCTGACCGTTGACAAAATTCTTCATATTTCTTTTTTTTGTAGTTTATCTCAACTCCGTGCTCATAACATATGGCGAGTTATTCGATGCAATTATTTTTGTACCTGGTGCAAAAGTATCAGTTGGTATTAATACATGTAATTGCCCCATCAGTGTGATGGAGTCCCTTGCCACTTAAAATGATACTTTTAAACCTAATTTTGTGCGGTTTGACACTGGGGAGCTTCAAAATCAATTAAATATGACATGCACAATACGGCATGCTAGCTTAATGTGTGAAACAACTGACGTTTGACAGGGGTGGATAGTATCAGGCGCAGAATATGTGCTGGCCCCCGGTTAATTAAGCCGATGCGTTTTAATAGTACAGTACTGCACCCCGTTTTCGCGCCCTTGGACCTTTGACAAACTTCCGAATGTGATGATCATGAATCCCAATGAACTATTGTTTGTATGCTAAAATCGGATTTATTTGCAGATCCTATATGGTCCACCCCCGCGAAAACGGGGTGCAGTACTGTACAAGTGAGCGATGTACATCATTGATCGCGAGTCGAGTGGCAAGTTCACCATCAAAGATGATTCTTCGTGTCCCAAAGTATCTGGAGTCGTATGCGGACTGCTGAGTCATCACGGATTGCGTGGAGGTCTACTACTGGTTCATTTTTGCTCTGAACATCACCTGCGGCAGGGAGCCACACTGTGTGGCCCACACAAAAGCCATTGGTAAATATGCTAATCGGTTTAGTTCATCTTTACCTGCTTAGATTTACTAATGTCTGGTGGCACAAAGATCCTTGTACGTACACTATGAGACCGCATATTTTACGCCATTGTAGCATGGCGCATATTTAACACGCGCGAAACCTTAATTAATATCAAATATGATATTGTACACCATATCGAATTTGGCAGGGTGAATGCTTACTCTGACATAATGGGACCATATGGTTGGCTAAAAATCCGAGGGATAGGTGAGAGATTCGAATTTCATACCAAATTCACCTTTAAGGTTCCAAATATTTAAAGCATAAAGCAATCCTGTTCGATAGAATTTGGCAAGAGCTACATGTATTAGACTCAAAACAATTAAAAAATATATTGAGGTCACACCACTGCCACACTTTTTGTAGCTTGAGAAATGAGATAGCCTTTTTCGAGCGACTATATCTATCCAGATGTTATACAAGCATGTTTTCGTTAGACTCGGTCTCACATCATTGCCAGTATAAATGCAACTATCAGTGACAAATAAACACTTGGCATGGTTAGGCTACGTAAGACAAATGTTCATCATAATAGAATTTGGATTCGCTGTTTTCAAACTCCATGCGAGTTTTTGTTCTACCTGGCTATTTGGAAGCAGGTCCAAGTCAATAGCATGGACACGTAGCCGTTTTATACACCTTTGCCACTTCAAAGTGGCTACACTACTATGCAAAGTGGTGTGAAGTAGCTAAAGTAACAGATTACTTTTAGAGTTTTTATTCAGAAAATCGACTTTAGGTCAAGGTGAGAGCTGTCCAGTGCAATTTGGATGGCTGCGAGCTCAGCCACAACGTGCTGTTGCGGACAGCACTCCACAACTCGATTTGCGCCAAGGATGCCGAGTGAGCCAAAGCACACGCTGGCCGCGCGCACTCGCGTGCTTGACGCCTTCAAGCAAGGGCAGGACTGGCTTCTTGTGGCCCACCACAACGCCATCCCCCAACCACCGCCCGCCGCATCGTTGGCAGTGGCTCCCCAGATCTCAAGCCAAGGGGAGGCGCTCGTGCTTCCAACATCAAGTGCACGCTAGAGATCGAGGCGGCGCTGGAGGAATACGTCAAGGAGAACTGCCTCTACACGCTGGTACAGCTGCAACAGATGGTCGCGTGCGACTTTGGTGTCAGGTTGAGCACGTCGCTGATCAGCCAGAAGTTGTGCGGCAAGCTATACACCATGAAGCAGGTAGCGTTTGCTTACCTACTCTCTATATTGCATCTGCTTACTGACTGTTTCTATGCAGGTCTGAATAGAACCAGTTACGTGTAATAGCAAAGAGAATATCAAAAAGAGGCGCTTGTTTACCGAAGCTCTGCTCAAACATGAGCGTGAAGGTGCATTTATTGTGTACTATGATGAAACGAATTTTAACATGTACTGCAAGCGACTGCAAGGTAGGGCGCTGCAAGGTGAGCGCGCTGTGGTGAAGTTACCGGCGTCAAAGGGCAAGAATCTGCAAGTGCAGTGCGCTGTCTCCACGGAGATCGGTCTCGTGCACTACGCTATTCAGCGTGGGAGCATTAAGATGGAGGCTAACGCAGCCTTCGTGAATGCTATCTACGACGCTGTGAAAGCACATGACATCTACCAGAGTGAGTTCTCAGGGAAGGCGATTGTTATCGTGCTGGACAACGCGCCAGCGCATAGCCAGACGGAGGACCTGGTGCGCGAGCGCAGCGACTTGGTGCTACTGCGCTTAGGTCCGTATTCTCCAATGTGCAACCCCATTGAAGGTAAGGGCTGGCCCAGTGTGTACTGTTATTATGTACTAATGGTTATGATATGCTTTGTCTAGGCTGCTTTAGTGTGTTGAAGGCCAAGATCAAGAGCTTTTTAGCTCTCAGTCATGACGAGATGTTGGGTGCGCCTCGTGGACAAATGCAAGAGCTCCGCATGCAGCTGCTAGAAAAGGCAGCGGAGCGTTGCCTTCTTTGCATGACTGTGAGGCTTGTGAATAGGATGGGGCGTCACTGCGCGCACGCTGTTGCTGCTGCTAAACGCTCCGAGCCGATGGAGTACGGAAAGTAGCCATTTGAGTTGGATAAAATCCATTTTGCTCTGGATAAAAAGTCACAATATAGGTTTTGTGAAATTTGAATGTTTGAGATTTTGGCGTTAACCGTTTTGATTTTCACTAGGGCCACTTTGAAGTGGCAAAGGTGTAGAAATACAAAATTATCTCAAACACGGCGTGGTGTTTCCACGATACTAACGTGGTGCATACACTCATACAAGGGCAACATACCGCTAACCAAGCTTTTGATTTTGGACCTTCGTGTTAGTTATTTCTATTGTTGAGAATTTATCAGACATCACACCTATATTTCAATAACACAACACGCAGCTAAACGAGAACCAGCTCTCTCACTCGCAGCACCACGAATCACCTTTCGAGATATCTCACCCGCAACGCGGTATGCGCCGAAACGAATGGCTCTCACTATGTCAAGTAGAGTAGGGCTTGACGCAGAGCGCCCAATATATTCTGTTTCCTCGTTGAAGTTCACTGCAATACCCTCCGGTCTACCAATGCGATCTGCTACCAGCGTACTCCTCTCGCTACGCATTTACAAAGCGATCTCGTGATGGAAATCCTCTAGTGAAGACGACCACGACCACACACCCGCCAGCAATTTTCAATCTTCGACTTCTTCGTGGAGCAAAGCGGAAGTGAGGCTACCCTCACTTTGACGAGTTTTTCAATTAGCGAGCTCTATCATCTATACAACCAAGTATAGGGGGTGCTCGTGGGTCAATGGACATCTTGAACGAATAAAAGGAGTGAACGAAGCCGAGATGGACGCGCTCCTGCTGATGCTGTGTTCGCTTAAGCAATACGCTACTTGGTGCAATGGGGTTTGGCCTTAAGCCACAGACTTTTTAAGGCTTGTCTATCGCATACTATGTAAGCCGCTGTTGGTAGAGGCATTCTAGGTGGGTGTTTTAGCACTGAAGAAAGCGGATGTTCCACTTAGATTTTTATGAAAGTGACCGAACTTATAGGAAAGAGCATGATGAAGGCTAAAAAATGGAATATCCACTGGACATTTGGACGAGCGACACCCTGATATTGCGTATTAAGACTACAAATAAAAAGTCGCACCCCAGATGGCTACACATTACCAGCGTGGACCACGCACGCCGTGGCACCACGAAAAGCACCGGTGACGATCTTCGAGAGTAGGAGTGTGGAATGCTCTTGCCCACATTCATTCTTTTTCAATTCTAAAACTTTTAAGTCAAAGCTAAAAAAAAACACAGACTTTAAAAAGGGCTGCCGCGTCTCATCCCTTATGGATTCGCATCAACCAAAATGTCGCTCTTGAGAACACCAAGTTTTGGTTTGCTTTTCACCTTTGAAAACAAAACATACGATTTTAGAAATTCACCCCCAGCAGTGATGGAAAAAGTCACGGTAAAGCATTTGTGCCAACTGCCTCCTTTTCGTAGAAGAACATCTTGAAGTTCCTCGTGTTGCAACCGTTGGTTTTGTTTCTGTCTCAAAATAACCTGGTATTTGGTCCATTAACACCTTGTATCCGAACGGTATTCGGTCGTAAGCTACGGCTTACAAAATCACTTGTATTTTGTAAAAGCCATGTGTTTCATGTCGGGATAGGTGTATAAATTGTCAGCAGTTTTTTTGGCCGATGTCGTAAGTGAATAGACATTGTGATAGAGCAATCGCCGCTCAATGTCGTAACAGACTCCACTTGCAGTCAGCAGATGGCTGAGGGGGTTCACTATTCTGCAACTCATTTCGGAAAACACATAAAAAGTACGTTGGTTCAACAATCTTTGCATTCATCACACGAAGCTCACAGCTCATCAGCTGAAACGCAGCCTACACGCTTACTCACCATCGTTGTCATTGTCAGCGTCGCTACTATCGATTCCCTCCTCGCGTGGAAGCTGCAGGTCCCACCGTGTCTTCTTGCGCTTTCCTGCATTCTTGAGAGGCCGGCGCAGCACGACGCGCTTCCCCAGGTTAGCCGGGGTATCCTGCCCGGCGCCGAAGTCGTCGTGCCAGATCTCGAAACAGGCCTTGCGACGCCCTTGTACTCGCGGCGGATCTTGTTGCAAAACCAGCATTTTGCGGCGTCAATGGAACAACGCTCGCAGTAGTAGGTCGTCGCAAAATACTTTTTCTTTTCGGTGCGCAGAAGCGCACAGACCTTGCACGACCGTTGGCGGTGCTTCTGAATGCCGCTGACGGTAACCCAGTCTTCGGACTGCTGGAGCCCGTGTGTCAGGCGGACTGGTGTTCGCCTACGTTTCTGGCTGGACCGAGGTGGCGTAGCTTGGACCCCGCAAAGTCCTCGAATTAAGTTGCAGGAGCTGGTTCTGAAGGACTGCAAACCACTCGGAGCGTTTTATGGCGACTGCTCCCTTGATTCTGGCTGCCTCTTTGTGGGTCAGGTACGCGTTTGCTAGGGCCAGGTCCAGGAACCCCAAGAACAACCCCTTGTAGTACTTAGTGAACCGCGTGGACATTTGGAGAGAGTAACTCTGGAGACGGAGCTGATCATGGCGATCAACTCCGCCCATATAGTTCTGGTAGTCTTTCACAGACTGAGGGCACCCCGCTTGAATCACACCCACCTGCTTTACCTTCCTCTTGATAGTGGTCGGCGCCATGGCAGAACTCGTGCAGAGGTAGTAGACAGGCTCCTGGTCCCACCAGAGGCATGAGGTCATGGTGGGGACCGCGACAGAACGCGAGAAGACAAAGGAGCCACGCGGGATGTTTGATGGGCGGGTCTTGCTCACTGACGTGGTGCTCTTGTCGAACCTCAAGCAGTTCGTCATGATCGTTCCAACCACATAAACGTTCATCTTCAGCAGCTCGACAGCGAGAAGAATGGAGGAGTAATATCTGTCAATGACTACAGCATGCCAGTTGTGTCGCGATTGAGGAGTGAGCACCGTCTTCAGATTCTGTAAGACGGCTGCTGCTCCAGTCTTGTAATCAATTCCGGTATCGCCCTCATCTACGTTCTTACACTTGCCCACATAAATTTCAAATCTACAACAGTTACGACATCAAAAAAATGTTAGCGTTAACCGGTAAGTTACGCCATAGCAAAAAAGTTAAAAACAAAACAAAACAAAAACTGTGACAGTACGCGGTCTTTGCGTCACACAACATAAATAGCTTGGAGCCGTATCGATGCGGCTTGTCCTTCATAAACATTCGAATGGTGTTGCGCTTTGACTTGGCAGGAGGCACGCCTTCATCAAACGAAAAGATGGCTGGTGTAGCCCACCCTGCCAAGAAGCGTTCTTGGATCTTGTCCACGACAGGACGCAGTTTCCATAGCTTATCGCAGCCGTGCCCAGCAGTGTTGTCCACGAAGTGAAGGTCACGCGTCATGTACCGCCCAAAGAGTCCAGCTGGTATGGCGCCGTCCGTCCTTGACCATGGTCCAACGCGCACTGAAGCGCCTCTTCTGGGGGCACAGCATGCGCGCCACTAGTAGCCCAACCACATGAAGAATCTCGTGAGTACCGTACGCTTGCGTTGCTTTCAAGCGCCGAGCAATTTGTGCGGCGGTCTCATGATGGCGTCCACTCTGCCGCGCAGCCATCCTTTCTGCTCGCCTCTGCACTGTTGCAAACCGCAGCGGTTGGTCTCCTTGGTGATCGACACCCACACTGGTTTCGGCACAGAGTAAAATAGTGTTAGAAGAGGAGACAGGCAGACATCAAGCAATTCACCGACAGGCCTTGACTCCTCCGCACCCAGCCCAGGGTACGAAGGACTATAGGTCTCAAACTCTGTCGAGGCTGGGGTCCACTGCATCGCTCGCAGAGCTCTGGTTCGTTCCTCGACAGCAGCTCTGCTCAGTGCATCATCGCCGCCAACATGAATGGACGCAAGAAAAGCTTGATCATACTCCCCCGCCTCACTACCAGAGAGCTCATTCTCCTCCTCGTCGAACTCGTCTCCTTCAGAGTCGCCGTCCTCATCGCAGATACCAACACCATCGCTGTCATCAGAGCTGAAGTCCTCGTACTCACTGCTACTCTCTCGTCCTGCAACACATTGACGTCAGCGCGGGGTTTCAGCGGGAATCGAACTCGCCGTGGAGGGACAGTGGGAAAAGTGACAGCACGTTCGTCCTCCCCCTCACTCTGCATCCCCGACGCGTCCGACAGCAGGCGCAAGCTGGCTGCCGCGTCTTGCTGCTCCTCGTCATTTTCCTGGTCTCTCAGGGAGAGGTTAAATGCTCTCGCTACGCGGTTTGCGAGAGTTCAGACTCTGAGTTATCGGAGGCGCCAAACAACTGCTCGATGGTGTTCTGCGACAGCAAAACACTAATGTCAATCTGAGAGGGTATAATGGAGGCGTCATCACCGCCACCTTAGCCGCCCCCCACTCCAACATGCTCCACGCCGCCGCCCTCCTCTTCTACATTCTCGTCTCCGCAACCATCTACTGCATCTGCCGAACCCCCCTCGTCCTCGACCAGCAAGCCCGACTGGAAGGCGTGCTCCACTACAACGCGCTCTCCTACCAACACATTCGCGCCCTTTGGACTAGTATACGTCTACTCAGTCTGGATACCGGTTGGCCGCTTGGACGTCCACCCCGCCGCCGTGAGCTGTCGCCACAAGTGTCCGAAGTCAACGTCTTGTGCTGCCGCACCGGGGCGGCGGTTTTTTTCGCGGCGACTGGACCGCATTCCTGCCAGCCAGCAAATTCTCGGATGAGTGGTCTGGACCAGAGTGGTACCCGTCATCCGCCTGACCCGGTTATGTGAACTTGTCGCAGAGACCTTTTGCAGCTTATATGTAGCGGATGCTGGGGAAAAAACTTGATTCTAGTATGTGATAATCATATCTGAGCCATTTTGTTTTAATAAAAATCGCGCTATGTCGTCAGTTACGACATATAAAAAACGAATGGCGTATCTTACGACGTTCTGAGCCAAGGTGTTAAAGATGTTGCTGGGCTCGATTTTGTGATTTTCAAAAGAGTTTGAGATTTTTAAAATTCTCAAGACACACAGTCTTCGTGTTTGGTGAAAGAGTTCTGGTAGATGTCTGTGTCGAGAAATTAGATCGTACCGCTTCTTAAACTTCTCCAGCCAAGCTGATGGAGTCTTGAAACTCTTATTCTCTACCGAGTCGCATGCGCTAAGACGCTGACTTATCTTTCGTGCTTGTATTTGTATATAATTATATTTGGCTTGCAGCCCTTTGTGGCTACTTGTGATCACCCAGGCATGCGGTTGCTACTAAAAAAAATGTTGTTGCGGCTTCCGACTCGGCCCCGAGAATCTACAACGGGTGTAAGAAGTGAAGACAATCTCCCATTTTTACGCACTTGAAGCCGGTGGGCGCTATAGACATCCGCTTGGCGCGAAACTTGGCTGGCTCGAAAGCTGATTTCTCTGCTGTGTTCGCACACCCTTACTTCATTGGTGGAGCGTTATAGCATTCTGCGAATCAGCATTCGACTGAGAATTGGCTGGCAGGAGTTCAAGACCCCCAATCAGACCAAAAGTTATACTGAAGTTTGTATTGAACATAATGTTACACTATCTTAAAGCCACAGATCAAGTTAAGCGAAGCAGTAGTGCAAGCTGCAACGGTATGCACGCGTTCCTAGCTCACTCTCAGGGCCGCTCTAAACTGCGGGTATTGTAGAATATATACAGCTTTTTCGAGAAGGATTGATTACTGACTTGTACATAATTTGAGCGAAGATGACACGGTGGGTGAGCCCTACAACCCACATTCCACGTACGAGCGTACGGTTGAACACAAACCACACAACTTTCATCTCCAAACTGAGATTTTCTCGACAAGGATCATGATGACCCCTCTTTCAGTTCCAATTGCTTCAAGACATTCGCAGCCCCTGCGCTTCGTGACCCCGCTACTCACCCGACAGTAGCTCGACGTACGCTGCCTCTCCCTCGTACCTAGTAAGGTGTCGTTGTCGCTCGTGTTGTATGCCATGTCGTCGACACTCAGCTCTATCCTCACGCGAAATCGTCACCGTAAGTGTAATGGGCCCTCCCAAGTTACATATGTAGGTAGTTTTATAGGTTCTTTGTAGTGGTTCACACCATTACATAAGTAGGTAGATTTGCATTACAAAAGTAGGTGCAGCAGCACACGAGTAGCGTGTGCTGAACTGCCGTCACCTTATTGGTTGAAATATGGGAGCCAGACCCATAATCAACCAATAAGGAGTTGACGTGTATTTGAGTGGTCAGGGCAAGCTGCCCTGGACCTAAATAAAAACAGAGTTGATTTTCCTTCAGACTAAGTACTTGGTTTCAGTATCACTGGACTTGTACGCTTCCTCATCACTACGTGTAAGCAAGTAACGGACACCCCAGGCCCGTTACACCTGGTAGCACTTAGTAGTCCTTCCCATGACCAAGTTCACGATGAGCCAAGGCATGACGTCTGAAACTCCAGGGCCGACCCTGGAACATGCTGCTTTCCCTCATCTCACTCGTGTCGAGTGGGAAGCCCTTCACCGCCTCGCGGCTGTGTCTGGTGAGGCTGTAATCGCGTCGCTGCTGAGCTCAGCGACGTCCGACCAACAACGCCAAGCAGCCCAAGAGTTCATGGAACGCGAGCTAGCCGATGCGAATCGGCGAGCAACAACTCCCGCGCGTTCCTCGAAAAATGATGTCGTGAAGCTAGAGACGTCTACCTACTCCGGTGAAGGAGCGAATCGCCTCCCGCTGAACCGGTGATTTCGCGAGGTCGACATCGCGATTGCTTCGAGAATGATCGAAGCGCAAGGGTCAAAGGTCAATTTCTTATTGTCCCGGCCGTCCGGGAAGACCAAGGAATGGGCCCTCGGTAAACTTGTCGTTGATCACGACGCATTCCCCACTCTGGAGTCTCTCCAGAAAGATCTCAGGCTCGCGTTCGAGCCCCCTCAAGACGAGTCCCGCGTGCGTGCCGAGTTCTTCGCCCTTCGTCAAGGTAAAATGACTATGCGCGACTACGTTCAAAAGACTCGCCACCTCGCGTCATGCATCGTGACAAATCCGATTGACACAGCATCGCAGGTCCATGTATTCGTATTCGGCATGCGTGAAGGCATGACACGGTACTGCCTGACCCGAGCGGAACCTTCCTCTCTCGAGGAAGCATTCGCCCTCGCATTACGCGAAGACTACGTTGTGGCGGCGTCTTATGCGCGCGCGATGTCTACGGCAGCTCGTGAGTCAGCCCCCGAGCCCATGGAGATCGACGCGATTGACGCGTCGAATAGTCACCGTCAGTCGACTTCTCGTGGGCCCAACGGCCGTCCTAATCGCCCGATCACTTGCTTCCGCTGCCGGAAGATCGGTCATCGCGCGGCGGAATGCCGCGCGCCAGCGCCGGTACTCGCGCACACCGCCGAAGTCTCACCTGCCGTTCAGTAAAAAAACGGTCAGGGCCAGTAGGTGCGGGGCGCCCTACTGGCTGGAACGGAGGTCCGGGTCCCCCGGTGGCTACCCAACCTTCTAGCCCTCCTGTGCTCCACGCACACTTTAATGCCACCACCACGTCGGGCGACTCGAGGCTGATCATCGTCAGTCTTCATGGCGCCGGCGCCCGGCGACCACTTCGCGCACTCCTGGACTCAGGAGCGTCGAATAACTTCTTTCGTGAATCGTGCTTATCGATGCTTCCAAGAGAGGTCGCAGTCCGTAATGGTCGAGGTCAGGTCGTCGGCAAACTTGCTGACGGAAAGCCACGCCGCGTTGCGCGGCGCGAGATCACGTTGCCGTACACATTCGACGGCTTCCGCAGCAACGACGACTTCCTCGTGATTGAGATGAACTACGCGTTCGACTGCATCTTGGGTATCCCGTGGTTGTCACGATATCAACCAGAGATTGACTGGTTGGCTCGGTCGGTTAAACACCGCTCTGGCTTCGATGTGAGTGAGGTGTTCACTCACCTCCTGGTTGCCCAGAAGGACTGGCCCCATGTCAGGGTCGTGGACCGGTTGTCCACAATGCAGGTTGAGCAGAGAGCGAGCGATGGCCCTCTCTGTATGTCTTGCACAGCGCTGTTGCGCGAAAACCCCTCGCTGCGAAGCGAGGTTGTTAACACTTTGGCGGTAGAGCAGGGGCTCCCGCAATCCGAGCAGGCGGTCGAGCATGGGTTACCGCCACGTAACACGGCGGTCGAGCATGGGCTCCCGTCACGCAACACGGCGGTCGAGCATGGGTTCCCGCAACACAACAAGGCGGTTGAGCATGGGTTCCCGCAAAACACTCTAGCGGTTGAGCAGAGGTTACCGCAACGCGATTCGGCGGTCGAGCAGTTGGAGCTCCCGTCATCCACAGCGGTGGTCAAGCAGTTGACACTCCCACCGGCTACGACGGCGATCGAGCAGGGGCTCTCGCCAGTCGATGGCGCGGTCGAGCATCGAGAGCTCCCGCGCACTACTGACACGGTTGATGGTGCCCCTCCGTGTCTAGAGGGGGTGATCCCTCGTCCAGCGATAGCGAGTCTTCTGTCTCGAGCAGCGGTTCGAGACGCCACAAGAAGAAATCCAAGCGACGCCGTCTTAAGCGACGTGGTCAGCCCACCGCCGATATCGCAGTGAATGAGTCCATACACGTCCTGGAACACGTGGAAGGAGGCGCCGTTCGCTCACGCACACTTGACATTGAGAGCCCACCTCGTGAAGCTTCTTCCATCACACGCCTTCCGGGTCTTTCCTGGAAGCATTTTCTGCGCGATCTGAAGTCAGGAGACATCGAGCAGGTCTGCTTGATCACCGAGTCTGCCTCGGCGGAAGAGATCCACACGGTCGCTACCGACAATCTTCCACTTCGTCCAAAGAACGCTGAGCCGAAGTCGGCGCGCGAAGAGCGCTTCGCTGCCCAGTCGTGGGAGTCACTCCGCGACTCGGGCAATCCAGTATACGACACCGTCCGCGAGTTCGCGGATGTTTTTCCCGAGAAGATTCCAGCTGAGCTCCCTGCTGACAGAGGCATTCGCCATGAGATTGATCTCACGCCGGGTTCCAAGTACTGTGTGACGCGACAGTGGCCCCTCCCACGCGATCAGGTTAAAGCCATTGACGACTTGTTCGAGAGCCGCCGCAAAGCGGGTCACGTGCGCGAGAGTACCTCGCCACACTCGAGTCCGACGTTCTGCGTGAAGAAGGCCACGGGTGGTTGGCGCATTGTTCACGCTTTTAACAAGCTAAACGACGCCACCATTCCAGCACAAACGCCGATCCCTCGGAAGGATATGGTACTTGACACCATGGGCCGCAGTGTTATTTTCAGCACCATCGACCTGACCGATGGCTTCTATCAGATCTTGATGCGACTCAGCGACGTCCCGCTCACAGCGGTGAGCACTCCCAGCGGGATGCTGTGGGAGTGGCTTGTCATGCCGCAGGGCCTGAAAAACGCACCAGCCACGTTCAATCGCATGGTTTCCCACGCTCTGCGCCCACTTCGCGACTTCGCTCCGAGCTACTTCGATGACATCTTCGTTCACAGCCGCGCTGGGGGCGATCTCAGCGCCACAGAAGTTTACTTAAATCACTTACGACAAGTGTTCCAAGTCATGCGCGAAAACAAACTGTACGCGAACTTGAAGAAGTGCATCTTCTGTGCCCCGGAGATTTCGGTGCTTGGCTGTTATGTGAGCAAAAATGGTGTCCGAGCGGATCCTGAGAAGGTCTCGTCCATCTGTGCGTGGCCCACGCCGCAGAATCAGACTGAATTGCGTCAGTGGCTTGGCCTCGCAAATTATCTCCACAAGTACACGAGAAATTATGCTGGTCTGATCCAGCCATTGTCTTCATTGCTGAAGAAAGACATCACGTGGTCGTGGACTCCCGAACATCAGTCAGTCTTTAATGCAGTGAAGAAAAGCTTGGCGGAGGCCCCAATCCTGGCGCTTCCAGATGACTCAAAGCCATTCCACGTTGTTTGCGACGCGAGCGACTTCGCCATCGGCTGTGCACTGATGCAGTTCGACGACGAAGGTCGCGAACGCGTCGTAAGTTACCAATCCAGACAGATGAAGCCCGCTGAGAAGAATTATCCGGTCCACGACAAGGAACTCCTTGCGATGCGCTACGCACTGATCAAATTCAGAGTGTACTTACTCGGTGAGCAGACATTCGCGATCTACACAGATCACGCGTCGCTGCGAACAGCGACGAAGAGCCCTCATCTCTCTCAGCGCATGGCGCGATGGCTGTCATTCTTCTCCGAGTACAACTTCGTCGTTCACTACAAGCCAGGCAAGAATAACATCCTTGCGAATGCCCTATCTCGGCGCCCCGATTACGATCCACGCCGAGATTTGGGTCGTCAGTCACTTGAAGACGCGGACGACGACGAATTGGACTGCGCCACATGTGTGGCTGCAGGTGTGAACCTGATGACGGCGGTATCTCCAATACTTCCCCTGCGGGAAGAGATCTCTGCCGCGTATCGAGATGACTCGATATATGCCGGTATCCTGGAACACCTTCGCACACGAAGTGATGCCACGCTAAAGACACTGAGCCGCTCCACGCGCGACCAGATTCACAGATACCAACTTGACGGTGATCTACTGATGTACAGTATCGATCGATTCGATGCTCCTCGCGTCGTTGTCCCCAACGACCCCGATCTACGCGCAAGAATTATACACGAATTCCATGACGCTCCAGTGGGTGGCCACTTGGGCCGTGAGAAGACTTTCGCAGCGGTATCCCGCGACTTCTACTGGCCTCACCTATACAAGTGGGTGCGCAAGTGGGTCCGCTCCTGCGAAACTTGTCAACGCGTTAAGCCGTCACCGTCATCGCAAGCTCCGCTGCGTTCTCTCCCTCTGGCGACAGAGGCGTGGCGCTCTGTGTCAATGGACTTCATATTCGGTCTCCCACCCGACACTGACGGTCGTACTGGTGTTCTGGTCTTCGTGGATCGCTTTAGCAAGATGTGCCATCTCGTTCCGGTTCCGGCCTCAATCACTGCGGCCGATACCGCGGTGCTCTTCGTCGACGCTGTCTTCCGAAATCACGGCCTTCCTGAATCAATCGTCTCTGACCGCGATCCCCGATTCACATCGGCGTTCTGGACGAAACTCTTCGACCTCCTGGGCACCAAACTCCTCATGTCGACGGCGGCGCACCCGGAGACTGACGGGCAAACGGAACGCGTCAACCGCGTGCAAGAAGATGTTCTGCGCAGTTATGCCCCGTCCTTCGAGAACTGGAGTTCCTTCCTGCCTCTTGCGGAGTTTGCACTCAACAATGCCGAGCACGCGTCGACGGGACTGACTCCGTTTTTCGTCAACAACGCGCGTCATCCACGTGTCCCCGCACAGCTTGCTGTGGGCCAACCCACGGCGACTGATGGCTTCACTCTGGAGGGGGAGGAATGTGATAACCCTGCCCAACCGGTTCCAATACTGGTTCAACCACCGGTTTCCGGTGAGACAGCGGTTCTGCCGTCTATGAGTTCAGCTACTCCTGCAGTAGACATCAACGCGGTGACGCGTTTACAGTCGAAGAAGGTCCTCGCACCCGCGCAATCCACGTCGTCCCCGTTAGTTGACTGGACACACCGAACGCTGATCGCTCCAGCACAGCCACACTCGACTGTGGCTAACTACGCGCCGAAACCCCCAGCGCGACCCACTGACAAGGCAGCGGTATCCGACTTTGTCCTTCATCGCCAATCGGTTACCCGATTCGTCCGTGACGCGCTACAACTCGCGGTTGACAAGCAGAAGGAAAACGCTGACAAACGTGGCCGCAAGAACACAAGTGCATTCAAGATTGGTGAGCGTGTATTACTCTCAACGGATGGAATTCGTACCTCTGCTATTACGAACCTAGGCGCGAGCAAACTCGCGCCGCGCTACATTGGGCCATTCAAAGTACTACGAGTTATGGGTGATGCCTACACGCTAGACATTCCTACGTCGCTACGACTACACCCGACGTTCTACGTCGGGCGGCTTAAGAAGTATCTTCCCGCGATGATCCCGGAGGCGGAGCAGGAGCATGCGTTGAGCGGCCCTCGCGATGAGCCTGTCGAGCCAGCGTCCCATCTGTCCCAGTTCCCCGCTCGCGCGGAAGAGCTCCAGCCCTCGGTCCGCCAAACACCTGCGCCTCCAGACTACGCAGTCGCTGCAAGAGTTCACGATTCGACTGCCGCAGACTACTCGCCGTCGCCTCGGCGTTCTGAGAGCTCTCAGCCGCCCGCTCGGCCTCCTCCTGTGCGTCCCGAGAAGTGTTCAGCGCCTGCTCAACGTCGTCCTGGTCAACCAGGTTGCGTCGAATTCCACCGCGACGGTCCTCCGCCCATCGTTGACTCGAATGGAGATACGTGCTGGATTGTGGACCGTATTGTTGATCACGAAGATCCTCCCCGCGTACGTCACTCGATCAAGTCGTCGGCTCAACACGCGGCTCCCGCCGCGCGGAAGTATAAGGTACGATGGCTCGGGTTTCAACCTGCTGATGATACGTGGAGCCTCGCGCCAACTTGCTTCATGACGTTCCTGATGTCGTCCACGACTACGACTCCAGCCTCGAGTCAAATGCGGCCGCGAGCGACCTCGCGGCGATCGAGAACGCGATCGACTACGCGCCCGACGAGACGTCGAATGCGCCGGAGACGGGCTCCGTCGCGAACGCTGTCGGCGCGAGCCGCCGCGAATAGCCGCTTGGGTGAACTCGGAGAGTGAGCGCTTATACTTCTCGATCCAAGCGTGTTCGGTCGGCATGAGCGGATACTCGACAATATGCTGATCCCACTCAGATTGCGTCGGGCGTCGCCCGATGTCACACGAACTGCAACCTTCGCGTACGTTGACATAGCACAAACGGTCTTCGGTCCAAGCGTCGTCGCAGACTTTCAGGCGCAGATCACCGAGTGAATGCTCGGCTTGTAGGGCTTCGCGATCACCGAGCCAGCCGACGACACTTTCTCCAGCCTCATGCATCCGATTCCACCGCCGGATGAATGCGCACCATGATCTCTGCAAAGCTTCGTACGTCGCGCCGTCGAGTGTTTTGTTCCGGAGACGCCTGAAGCGCCGAAAGTGGTCCTGCATGTTGTCCAGCGCGTCCGGGGTCACCGCCCCGGACAAGTCGTACAGCGCCCACGGCTTCATATCCTCGTTCATCACGCCGGGCCGAACCCCAAGTCGACTCACGCTCTCAGGTGCGATATCAGCGGTCCACCCACTGTTCAGCGTCGTCGCCGACGCTGGAGCCGTCCGCGTTGTTCCGCTTCCTGTCTGGTTCGCCGCCCCCGTCTGCTGCGCCATGTTGTTCTCGTCCGCGCAAGTTGTATTGTGCTGCTCCTGGGCTTCGCAGGAGCTCCCGCCTGTCAAGTTCTCAAGCGTTCTCTTCTCCGCCATTTCCCAGTTTTCCCCGATTGTTCTCCGAAGCGCACCCCCGTTAGGTGATTGCTGTCTTAAGAGGGGGGTGATGTAATGGGCCCTCCCAAGTTACATATGTAGGTAGTTTTATAGGTTCTTTGTAGTGGTTCACACCATTACATAAGTAGGTAGATTTGCATTACAAAAGTAGGTGCAGCAGCACACGAGTAGCGTGTGCTGAACTGCCGTCACCTTATTGGTTGAAATATGGGGAGCCAGACCCATAATCAACCAATAAGGAGTTGACGTGTATTTGAGTGGTCAGGGCAAGCTGCCCTGGACCTAAATAAAAACAGAGTTGATTTTCCTTCAGACTAAGTACTTGGTTTCAGTATCACTGGACTTGTACGCTTCCTCATCACTACGTGTAAGCAAGTAACGGACACCCCAGGCCCGTTACAGTAAGTGTAAAAGAAAACTAGATTAAAGAAAAACAATTTGCATTAATTAACGTAGTAAGAGGAAAGACTCGTTCTCATCATAATGTGAAACGGTTGAGCGGATGTGTGGCCTAGTCTCTGGCATATTTGGACCTTGGATGGATATTCAACTGTTCAACAGCAGCTAAGAACGGCCCTCATTTTGCATTTGCATTTGGCGACCTCAAACGCCAACGCAACATAAGCAAAAATCTCGACGCCACCAATGGGCTCATGACCTCCGTCTACTATGCGTCCACAAGCGCAACAGTGGCCTTGGATACGGCAAGAGATCGCAACGCAACTGAACATGCCCAAGGCGTCGGTTTGCAAAATCATCAGATACTATAAGAAACATGGCCACGCTCTCGTACCTCCGAGATCTGGTCGACCAAGAAGACCGACGTACGTCAAGGCCGTCGCTTTGCTCACGAGGTAGAGAGAAATTGTTTCATTAGAGCCTCCCGACTGGCAGCCCCGAGATAGAGATTGGTAAGTCTATTTCACGTATTACAATCCGCGAAAGAATCACCGAGACTGGTCTTCAGGGGTATTCTGCCTGAAAATAGTACATTTGCTGCTCGCTAAGCACCGCAAGCAGCGCCTAGCCTACGCGAGAAAGTACGAGAAGATGATTGAGACGGACTGGGATGAAGTCCTGCTCACTGGCGATACTATGGTTGAGATGTACGGCACCACAGGCCGGGTTTGTGTGGAGCGTAGAGCGCACGAATGGCTTACTCCAAACTGTGTGAAGCCTACCTTTAATAGTAGTCGCAAGTCTGTAATGGTATGGAGCTCCATTTGCGGTAGCGAAGTCGGTCCACTCCTCATTTGTGAAGCGTCTGTGAATGGTGAATATTATCGCAAGATTTTGGTAAATGAGGTACCATTCAATCAAGGGCTCTGAACGGCTTCCCTGATCAAGCACGGTTTGTAAAGGATAACGCGCCTGTGCACACCACCAAGAAGACGAAAAAGGTGCTGAGTGATCGGAATCTGAAGGCCCTCACGCACCCTGCTCAGAGTCCAAACCTTATTCCGATCGAGAATATCTGGGCTATCCTGAAGTGGGAGCTAAACAAGTCTCCTGCGTCGGTTCTCGAAAATTTAGCGCAGAAGTTGCCCAAGATTTGATATCAGATTCACGATGACGTCGTGAAGATAGCCGTAAGCTCTCAATACCCAAGCGCCTCAATGCCGTCAAGCAAGTCAAGGGTTGCCGCATCAAGTACTAGTGGAAGAAGTTGAAATTAAAGTCAAATTACTTAATTTTTGTGCTGAATGTGGTTCAGATCACTTGTTGGGTAGGGGGTGTCTTCCGTTTTCGCCACTTATGGTTTCTATTAATCCCTGATCTACCAATAAAAACTTGTACGATGCACCTCAAACACCTTGTTCATAAAGCCCGACATCGGGCTGTTGAAATGTTTTGCACCAAACGGATGCCTATAGCGCCCACAGGCTTCAAGAATGTGTAAGAACGGGATGGATGCTTTGTCTTCTTACTCCCGCTGCACGCATCATGCAGGTGGAAAGATTGCGGTCTTTTGCAGCTGCATCGAACAATTCTCGTTTTATGTGCCACTCACGAGCAATTGAAGTAGATGCCAGCTTGTACTTCTTGACAGGAGCTACAAAACCGCAGCCACGCACGTTAGGTTTGTGCACGCTAAGTTCGCCGCTCTGAAACGAGAGTGCTTGTTTCCTTCTTGTCGGTTTACAGGGCGAGTTAGCGGTGGTTGTGCTTCAAGTGGTCCTTTGTAGAATAAATAGCAGAAACTTTGCGCTTTCCAGCCCAAATGGTTGGTGGGTGGAGTTTGCAAAAGCATGTGTTCAAGTAGGCGGTACTTGCTTTTCATTTGAGGTCCATCAAGAAAATAAAGTTTGTTCGACCTTGGATTGAACGCCCACGCGTTTTACGAGGTACGACGGTATTTATCTACAACAGTAATGATAGTTTTGTTTATCAGCGGCATAACGCTGCAGAAAAGGCAAGCATTAATTAATACACTCTTTTTCTATTTTTTACTTTACCTTTTCTTTGAATTAACGAAAATAATTGGCCGAAAAAAGGACTTTCCCAAGAATGGTGGGATTTGCCACAAGATCGACCTGTGAGTGGATGTTTATCGCCAGGGACCACAATAAGAGAGCGGTTTATCAGCAAGGACCACAAACGAAGCGATTGGCAGATAATGTAGTAGTTTCAAGTAGATCGTCAAAATCTTGCGTGTTCTCAGTCTCCGATTCTCTGGGTGCCGCTCACGACGCCACCGATAGCACCGAGGGAGTTGGCAGTGCGCGGTGTGGTAACAATACCCAGGGCTGTTAAAACCGAGGGAGGTGTGCTGGGTGTACGGTGCCAAGAGATGAAGTCGATGAAGCCGTTCGCAGAGGTACGTACGCATTTAATTGCGCTCAATTCATTGTGCATGCTAAATACTGTTTGTGTATATCCGCTATTGTGATGGATGGCATGGTACGAGGACGTCGAGCTGTTCTACAAGGTATTCAATGCTATTGGTCATACTGATTGCCAGCCTCTCACACTACTCCGTCTTGTTAAACGTTCCACTGAATTATCGAAGCTGATAAATCCAGCATGTTGGGAACTTCTGCTTCATTAAATGTGAATTTGGAAGCTTGAAAAGTACTTGAAGGCTAATTCCCAATACGGTTCGTTCTTCAAGCATTGAAGGAAGGAAGCACCGCAGATGTCTAACTATCAAATGCAGCTTCGTATCTGCTATGAATTCCACAGATTGCGAACGGACAGCTACCTACAACATACTTTCCGGGTTTGATAGGGACGCCAGTTTCCTCGCGTTCCTGGTTGACATTCGTGCATCTCTTGGCATTGTGCCCAGTCTCACCACATTGGCCACAGCGGTATTATTGACGCTTTTTCACTGTTGCTGCACTCAATTGCGAAGCAAAAAACGCGTCTATTGCATGACCATCATCTTCTGCATCGATTGCCTCGTCACCTCTACCATCTCTTGCTGCTGTAGCTCGTTCAATTCCTGCGGAGGCAGTAGGCGGAGCATGTAACCTAGGTGTACATCCCTTCCCATTCCCTTCCTCCCTTGTTTCGCTTCCGTTGAATCTGCTACTTCGGTCTGCCTTTTGAGCTGTTCGCTGAAGCGACTGACCGGCCTGTCGATAGTACGGTGGAGGTCTAAGCGCTTGGCTAACTTCATATGCAGAATCACTAGGCATGTGAATTGACAAGGTGGACATCGCCGCATGCAAGTTGGTTACCAAATACGCGCTATGGAAATACTGTTGGGGTCTGTAAAGCAAAGGTGTCACCTTGTTCTCAGAAGCTAGGCGAAAAATAACAGCTAGAATATGGCGGCACGGGATCTTAAGCTGCTCCGACACAACACACCTCGAACAGTGTCCAGACGCCATGTTGACCTCATACAGCGTGGCACACCCTGTTCTTGCTGACGCCCCAAACGCATCGAAGACCAGAAAATTTGGTGCTGCAGCAGGCATCACAGTGAGTTTTCCTACGTTAGCTTGCTCTTGCTTCATGAGTTTCATTGCGTGTGGCGTTAAGTCACACCCATCTGCCTTCCATTCTGCAAATAGTGCTAAGCGCTTGGTGCACACAGCGATCGACCGAAAACAAAATGCACGTAAGGACTCGTATACACGTTGCGTCCGAACACCACCCCAAAGTAAGCCGTTATTATCGCCCTCCACGCCACTTGTAGTTCGAACACCGAAGAGTGGTAAGGTTTTGCCATACGCTTCGATACAGTTCATAAGTATGCAGCCAGTTCTGATCAGCTTCGGACATTTTCATATTGCCAACTATAGCCCAGCTTGTAGGGTGTATTCTGTGCAGGTAGCTCCAAACAAATTCGTGTACAGTCTTATCTCCGACCACTTTACTGATTGGGTCAGGGTAACTTGCCTCGATGTGAGAAATTGATTCATCAAACGCAGCAGTTGTATGTGAGGCTTGCAATCGAAACACGTCATTGTTGACGTCGGACTCACTCACATTCAATGACTTAAATTTGTCCATTGTGTTGAAGCGTAAATGAACACAACAAAACTTCAGATGCAGGTTAATTCCCCACTTCGCCAAGAACAGTTGCGCGCCTAACTGCTTGCCTCTGTCCGTGAAGGTGGCGCGGTCGTCAAGGTGGATACCAGCAACTTTACAATTAGTAAAGAACCAAGCAAAATTGTCTATAGTTTCCTTGTGAACGTAGGCTACAGCGACAGGAATGTTTCTCTTATCTCCATCCTTTCCAATAATCGACAAGCACACTCCATTATATGAAGGTGCTTCATGTGGGTTCCGTCCACCTCCCAGACCGGCAACATTGCATCTTGTATGCGCACGATGCTGCCAATAGACAGAAACAAGCGGTAGAATCGGTTTTGGGAGTCCAATTGAAGACACACGTGCGAGCCAGGATTTCCCAACGCGAATGCCTTCAAAAATCCAGGCAACATTCCAAATTCAAACTTCAGGGCTCACAGTAAGACTGGCTTTAGCTTGGCGAATAGATCGGTACACGACTGCAGGCTTAGCCCGAAGATTAATACCATCGACTTTGTCTACATTATTTACTACCCGAGTGAGCGCTGTGCTGTGATTGTCAAGAATCGCAGCAGTAAAACCAGTGAGCTCTTTAAGTTGCCGCCCGTGTACGTCTGGCGAAGTTGTACAACACTGAGAGTGCACCAAATGCAATTTAGATATATACCAAACTCCAGAGGGTACATGCGCGAGCTTCGTAGCTCGCTTCGGCTTGGTCACGCCGGACTCGGTTTTTGAGGCCCTTTTCTTCGTCAAAGCAACAAACCAGTCACAACCATGTGACGTGCACACCCACGTCTTCATATTCCCGTATGAGTACTTTCTGTAGACGCTCATGTTTGCATTGAGGGCGTAGTCTCTAACGAACGCCCCCTCAGCAGCAAGATCACCGAAGAAGGCATGTTGAACGAGCTGGTCTTGGCCATGAAGGCGTATCAAGTCGAGCTTGGTCATGACTAGGTATGCGGAGGTGGGTTTCAGAATTGAGAGGCCTCCACTGTGCGTGTTTATCTATAATATGGTACCTACGCCAAGAGCACGAAGACGGCCTCGCTATATTAAGACTATTAAAGATACTACATTATCTGCCAATCGCTTCGTTTGTGGTCCTTGCTGATAAACTGCTCTCTTATTGTGGCCCCTGGCGATAAACATCCCCTGTGAGTAGGTAGTTTACCGTTACTTTCTTTGATCACAGTTTATTAAAGTTGGTGGTGGTCGAATACATTGTACCATACTACTGTAGTAGCTTTTTATTACTAAAACTCTATGGCCAATGCATCGGTGCTAAATGGCTCTCACTTTAGATCGAGGTCCGAATAAACACTTACATTTTGTAAAAAACAAACGTATATTTCAGCTCACATTTTCCTAATGGAAAACTCTACTGCGGTTATTTTGATTCCGGCTCAATCAGCCTCAAGTATTTCTCGAACGCGAAGATGCCGTCAGGTGTAAACTCGTTGCGACGAGCAAATATCTCATCTGCACTCATAGTGAGGACCTCGTCAACTTCTTCTTCCTGAAGCACGAGTGGACCGTCGAATGTGCAGTCGAAAAGCCCGCCCCAGACTCGACTGTGGTCGTCCCCGTAGTAGAACGTCGTCAGATAACGCAGAGGTGTATTCTTGACGCCCATTTCTTTTTCAGCTTCGCGCTCAGCGTTCACGTCCATAGGCTCCCCGTACTGCACAACCCCACCGGCCATTGGATCCAGCTTCCCTGGACAATAGTCCTTGATCATCGTACGGCGCTGTACGTAATATTTGCCGCTGAGGCACCAGCGCAATGGGCTTAATTAATTCTCCCACACCGAAATCGACGTTGCTCCATACATTACCTCGAGTTCTTGATGACGATATAGGATGCTCGATGCGGCAGGTTGAACGCTCGCTATGTTGGACACAAAGCTAGTTTATGCGAAATGATGCAGAAGCACTTTACGAGAAGCCAACAGTATACCATGACGGCGCGGTCAGCCTTGCCGATACATTGTTGTCCTCGTCGACGATGCAAACCTGAGAGTCCACGCGTTTACTACAATGGAAGGTTGCAACACGAACAGAGTGCGCGATCGATTACCTCTTCCTTGGGGCTCAGCGACATCCTACTTAGATTTTGTGCTGAGACGAAAAGCACTTTTTTGGAGGACCAAAAACATCATGTTTTATGTAAAAATAGGCATTATAGTAATACATGATCCTATTTCGCAGCGTTGTACTACTTTTCGATTCATATTTTAGTACTAATAGATGTACTAAAAATATCGTGTTATGTTTACCTTTTGTAAAACATATTTTGAACATGTACCACTTTTAACATGCAATATCAGAGGTTGCCTCAACACGCTATTGGAAGCAGTGGTGGTATGCAGCTCCGGCGCCCCGATCGCTCGGGCGCGTCGGCGCCTCCCGCCTCTTCCAGTGTTTCAATATGGACGCAACTTGGTTCATCTTCTTCCTTATCGTCTTCATCACCCTCACGCAACGTACCATCACCCCCAGCGGCGCGGTCTGGCCACGCCATGACATCTTTATCGCCCACAGGCAGCGTCCTCCTCTTTGGCGGTGCAGACGGTAAAATCTTCTTTGAGGACGTCTTTCTATTAGAGGCAGCAAGCTACGCAAACTCCAGCAGCAGATCATCAGGTGTAGCAGCGCGCAGTAGCCGTCAAGATGATGAGGAGACACCAGGACACGCAGCCGTCGACGTTCAATGGAAAAGACTGGTGGTATCGCACGGCACCGCCTTTAACGGCCAATCTCCGCGCTCTCCCATGTTCTCGAGTGCTCCAACTAGTAATACAAAGCCCCAGCGCTATTGGATCAGGCATCGAGAGACGTCCACCCCGCGTTCATCCACCCCGGAGGAGGCAGAGACTACCATTCCATGCACTACGTGGAAAGCTCCAAGGACGAGGTAGAGAACGAGAGGTATGAGAGTGTTGGTAGTGGGCAATGTGGTCGTAGCTACTGATGACGCACAGATGCACGGAGGGGGAGGTACTCAAGCGGAAGGAGGAGCTATTAATGCAGGTACGGCCTTTGATACACCGACGTTAAGAGTCGAGGAGCTGCGAGTGAGACAGCCCATGCTGGAGGCCCAGTGGGAAGCACAACGTGTAGATCACTCTAGTATGTGGAAACCCAGAGCCAGACACGCTCATAGTAGCGTGGTGGTGGGAGGAGACCAGGTGTTCGTGTTTGGAGGGAAAGACGCCACTTCGACGACATTTTTTAACGATATTTTCTACTACGACGCGCCGTTGAATCAATGGGTCAAGCCTACAGTAAATCCAACAGGTCAATTGCCCCAACCGCGAGCGTTGCAGGCTTAACGGCGAGTCATGATGGGAATACCTTGTTTTGGTTTGGTGGGAACTGACGGCAAGCAGGAGTTCGGCTCGTTGTGTCCTCTACGGATGTGATGCACTCTCGTTGGGACTCGCTGGCCAATGCCACACTGGGGGATCGACCCACGTGTCGTATTAACCACTCACTAACGTTTGCTGCGCCGAATCATCTCGTGCTATTCGGTGGTCGACGACGTGCGGTGCGTCAGAATGAACTATTTACATTACAATGTGAACACGCGCACTTGGCGTCTTGTCCATGGCGAAGGGTCAAGAGGAAGCCGTCGCAGGAGCCAGACGGATGATAATGCTCCTGTTGGACGGACAGCTCACGCCACGGTGTTGTTTCGCTCAGAAACCTGCGGGGCCGAATGCTGTGCAGAAGCTGCTGATCTTCGGTGGCTATGCCGGCGCCCACCAATGGCTGGACGACCTGTACTTACTCTCTTTACCTCAAGCTGTGCTGATGCAAGCACCAACTACAAGCAGAAGCTCTTCTCGGTCAATTGCAGCAACGCGTACGTCGTGTATATCTACGCTATCTAAAAGGATAATGCTTTAACGAAGGACGTTGCCGTGGTTTGTAGAACGTACGCGACCGACACGATTCGTCTTTCAAACAACCCGTCGCTCGTGTGGCATTTTTCAGCTCCTCAGCAGCCTATTCAGACACGACAATCCTCACACAACAGCCTTGTTGCAGGGAGAGTCTACACAATCGAGCCACTTGTCCAGGAACCACCCACTTCAGAGCAACAGCAGCAAACTCAGGCAGTTGAGCCAGAGAATGAACCTACCCAGGAGAACTCTGAGCAGTCTCAGGCATTGCAACAGAGTTCTGTTGCTCCAGACACACCGTCAAGCTCTCCACCTCGACAATCTGAGCCCCCTGGGCCTATAACTACCACAGTCACTGCCAGTGGGGGTGGCGTGTTGACTGACATAACAAACCAAGGAGCTAGTTTAGAAACACAGCAACAAGAGCCGGCAGTGTCGTCTGGCGTGGCTAACCCAGGGTAGACGCAGCTTCCTCTGGTGCAGTGAAGAAGAACAAGAGACGACGACTTGCAGAGGATAGTCAAGAGAGCAGTAATAGCAACAGCAACAGTAGCAATGGGAGTGGAGAGCTGACCAATGCTCAGGTTGGGATCCAGACCATGTTACTTACCAGCTGCTCCAGCATCAGCCACGGATGGAAGATGCACTTGCTCGCATCACGTCAATGCTGACAAGAGAGCAGACTTGCCCGACAACAACAGAGTTTGAACCAGGAAACGGTGATGAGAGTGCACAGTGAAGAGCAGAGCAAGCGTCTCGAGGCTGCGAATCGACGGAACGAGGCGCTGGAGGGACAACTAGCTCGTGTTGAGGCGGAATAGAAGCTGTCGCTGCATGAGAAGCTCAATGGCTCGCGAGACTGAACTCTACACTGCACAAACACAGTCTCGAGGCGGCCTGATACCTCCGTTAAGCGAACGTGTCCAGGCGATCGAAGCTTCTCACATACAGCAATTAAACGTATCAAGACGTGATCGAGTCCAAGATCTCAGCTGTTCATGACTTTATGCGACTAACTCCGCAACGCTGGCGGGAAGGTACACGAGGCTGATGATTCTCCACAGCGACATGTAGGGTACGGTTTGATGGGTATTTTGCATGTTGGGGGTCTGCTTTGATGTAGTGCAGTATGGTCTCTTGAGAATCTACTAAACTGCACTCGGAGCTTATTTAATGGCCCCCCCTATATCAAGTATGAAGCCATGTGCTTTCATCGTGATCTCCTGATGACTTTGGAGGGCCTAGAAATTCCCTTCAAGGACAGATACGGATCGTACACTTTCTATTGTTCCTGTATGAAGAGAAGACTTAGGTATTCTATGTTGGTCTGCAGACGTCTGGATGATAGCGTGGCTACCCAGCCGACTCCATCGCCACCCAAGCCATTGTTGTATCCACAGCGTGTGGTATTGGCGCTGGAGGAGAAGATCCGAGTCATGCAGGCGGAAAAGAACGCACGTGAAGCACAGGTAAAAAGTATTTGTGTCGTTGTTTATTATATTCTCCACTCATGTTTGCTTGCTGTAGTTTAAGGAGATGGCGGAGAAATTGAAGAAGGTGGAAGCCCGGGAAGTACAAGCTCGACAATTCCTCTTCTCGTGGTGTCAACAAGAGGACAACCCCGCTCCACTTATGTCGGTTGAGACTGCATCTGCTGCAAGACCCGAGACTGCAAAAACTGATCCAGATAATACCGTCGACAGCTAAACGAGTTGTGTGTAAGCTAACCTATTGAGAATGTCCAATATGTGATCGTAGTTACGGTGCCGACTTGGGGAAGTTCATTTCGTTGAGAATGTTGCTGACAGGACCAGCGTGACCTTCTTGGGATGCGAATGACTCGAGCAAGTTGGAGAGCAGATTATAGTCCAGATCCAGCGCTTTGCGGACGAAAACGAGGCTGAGCCAACCTCTGTCGATTCTTCCTTGACAGATGACGCGGCCTCGTCTTTCACCTCTTCAAAGCGCGAGAAACTCCTGGCTACATTGGTTCCTGCCAACTCCGCCTCCATCTCAGCCATTGCCTCGTCCAACGCATTCTCGTCGCTTCCATTATCCTCTGAGTCATCATCACTATCAGGTTCGTCTTCATCCATAAAGTGTTGACCCCATGGCGCGTTCAAGTCCAGCGCTCCGTGGCCGTTCAAAATGTCCATGAAGGAGCTCATGTCGAACTGGACAGGCTCCGCTCCTTCCACGCCGTCCAACACCGGACACTCCATCCCACAAACTTGCCAAACATAGCAGCCATGTTCTGCAGCTCGTCCGCGCCTCCAGATGCCGTACCAGATCCCGCCATAGCAACACGTTGAAGCTGACTCTCCCAGTGTATCCGGATGCATGTACAGCCACGAATCATCATCGTCAGCTTCAACCGGCAAAGTCGAGAGCTTCGCTTCTAGCTGCGATGCTTCATCGATTACCTGCTTCCAACGGTCGCCCAAGCTGGGCTTCACCGTCTCCAGCGTACAGCAACTCTAGCCCACAGGTGAGTTTCACCTCCAATATCTGCGGCATTGGGCGTCTGGATGCGCATTTTCCTCACTTTTTCTCTCCAGTACAACGATAGCGCGCATCCAGACGAAGCAATGGCTTCGGTGGGAAGAATTCCTGCTGCTTCAGTTGAGCAAACATGGCTCTAGAGAACGTAACTTGCTGTTCCACAACAGTATCTCCTGACGACATAAAAGTAGCCATCTTTGCACATACCGACCCTGCTTGTTTGGGTTCGCGATAGTAGAAACGCCTCGACTGCAGGTCCCACCAGCTCTTTATTGGCTGTTAATACCCGTGCGGCTCTGTCCGGTAACAGACATCGGACACGATGGCGATTGTCGCGCAGATAAGTAGGAACTAATGTGTGGTCAGTTTGTGACGAATCAGACGCTGCACGGCTGTGTACTCGCCCTCTGTCCTTCACACTCGCGTCCAGCACTTGTAGCAACGCGTCTTCGTCGTACAGATCACCTTCTTTGCCTCTCTTGTTGTGTAGCTGCGGGTGGGGCAATGTGCAACTTCCCATTGAGTATGAATACTCGTCGGTCGCTGTCCTCAGGTGTGACCCAATCAGGCAGCGCCTCTGCGCTCTCGATGAGTAGGAACTCCCCGTCTGAGTCGCATACTCTGGCCGACGACATCTGGAAACTCGACAGTTATGGTCGAATACGAGCTTGGCCAGACCACACTCGTCCTGACTGCATCAACCAACGCTGGAACGACCTGACAGAATATAACGCCCAGTCTGGTAGCCGCGCACTTCGATGTGGAAACGGTGTTTGGTGCCACAAAAAAATCGCGTGTTTGCTGAGCTGCGAAGTCTAAGAAGGTGCTGCACTGCTGTTCTGGCGGCTTGAAGGAGCTCAGCTTGGGGTTGGGCTGAAGAGGGAGGAGGAAGCAGTAGCGCACCTCATTCTCGTCCACTGTTGGCGCTAGGAAGAGTTCCATGATATAGAAGTTTTAAGACATCTGATTGGCGAAATATTTCAGCTTATTAACGGGATTTTCCCGAATACAAGTCCTGTAGGAAATACAAGTCCGCTCACAATGACAGAATCTGTTTAATTTTAGAAGTCCTGTATCAAATAGAAGTCCGTAGTATAGCGAACATTTTTATTTTAAATGTTCATTTTTTTTTAGCGTTCACTGCCGTTGCTCGCTCATCTACCGTCCTCGGATCTTGTTCTGCTCGAGAGAGAGCTTACACGTGTGAAAGTTAGTTCATTCTCAAATCAGGGCAATGACATCGAGGCGCAACTCCATCAGCATCTGGAAGAATTTTCTTTCATTAAATACAAGCCCTTTCCCGTTTACAAGTCCCCTCGTCAAAATTGATTGATTTTTAGGGGCTTATGGGGTATTACAAGACCGGCTTCTATTCGGGAAAATCCGTTAATAATCGTACAAACGCCTTTTAGAAAAGGGTTCAGCTAAGCTATCGCTCACATTCCGAGAGTGGACGACCAGGGTGCAAGTAATTATCTCCCCCCAGCTCGAAACTGGAAAGGGGCGCTTGGCGATGGTTGTGGACCACAGTAGTTATTGAGCTTGTCGGCGCTGCGGGGAACGAATTCGGGCCGGTACTTTTAACGAAAATGCGGAAAAGTTTGCTGCTAGTGTCCTCGATATCAATAGAGACTTTCGTTTCAGCCATGGCAGTCTCAGATCATCGCGGCATTAGTAAATATCTGTTACTCACAGTTTAAAATGGTTTTGACGCTTGTAAGCAAGTCGAATCGATTGAAGATGATGTGATATCGATGCTGCTCACTTCACGACCACCGGAATCCGGAACTTGACCACTTTGCTTATTGTTGTGTCGCTCGGTGCAATGTAGAAATAAATATATTAATCCCCCGTACCAACGTCGTAAGTTATGACGTAGTCTAAATTGTAAGTCGTAACTTACGACTTACAATTTTTTCTTATTTAGTAGTTGGCTCAGAAACGGCGACCCGATACTGAAATCAAGTTTAATTTTGAACCCCTGTAATATAAGGCGGGAGAGGTTTTTGCTGCTCACACAAAGACAGTACGAGGGAACGGGTTAGAGTACACCTCTCCCGCTGTCAGGCACTGTCAGCATTTGATGAGTCGCCAGAAGACTACGTGAATTCTCAGCCATTCGTGATTTTGCCGAGTGAGAAGCAAGTGAAATGCCGATCCGTGTCACCGCGAGGACGAAAGCGCTACCGTCTTACCCCGCACAGAGCGCCCAGTGAGCGATTTATTCGTTTTGAGTGCCTAGGCGCTATTCTACGAACAAACTTCTTAACTTTGAAGAACGCACAGGTCAGGTGGAGATTATACAGCTACAAATATGTATGCATGCACGTCACTTTATTATGTGCTGACGGCTCACCTGGTCGAAGCATGGATTGGCATACTGCTGGTCATGGATCGATTCTGGTTGTGTCAATTAAGGGCCCATCAGGGAAGAGGTTGTCGCGAGCTAAAGCTCGTTAATGCCCCGCACACAAAAGAATTGAGAGTATGCTTTCGAGAGGCTTGTAGTAGAGTGTTAAGAAGAAAGAAAATCCGAAAGTGAGTTTTATTGAGTTAGTTGTTCTTGTCTTGCTTGCTAGCTCCTTTCTACTTTCCTCCGTAGTCTCCTAATCACATGTAAATCCATACACAAAAGATACATTTCGTCGGCAACGCCTATACTCGTCATAAGCGTTGGCGACGAAAATCACTTGAGTTTTGTATGTGGACTGGATATGCACAAATCCGACCCTGGCATTAACCATGCCAATCATTTGGGATCAGCCATCAGATAGCTCCATTCGACCACTTCAACTTATGACCCCCCTGAGGGGCCCCCTCAGGGCACACGCTTGCCACGCACCAACCGCGTACTCCAGGCGAAGTGACGGCGAAGTGCAATCGGAACGAAAAGGTATGTCAAAGCTTGTCAATTCCAATTAAACAAATTGAATCTAACATTGTTTTTCTTTACCTAAAACAAATATTTTTTTCTGATCTACACAAGGTATCCATCAACCTGAACAGCAAAATAGCTGCCACCTCGTACCAGAAAGACGTCTTTCGTGGCGTTTTCGGCCGTGTACGTGAAACTCGACATCAGACGGCTCTGGTTATCGACACTTTGAAGTCTGATGTTCCAGCCGTGCATCTTGGACGCAGCAAAGATTTCCAGCTCGCCTGGATCTGCATGTCCGTCTCTTACCAAGGCAAGATAATCTTCATCCAGTAGTCCTGCCAGATCGTCCAGCGTAGCCATGTAACGCGTCAGACAGATGCATACTCGTAAGGTGACATGCCCGAGCCGTATGAGAGACAGTTTGAACAGGCTGCTTCTCTCATTTCACGCGCAATATACCAGTCCGGTGCTGACACA
>JAANHX010000656.1:0-109897 GCA_011320135.1 Phytophthora betacei | reverse complement strand
CTTCGGAAAACACACTCCTCGTACGATTCCGCAATGGTTTGCGCAGTTCTAGACGCACTAGCTTTGGCAATCACATATCCGGTAAACAGGTCCACCCAAATCAACAATTCTGTGTTTCCTTTGAACGACTTGGGCAACGAGGGGATATGATCCATGGCTATGATCTGGAAAGGGTAAGTCGCTCGGACATTCCCAGGTGACTCCCCTTCGATCGTAGGTCTGCCCTTGCCTGTCTCACAATCCACGCATTCACCGACATATCGTTGTACACTCTTGAATAGTCCTCTCCAATGGAAACATTCCCGGATCCGTTGGTAGGTCCGACCAATGCCCTGATGTCCGCCTTCCAAGCTAGCGTGGTAGTGATGTAGGACATCCTGTTGCAAGGTTTCTGGCATCACCAATCTCATCAATCCATCCCGATCCTCGTGGACTCTCTTCGTAGGGGGGCAATAGAAGAGCAAGTCGTTCAGATCCACTGCGTAATCCGTAGCGATAACGCTGTAGGATTTGGCATCCTCCCGACTTAAGTCTCGTACATCCCCCATCAGATACTTCTTTAGTCCCAGGATCCACGCTTCCTCATTCTGTGCTTTGAGGATCCGCTCGATGCGAACTCTCTTCACGAATGTTTCCTCGAGGATCGGGGGGCTGGATCCAATCTTTCCTCTGGACCTAGTGACAGCCATCACCTGGACTGTCCTTTTCCCGGATCCAACTACCACCACTTCGTCAAGTCGGTTCAACGTAACGAGATCCTGATGTTCGGCTTCTCCCTCCACTTCGACACCACATTGATTCCGTAAAGCGGCACTGGCCAAACTATCCGCACTGGCATTCCAATCTCGCTTGACATGCACCAACTCGTGATTCAACCAACCACGCAGGTGGATCATCACTTTCTGCCGTAACAGTGTTAGGGCCGGGGCCTTGCAGTCAATCTCACCTCGCACCTGTCTGATTACCAAATTTGAATCCCCACAAATCACCAGCCGTTTTGGATCTTGTCCCTTTAGTAAATCCAAACCCAGAAGGAGTCCGTTATACTCCGCTTCATTGACGGTGAGGCCTTCCGCGTAAGTGGATCTGGCCCGTACAACTTCCCATCCGGGCAATCTCCACAGTATTGCACTGTATGCTCCTCCTCCGCGTCGTACACGAGCGGATCCATCGAAACTCAGGACGTATAGATCCTCATCCACCTGTACCGTCGGGATCGGGATCTGGATCCGGCGTTTGGGCTCTTTCTTAGGGGCGATCCTAGTCAGCGCCTCATCCATCTTAGCTCGAGGAGTGATGCTCGCGGCCAAGACTCCCAGGATCTCGTCTTCCCCTTTCGAACATTTCACAATCTCCAGCGTCCAAGGTGAGAGTAAGTAAAGCTGCCCACTGTCCCAAACGTCCTTGCAACCCGGCCGACTTGAGCAGCCAGGCTAGCGTGGAGTGTCGAGTCAGGATCCGGATGGATCTTCCCACTAGCAGGTTATAATTTAGATCCAACACGCGCAGGAGCGCAAGTATCTCTTTCTCCACCGCTCCGTAGTTCAGTTCATTCGGCTTCAGTGTCCGGCTGACAAAGGTGACTGGATGACAGATCCCCTCATGTTCTTGCACCAGAGCTGCTGAGACTGCCCAGTCACTGGCATAAACTATTACCGTAGGTTGACGTTCCGGATCGAAATGACGGAGGATAGGCGTGGTCGCGATTTTGTTCCTCAGTTCCACGAATGCGTGTTGAGCTCGGATCCACCGAGATTCTGCCTGTTCCATGTTCTGATCCGTCGTCTCTATCCAGACTGGATCCTCTCTCTGTTGGTCTCGGGGTGGATCCAGCTCCTGTGTTAGGTCCTCTTCTGACGTCATACCACTTGGACCCCTTCGTGGATCCGACATCTCCCGGGCCAGAGCTTGTTGGATTTTCATCCGGACAGCTGGAGCGGTCATCGCAGCAAAATCTACCTCTCTTAATTCATACAACACCGCGGCAAACAGAGCGTAATCTTCGATGAACCGACTGTAGTAGTTCAAACTGCCCAAGAAGGATTGCATCGCTCGTAACGACTGTGGGAAGGACAAATCGACTAATGAAGACAGGTCCTTAGGATTCGCCTCCAATCCCTCCTTGGAAACTCGATGGCCCAAGTAATCCACCTTGCGCATCCCCCAATAGCTCTTAACCACACTGATAGAGAGATTCCACTTAGTACACGCCTCCAGTAGGGATGTCACTCTTTCGCACAACTGATCCCACGATTCCGCCGGGATCAGAATGTCGTCGATGTAAGATCTGCGTCCTAACACAGACGGGGTCCCAGGATCCCCTGGCTCCCCCGCTTCGAATGGATCCACTTCTGCGTCACCTTCCCCGGATCCACCCATTTCGGGCTCCGGTATTCGGGTGAATCCATAGAGGGCTTTATCGATCAGGCGTTGGTAGATCTGGGGTGCGTTCTTCAATCCGAACGGCACCCGGTTCCACTCGAACAGGCCAAACGGTGTGATGAATGCGGATATTGCGCGAGCTCGATCCGTCATAGTAACCACCCAGAAACCACTGGCCATGTCTAGAGAACAGTACCAGAGTACTTTATCCAAATCTTCCAACAGCTCATTGATCAGAGGCATCGGATACACCATCAATCGAGTCAGGCTGTTAACCAGCCGGTAATCAATGCACAGACGTATATCCACCCCGTTCTTCTTGATGATGATTACCACCGGCGACGCCCACGGGGACGTTGAGAAGCTGATGATCCTGGCTTGCAGCAGGCCCTTAATCAGATCCGACAGTTTTTCTCGGAACTGAGGTGCCACCTTCCGCACCCTTTGAGCGATCGGTTTCGCGTCGCCGACATCGATGTCACATTTGACTCCGCGGGCGGCGGGCGGGTAACGCATTACCCTTACCGATCAGCAGATGTCGGCTTTCCCAGATCTTCTGACGCAGACGATCCACTTCAGTGGGTTCGTTCGCCCCTGGATCCACTTGGATATCATCAATCGTGACCTCCTCTGTGGTCAGTGGTACCTCCGGGATTACCGCCATACCTTCTCCAAGATCCTCGGCGTGTAGATCCCCGCCTTCACGGTAGCAGACTTGTTCATCTTCGGTCTTTGTCTGATCCACCCTTGGATCCAGGCACCGCGACTCTCCTTCGACCGTCATCCCTTCTGTCTTCGTGGGGTCGGGTATCCTGGTACTGGGGAAGTCACCGGTCGGATCCAGCCGGTCCTCTAACGAGTCTAAACCCGACAGTTCGGGTTTGACTAGCGTTGCCACTCTCGATAGGGATCCAGGCACTTTATCCAGTGGAAAGCTTGGATCCACTTGTAGATCGGCGGGATCCGGCTGTTCGGCTTTAGCCCTCTGCAATCCTTCATCCACCGACCCTGCGTTATCTAAGGGCCGACTCTGGGGATCGTCCCCCGTCATGGATCCAACCTCCATTGCTTGGATCTCAACCCGTCGATCTCTCTGCAGGATCTTTCGCGGAGTTGGATATGAAGGCCGATCCACCAAGGGGCCAGTTGGCTCCGCCGGGAGCTCCACCTCTCCGAGAGATTCGATCTCGGTAGTCGCCTCGTACACCAGATTCTGCCATTCTTTGTAGCGGCGGGATCCCACTGACACATATCCAGGTCGCCTAGGGATACCGTCCTTCGCCAACCATCGCCCGATCTCCTCATAATGGTCCAGTAATAAAATCTTGTCGCTGACGTTCGTGACCTGGCGGTATTGCGATCGACCTGGTCCTTGGATTACGGTAGGTACCCATTTCTCGCCCCGGGTGACCCACAGTCTTTCATGTTCCGCCCACTTTAACCGGTCTGGCAGCTCCCAAGTTTCCCCGGGCTCGATCCAGGTGGTCTTATCCGCCCTTATGATCCTCATCTTCGCTCCATACAACGGCCGCCGTCCGCTGAGCTGGATCCACATCTCGTCAGGGAAACAAAGTGTCCCATCCGCCAGATCCAACCTCACTCCGGCCGGCACCATGAAATCCATCCCAAGGATGGCGTCTTGACCAGCGAGATCCCCGACCCAAATGTCAAACCAATACACCAAACAACCTGCCAGCGTGATCTTGATTCGCGTTCTCCCGTTCGTACGGTATACGCCTTCACCAATCCCAACACAATCTTGGATCCGACTCCCGTCCACTTGGCACCCAACCTTACGAGCAAAGGCGGTATCCAGTATAGACACCTCGGCACCACTATCTAGAAGTAGGATTGCTTTTTCATTGTTGATCTTGCCCCCTACCTTGGCTTGTCTGAACCACTTTCCTGGGGCATGGTACTTCCAGTATCCACGGGACTCCCCTGTTAGCAGATCCATGGATCCAACATCCTCAGATC
The DNA here is from genome assembly GCA_011320135.1 of Phytophthora betacei. NCBI lineage: Eukaryota > Oomycota > Peronosporomycetes > Peronosporales > Peronosporaceae > Phytophthora > Phytophthora betacei. Next base: position 105,538 of record JAANHX010000656.1, on the reverse strand, counting down.
CACAGGATCCAGTGACCAGACAGACCTTAGGTGGATCTGCAGTGACCTCACCCTTGGTAGGCTCAAACCATCGACCATGTTGGCGTTTCTCCCAGTAACCACGTGCCTCTCCTCTTTGTAGATCCAGGGTTGAAGAGACTTTGGATCTGGAAAACTCGTCCACTTGGCGCAAACTAGAGACCCTGGCAACTGACACTTCATGTAGATCACGTGTATTATCGACTGGATCTAGGGTCCTGCTACCTGGATCTAGCGATGTCTTGTTCACAAATGCATAAATGCAGTACCTAGAACGCTCGGCTCGTACCGGATTCAAACCCGGCGAGCGTCCTAGTTTAACATCTTCTCTGCCACTTCCGGCAACATCCCTCGGTGCTTGGCTGGATCAAACCATTGGCGGATCTGGTTGTAGAATTCTTCCATCGGGCACTTGCCGACGTCGTGAATCTCGCCACACCCGCGACACACGTAGAAGCAATGATCCCCGGGATGACCTTTCTTGCCACACTTCTCACAGACCAGATGTTTCCAGCATCCAGATTCAGTGTGCTTCCGGGATCCGCACTGCGAACACCTGACTTGTGCTGCCCCGTCCATGAGATCTCGGGATCTGTACATCCCACGGTCCCCGGGTACGGTATCCCCCGGTCGAGAGTTGTCTCCTGTCTTCGCCGTTCGGTCGTTGGACGCAGTGAGACAGACTCGACGGTAATCTTCAGGGTCGGAGTCCGAGCCGTCGGATCCTGACTCAGTTCCTGAGTCAGGCGCCGTGACTTGGTGGACACGTCGAGCTGGGGCCGTGGGCGTCGGGGCCTTTTGGCGATACTTGCCGGATCCGACCGCCGCCTTCTTCTGGCGGTGTTTCGCGCGATCCACCGCCCGCAGTACTTCTTCAAGCTCGTCTGCGTCGGGAAGTCGTAACAGGGTCAGCCTGTCGGCCAGATCCACATCTCCCAACGTCTCGATGAAATGATCCACGTATTCCCGCAGTACCTTGGATCCCCCATCCTTGATCTTCAACTTGGCCCGTAGACCGGCCACATTTAGTCGATGTAGGTATTCCAACGGGGATTCATCCGATCTGCGGCGAGCATGGTAGTACTGTCGTGCCACCGACACTCCTAATCCACAGTACTGGGTCTGAAAACTGCGCAGCAAATCTGGCCACTTGTTCCTGGTTGATCTGCCCAGCTGCCGATACCAGCTCCTGGCTGGCCCCGCTAGCAGATCCGCAAAGGTCAGACACTTCTCAGCATCCGACGCTTGATCTCTCATGAGGGCCGACTTGACTTTGCTGATCCATGCTCTCGCTCGGTCCTCATCTTGATCCTTGCCCGTGAACTCCTTCAAGTCCGATATGGCTGAGATCCGTACCCTCTGGATCATGGACGATCCACCTGCCCCGGCTGTGGCTGTTGCTACCACGGCTGACGAAGTGGATGGGCCATCCAGATCGTCTGGGTCGAACTCATCATGGGAGTTGTCCCCCTCTACTGACTCCATCTCCACGTCCCGTGCTCCATGTTCGTGGAGCACTTGCACTAGTGGCACGGGCGCTCTCATACCCTGTTCGGCCAGGAAGCGATTCATCGCAGCTTCAAAGTGCCGCTGCAGGGTGCCCGAGGAAGTGTCGGAAGAGCCTGTGGCCGTCTGGTCCACTGGCGGGACTGGATCCGTGAGGCGATTACCTCGAGCCTGATCTGACGATAATCCCACTGGCTTCTTGCCGGATCTGGCTCGATCCTGGCTGGATTGTGTCAGATCGCGCGTAGGGCGTACTGGATCCCGAGCCTTCACGTTCACAGGGGCTTCCTGTCCTCGGATCCTCGCCCGCGCTTCCAGCATGGATGCCCCGGAGGGTCCTAAAGTCATGCGTCGTGGTTCGGACGACGTGTCTGACTCATCCTCAGCGGCGGATTCGTAGTTTGAGGACGCAGCTTGGCTGATCCTCGGCGACGACACTGGATCCATAGTGCGCGACCTTTCTCCGGTGATGGACTTAACTCTGGCAAAGAGGTCCCGCGTCGCGGATACTATGAGATCCAGGTCTAGCTCGAAGATATCCTCTGCGTCGAACACACCAGCTACGATGCCTGACTCCGTAAGCAAACGTAATAGATCTTTGACTGCCACCAACTTGTTCGCCGTTTTCGTTGGTGCTCTCACCGGTTCCCTTGGATCTTCGATCTGTCGTGGATTCAGGATCTGCATGACAGGATCTTGATGCAGGAAATCGCGTAGAGCTTGGTGGCGATACACAAACTCGAGATCCTTGTCGGACCAGCTTGACCTGGATCCAGCTTGGTCTTCTTCCGACTCTGGAGCTTGCATCTTCTTCCGCGTAGTCTTACTCGTTTTCGTCTTCTTTCTTGTTTCTTCGACTAGCGGGCTTGGGTTTAGGTACGGTGTTGGCTTAACCGGTGAATCTGCAAATGCATACCGTTTCGCCTTCACTTTCCCTTGTTTTGTTAGCGGATCTTGACTTGCGTCAAGATCCGCAGGGGTCCCCGAGGGGACCTGGGGAGGATAGAGAGGTTTCTCTTCTAGATCCGGATCCGGATCCACCTCTCTTCCGTCGACAGAGTTCCTCCCAAAACTCCATCGATCCGCGGATCTTGTTTCATTCAGCAGCGTCTTCGTCGATCCGACCTCCGACGACGCCTCTTCCCCTGGCTCAATCTTCACTTGAGCATCTTCTTGGGACTCACGGTGAAATCCCGAGTCACCAAAAGATCCGGGCACGCGCACCATTGTGGTGTAGCGGGATCAGCAAAATCTGCGAGATTGCCAGATCCAACTTACCAACTGCGCCCAGACACCGACTAACGGAGGGGTCCCCCGATGATCCGTGTTCTGCTGAACTTTCCTCACCTTGTGTACCCGTCGGTAGGGCGGGATCTGCTCTCTCGGTAACTTCCGAAGAGTTCAAGTGGTGAAGCTTGAGTGTCTTGGCGAGACGTGGGGATGGGGTGGAGCAGCAGTGGAAAATCTTCACTCTGCGTCCGTGGATCGTTCCGAATCCTAAGCGAATATTCGAGCTTATGGATCCGGGGCCTAGATCGTAGATCTGGTCGTAGGGTTGCCTTGCGGGTGTGTTCCCTTGCATTTGTGTTGTCCTTTAAGTCGTACTTGCCGCCTCCTGTGACGGGATCTTGAAAGTTGAGAGCCTCTAGGGTGTAACCGACCAAGTAGTAAATTCGGTTAACCTGTCGGATCTGCACGAGTGAAGGAAAAGCTCACTAGGTTGTAGGATCTGGCCAATGTATTATCCAGTTATCACTACCAACGCTAGATTCGCAATTCCCAACCTTCTCGGAGCTCGTACGGCCAATGTAGCTCCGGTTCTTGAGGGCAGGAAGGCACTTGCGTGATACTGTGCAAATTGAGGTCTGTATTGATATTTAAGCCTATACCTGCCTGGGTTTCTACCTTCTATGTCTTTCATCTGCTAAATCCCTTACCAGGCTCGGCTGCATGTCCCTTCTTCCCTTGACCCATCATCCCAGCTGTATTATCTTCAGATCCACCGGATCCATGGCGTAATCATTATGGTTACCCTATTATGGGTACACTCATCCGGATCCAGGTCGCTTGGATCCACTTCACTGTAAGTGTACACTCGTCGTGGATCTAAGCTCTCCAATCATCCAACATCATCTCGCAACCGTCTGTGATCTCCATTGTCCCACGAAAGCTCGAGATCCACTGCATCCATCATCCCTATATCCTGGATCCAGGTCCCTCTATACGGGATCCTCCCTCCTTGGATCCGAACTCGGAAGTATGGGATCCGGGGTACCTCGCGGTGGATCCTGACTTCTTGTTAGCCGTGGCTACTAGATCCACCTTCGGATGGCACCTACCACCATTCCTTCATAGGATCCACACTCGATCCACTCTTGTATAGTATATCCCATATCCATTTAGGTGAATCCAAGTAAGGGTGGATCCGAGGTAAGTCTTGGTGGATCTTGCCTTCTCGTACATCGCTCATACCAGATCCATCGTCACTTCATACGGGGCGCTGCTCGTCATGGCTAATCCACCACCGGCAACTTGCATCCGTGCCAGCCAACCCAAATCCTCTCTAATCACTTGAAATTGTCATTGATTCGGGATAGTGACCCCGCGTCAGGCCCATTCTCTTATTTCTGAGAAAGCACTTTACCACACTCACATCAGCGATCCTCCTCCTCCTGGCCCTCACCCTTCCTGTGGGTCCTACTTCATCCTCACATCGACATGACCGACTCACATCCATGAATCCCCTCCCTACTCTTCTTCATGAGACTGCATCACGCCGAATCTGTTACGATTCGTACGATCCCTCAAGAAATCATAGAGTAATGCTCCACAATTCAGATCCGCCTCGTCTACCCAACTGGGTTCGTCATCTCCACGCCAATACACCAGAAATTCACGGTAAATCCGTCCGTATCTAGTTCGCTTCCCCGACCTCATATCGGTGATCCTCTCGACTTCGAGCTCGTCGTCTTCGAGATCCACATTCCAACTATCTTCCGGTAGGAGGACTTCGTCGAAATCCACGCGGTCGGATACATCCACTGAAAGACGGATCTGCGGCCGATCCGGATATTCTTTGACCAACTTCAGCTTGGATACGTGTACCACAGGGAACAGGCGGTATTCGGTACCTACCGTTTCCAGCTTTACCGCATGTTCTCCAATCTTCTCGCTCACCCGGAACGGTCCATGCCATAGGTGGGCTAATTTGCGGGCATACCCCTCTTTCACTCGATCCAAATAAAGCCACACCTGCGATCCCACTTGGATTTGATGTGGACGGGCGTCTTCGTTGTGTCGATCCGCTCGATCCTGTATCGCATTCCGCAGTCGTTCGTTCACCTGGGATCTAGCTTGCCGGTAGTATTTCTGGACTTGGTATCGCCATCGCCTTGGATCTCGGTTTCTCTTCTTGGTACTGCATACTGGAATGGCCGCTTCTAGGGTGGATTTGGGATCCCACCCATGTACCAAGTAAAATGGTGTATCACCCCGGATCCTGTCTTGGGCGGTGTTCATCGCGAAGGGGAGCCGTTCTGCGTACTCATCCCAATCCCTTTGATCCAAATCCTGGACATACATCTTGAGTGCTCTCGTGATCGTCTGCACCATGCGTTCGGCCGACCCGTTAGCTTGGGGACGATATGCCATGGTTGCTCGCTGTCGCTGCCCTAGGATCCGGTTGAATGCTCGAAAGAAATCAGACATAAAGCCTGGCTCCCGATCATGTCTAATCATTTCGCTAGCACCAAATCTTCGGAAAACACACTCCTCGTACGATTCCGCAATGGTTTGCGCAGTTCTAGACGCACTAGCTTTGGCAATCACATATCCGGTAAACAGGTCCACCCAAATCAACAATTCTGTGTTTCCTTTGAACGACTTGGGCAACGAGGGGATATGATCCATGGCTATGATTTGGAAAGGGTAAGTCGCTTGGATATTCCCAGGTGACTCCCCTTCGATTGTGGGCCTGCCCTTGCCTGTCTCACAATCCACGCATTCACCGACATATCGTTGTACGCTCTTGAATAGTCCTCTCCAGTGGAAACATTCCCGGATCCGTTGGTAGGTCCGACCAATACCCTGATGTCCGCCTTCCAAGCTAGCGTGATAGTGGTGTAGGACATCCTGTTGCAAGGTTTCTGGCATCACCAGTCTCATCAATCCATCCCGATCCTCGTTGACTCTCTTCGTAGGGGGCAATAGAAGAGCAAGTCATTCAGATCCACCGCGTAATCCGTAGCGATAATGCTGCAGGATTTGGCATCTTCCCGACTTAGGTCTCGTACATCCCCCATCAGATACTTCTTTAGTCCTAGGCTCCACGCCTTCTCGTTCTGTGCTTTGAGGATCCGCTCGATGCGGACTCTCTTCACAAATGTTTCCTCGAGAATTTGGGGGTTGGATCCAATCCTTCCTCTGGACCTAGTGACGGCCATCACCTGGACTGTTCTTTTCCCGGATCCCACTACCACCGCTTCGTCTAGTCGGTTCAACGTAACGAGATCCTGATGCTCGGCCTCTCTCTCCACTTCAACACCACATTGATTCCGTAAAGCGGCGCTGGCCAAGCTATCTGCACTGGCATTCCAATCTCGCTTGACATGCACCAACTCGTGATTCATCCAACCACGCAGGTGGATCATCACTTTCTGCCGTAACAGTGTTAGGGACGGGGCCTTGCAGTCAATCTCACTTCGCACCTGTCTGATCACCAAATTTGAATCCCCACAAATCACCAGCCTTTTCGGATCTTGTCCCTTTAGTAGATCCAAACCCAGCAGTAGCCCGTTATACTCCGCTTCGTTGACGGTGAGGCCTTCCGCATAAGTATTCCTGGCCCGTACAACTTCCCATCCAGGTAGTCTCCACAGTATCGCACTGTACGCCCCGCCTCCACGTCGTACGCGAGCGGATCCATCGAAACTCAGGACGTACAGATCCTCGTCTGCCTGTACCGTCGGGATCGGGATCTGGATCCGGCGTTTGGGCTCCTTCTTAGGAGCGACCCTAGTCAGCTCTTCATCCATCTTAGCTCGAGGTATGATGCAAGCGGCCAAAACTCCCAGGATCTCGTCTTCCCCTTTCAAACATTTCACAATCTCCAGTGTCCAAGGCGAGAGTAAAGCTGCCCACTGTCCCAACCGTCCTTGTAAACCGGCCGACTTGAACAACCACGCTAGCGTAGAGTGTCGAGTCAGGATCCGGATGGATCTTCCCACCAGCAGGTTGTAATTCAGATCCAACACGCGCAGGAGCGCGAGTATCTCTTTCTCCACCGCTCCGTAGCTCAGTTCATTTGGCTTCAGTGTCCGGCTGACGAAGGTGACTGGATAGCAGATCCCCTCATGTTCTTGAACCAGAGCTGCTGAGACTGCCCAGTCGCTGGCATAAACTATTACCGTAGGTTGACGTTCCGGATCGAAGTGACGGAGGATAGGCGTGGTCGCGATTCTGTTCCTCAGTTCCACGAATGCGTGTTGAGCTCGGATCCACCGAGATTCTGCCTGTTCCATGTTATGATCCGTCGTCTTTATCCAGCCTGGATCCTCTCTCTGTTGGTCCCGGGGTGGATCCAGCTCCTGTTTCAGGTCCTCTTCTGGCGTCCTACCACTTGGATCCCTTCGTGGATCCGGCATCTCCTGGGCCAGAGCTTGTTGGATTTTCATCTGGACAGCTGGAGTGGTCATCGCGGCAAAATCTACCTCTCTCAATTCGTACAATACCGCGGCAAACAGGGCGTAATCCTCGATGAACCGACTGTAGTAGTTCAAACTGCCCAAGAAAGATTGCATCGCCCGTAACGACTGTGGGAAGGACAAATCGGCTAATGAAGACAGGTCCTTAGGATTCGCCTCCAATCCCTCCTTAAAAACTCGATGGACTAAGTACTCCACCTTGCGCATCCCCCAATAGCTCTTTACCACACTAATAGAGAGATTCCACTTAGTACACGCCTCCAGTAAGGACGTCACTCTCTCGCACAACTGATCCCACGATTCCGCCGGGATCAGAATGTCGTCGATGTAAGATCTGCGTCCTAACACAGATTGGGTCCCAGGATCCCCTGGCTCCCCCGCTTCGAATGGATCCACTTCCGTATGGCCTTCCCCAGACCCACCTGTTTCGGACTCCGGTATTCGGGTGAATCCATAGAGGGCTTTATCGATCAGGCGTTGGTAGATCTGGGGTGCGTTCTTCAATCCGAACGGCACCCGGTTCCACTCGAACAGGCCAAACGGTGTGATGAATGCGGATATTGCGCGAGCTCGATCCGTCATAGTAACCACCCAGAAACCACTGGCCATGTCTAGAGAACAGTACCAGAGTACTTTATCCAGATCTTCCAACAGCTCGTTGATTAGGGGCATCGGATACACCATCAATCGAGTCAGACCGTTAACCAGCCGGTAATCAATGCACAGACGTATATCCACCCCGTTCTTCTTGATGATGATTACCACTGGGGATGCCCACGGGGACGTCGAGAAACTGATGATCTTGGCTTGCAGCAGGCCCTTAATCAGGTCCGATAGTTTTTCCCGGAGCTGAGGTGCCACCTTCCGCACCCTCTGAGCGATCGGTTTCGCGTCGCCGACATCGATGTCACATTTGACTCCGCGGGCAGCGGGCGGTAACGCATTACCTTTACCAATCAGCAGATGTCGGCTCTCCCAGATTTTCTGACGCAGACGATCCACTTCAGCAGGTTCATTCGCCCCCGGATCCACTTGGATATCATCAATCGTGACTTCTTCTGTGGTCAGTGGTACCTCCGGGATCACCGCCATGCCTTCTCCCAGATCCTCGGCGTGTAGATCTCCGCCTTCACGGTAACAGACTTGCTCATCTTCCGTCTTCGTAGGATCCACCATTGGATCCAAACACCGCGACCCTCTCTCGCCTGGCAGTCCTTCTATCTTCGGGGGTTCAGGTACCCTGGTATCAGGGAAACCACCAGTTGGATCCAGTTGGTCCTCTAACGAGTTTAAGCCCGACAGTTCGGGTTTGACTAGTGTTGCCACTCTCGATAGGGATCCAGGCACTTTATCCAATGGAGAGCTTGGATCCACTTGTGGATCAGCGGGATCCGGCTGCTCGGCTTTAGCCCTCTGCAATCCTTCATCCACCGACCCTGCGTTATCTAAGGGCCGACTCTGGGGATCGTCCCCCGTCCTGGATCCAACTTCCATTGCTTGGATCTCAACCCGTCGATCCCTCTGCAGGATCTTTCGCGGAGTTGGATATGAAGGCCGATCCACCAAGGGGCCAGTTGGCTCCGCTGGGAGCTCCACCTCTGCGAGAGATTCGATCTCGGTAGTCGCCTCGTACACCAGATTCTGCCATTCTTTGTAGCGGCGGGATCCCACTGACACATATCCAGGTCGTCTAGGGATACCGTCCTTCGCCAACCATCGCCCGATCTCCTCATAATGGTCCAGTAATAAAATCTTGTCGCTGACGTTCGTGACCTGGCGGTATTGCGATCGACCTGGTCCTTGGATTACGGTAGGTACCCATTTCTCGCCCCGGGTGACCCACAGTCTTTCATGTTCCGCCCACTTTAACCGGTCTGGCAGCTCCCAAGTTTCCCCGGGCTCGATCCAGGTGGTCTTATCCGCCCTTATTATCCTCATCTTCGCTCCATACAACGGCCGCCGTCCGCTGAGCTGGATCCACATCTCGTCAGGGAAACAAAGTGTCCCATCCGCCAGATCCAACCTCACTCCGGCCGGCACCATGAAATCCATCCCAAGGATGGCGTCTTGACCAGCGAGATCCCCGACCCAAATGTCAAACCAATACACCAAACAACCTGCCAGCGTGATCTTGATCCGCGTTCTCCCGTTCGTACGGTACACGCCTTCACCAATCCCAACACAATCTTGGATTCGACTCCCATCCACTTGGCACCCAACCTTACGAGCAAAGGCGGTATCCAGTATAGACACCTCGGCACCACTATCTAGGAGTAGGATTGCTTTTTCATTGTTGATCTTGCCTCCTACCTTGGCTTGTCTGAACCACTTTCCCGGGGCATGGTACTTCCAGTACCCACGGGACTCTCCTGTTAGCAGATCCATGGATCCAACATCCTCAGATCCATAGGATCCAGTGACCAGACAGACCTTAGGTGGATCTGCAGTGACTTCACCCTTGGTAGGCTCAAACCATCGACCATGTTGGCGTTTCTCCCAATAACCACGTGCCTCTCCTCTGTGTAGATCCAGGGTTGAAGAGACTTCGGATCTGGAAAACTCATCAACTTGGCGCAAACTAGAGACCTTGGCAACTGACACTTCATGTAGATCACGTGTATTATCGACTGGATCTAGGGTCCTGCTACCTGGATCTAGCGATGTCTTGTTCACAAATGCATAAATGCAATACCTAGAACGCTCGGCTCGTACCGGATTCAAACCCGGCGAGCGTCCTAGTTTAACATCTTCTCGGCCACTTCTGGCAACATCCCTCTGTGCTTGGCTGGATCAAACCATTGGCGGATCTGGTTGTAGAATTCTTCCATCGGACACTTGCCGACGTCGTGAATCTCGCCACACCCGCGACACACGTAGAAGCAATGATCTCCGGGATGACCTTTCTTGCTACACTTCTCACAGACCAGATGTTTCCAGCATCCAGATTCAGTGTGCTTCCGGGATCCGCACTGCGAGCACCTGACCTGGGCTGTCCCGTCCATGAGATCTCGGGATCTGTACATCCCACGGTCCCCGGGTACGGTATCCCTCGGTCGAGAATTGTCTCCGGTCTTCGCCGTTCGATCGTTGGGCGCAGTGAGACAGACTCGACGGTAATCTTCAAGGTCGGAGTCCGAACCGTCGGATCCTGACTCAGTTCCTGAGTCAGGCGCCGTGACTTGGTGGACACGTCGAGCTGGGGCCGTGGGCGTCGGAGCCTTTTGGCGATACTTGCCGGATCCGACCGCCGCCTTCTTCTGGCGGTGTTTCGCGCGATCCACCGCCCGCAGCACTTCCTCAAGCTCATCTGCGTCTGGAAGACGTAACAAGGTCAGCCTGTCGGCCAGATCCACATCTCCCAACGTCTCGATGAAGTGATCCACGTGTTCCCGCAGTACCTTGGATCCCCCATCCTTGATCTTCAACTTGGCCCGTAGACCGGCCACATTTAGTCGATGTAGGTATTCCAGCGGGGATTCATCCGATCTGCGGCGAGCATGGTAGTATTGTCGTGCCACCAATCCACAGTACTGGGTCTGGAAGCTGCGCAGCAAATCTGGCCACTTGTTCCTGGTGGATCTGCCCAGCTGCCGATACCAGTTCCTGGCTGGCCCCGCTAGCAGATCCGCAAAGGTCAAACACTTCTCAGCATCCGACGCTTGATCTCTCATGAGGGCCGACTTGACTTTGCTGATCCATGTTCTCGCTCGGTCCTCATCTTGATCCTTGCCCGTGAACTCCTTCAGGTCCGATATGGCTGAGATCCGTACCCTCTGGATCATGGACGATCCACCTGCCCCGGCTGTGGCTGTTGCTACCACTGCTGACGAAGTGGATGGGCCATCCAGATCATCTGGGTCGAACTCATCATGGAAGTTGTCTCCCTCTACTGACTCCATCTCCACGTCCCGTGCTCCATGTTCGTGGAGCACTTGCACTAGTGGCACGGGCGCTCTCATACCCTGTTCGGCCAGGAAGCGATTCATCGCAGCTTCAAAGTGCCGCTGCAGGGTGCCCGAGGAAGTGTCGGAAGAGCCTGTGGCCGTCTGGTCCACTGGCGAGACAGGATCCGTGAGGCGATTACCTCGAGCCTGATCTGACGATAATCCCACTGGCTTCTTGCTGGATCTGGCTCGATCCTGGATGGATTGTGTCAGATCACGCGTAGGGCCTACTGGATCCCGAGCCTTCACGTTCACAGGGGCTTCCTGTCCTCGGACCCTCGCCCGCGCTTCCAGCATGGATGCCCCGGAGGGTCCTAAAGTCATGCGTCGTGGTTCGGACGACGTGTCTGACTCATCCTCAGCGGCGGATTCGTAGTTCGAGGACGCAGCTTGGCTGATCCTCGGCGATGACACTGGATCCATAGTGTGCGACCTTTCTCCGGTGATGGACTTAACTCTAGCAAAGAGGTCCCGCGTCGCGGATGCTATGAGATCCAGATCTAGCTCGAAGATATCCTCTGCGTCGAACACACCAGCTACGATGCCTGACTCTGTAAGCAAACGTAATAGATCCTTGACTGCCACCAACTTGTTCGCCGTTTTCGTTGGTGCTCTCACCGGTTCCCTTGGATCTTCGATCTGTCGTGGATTCAGGATCTGCATGACAGGATCTTGATGCAGGAAGTCGCGTAAAGCTTGGTGGCGATACACAAACTCGAGATCCTTGTCGGACCAGCTTGACCTGGATCCAGCTTGGTCTTCTTCCGACTCTGGAGCTTGCATCTTCTTCCGCGTAGTCTTACTCATCTTCGTCTTCTTTCTCGTTTCTTCGACTAGCGGGCTTGGGTTTAGGTACGATGTTGGCTTAACCGGTGAATCTGCAAATGCATACCGTTTCGCCTTCACTTTCCCTTGTTTTGTTAGCGGATCTTGACGCAAGTCAAGATCCGCAGGGGTCCCCGAGGGGACCTGGGGAGGATAGAGAGGTTTCTCTTCTAGATCCGGATCCACCTCTCTTCCGTCGACAGAGTTCCTCCCAAAACTCCATCGATCCGCGGATCTTGTTTCATTCAGCAGCGTCTTCGTCGATCCGACCTCCGACGACGCCTCTTCCCCTGGCTCAATCTTCACTTGAGCATCTTCTTGGGACTCACGGTGAAATCCCGAGTCACCAAAAGATCCGGGCACGCGCACCATTGTGGTGTAGCGGGATCAGCAAAATCTGCGAGATTGCCGGATCCAGCTTACCAACTGCACCCAGACACCGACTAACGGAGGGGGTCCCCCGATGATCCGTGTTCTGCTGAACTTTCCTCACCTTGTGTACCCGTCGGTAGGGCGGGATCTTGCTCTCTCGGTAACTTCCGAAGAGTTCAAGTGGTGAAGCTTGAGCGTCTTGGCGAGACGTGGGGATGGGGTGGAGCAGCAGTGGAAAATCTTTACTCTGCGTCCGTGGATAGTTCCGTATCCTAAGCGAATATTCGAGCTTATGGATCCGGGGCCTAGATCGTGGATCTGGCCGTAGGGTTGCCTTGCGGGTGTGTTCCCTTGCCTCTGTAGTTCCTTTGCGTCGTACTTGCCGCCTCCTGTGACGGGATCTTGAAAGTTGAGAGCCCCTAGGGTGTAACCGACCAAGTAGTAAATTCGGTTAGCCTGTCGGATCTGCACAAGTAAAGGAAAAGCTCACTAGGTTGTAGGATCTGGCCAATGTATTATCCAGTTATCACTACCAACACTAGATTCGCAATTCCCAACCTTCTCGGAGCTCGTACGGCCAATGTAGCTCCGGTTCTTGAGGGCAGGAAGGCACTTGCGTGTCACTGTGCAAATTGGAGTCTGTATTGATATTTAAGCCTATACCTGCCTGGATTTCTACCTTCTATGTCTTTCATCTGCTAAATCCCTTACCAGGCTCGGCTGCATGTCCCTTCTTCCCTTGACCCATCATCCCAGCTGTATTATCTTCAGATCCACCGGATCCATGACGTAATCATCATGGTCACCCTATTATGGGTACACTCATCCGGATCCAGGTCGCTTGGATCCACTTCACTGTAAGTTTGCACTCGTCGTCGATCTGAGCTCTCCCATCATCCAACATCATCTCGCAACCGTCTGTGATCTCCATTGTCCCACGAAAGTTCGAGATCTACTGTATCCATCATCCCTATACCCTGGATCCAGGTCCCTCCAGGCGGGATCCTCCCTCCTTGGATCCGAACTCGGAAGTATGGGATCCGGGGTACCTCGCGGTGGATCTTGACTCTTCATTAGCCGTGGCTACTAGATCCACCTTCAGAGGGCACCGACCATCCTTCCTTCATAGGATCCACACTCGATTCACTCTTGTATAGTATATCCCATATCCATCTTAGTGAATCCAGGTAAGGGTGGATCCGAGGTAAGTCTTGGTGGATCTTGCCTTCTCGTACGTCGCTCATATTAGATCCATCGTCATTCCATACGGGGTGCTGCTCGCCATGGCTAATTTACCACAGGCAACTTGCATCCGTGCCAGCCAACCCAAATCCTCTCTAATCACTTGAAATTGTCACTGATTCGGGGTAGTGACCCCGCGTCAGGCCCATTCTCTTATTTCTGAAAAAGCACTTCACCACATTCATATGGGAGAAGTCGTTCCTATCCATGGCAACGAACTTCGGAGAGGTTCAGGTAGTCTACCCGCATTGACTACAAGTGCTACCAAGTGTGACGGGGTCACACAGCACCTTGCGCTAGAGGAAGTTATTTTCCGAGAGTATACAAACTCTCGGTGAGCGGCAGTTCACAGGTCCCCTCTTTAATTAAAGAGAGCGAAGTGACCTAAATAAGGTAGATTGTAAACTGAGTATATTAACCAATGGTTGACTTTGAACGACCTTGGTACCTTGTACCAAATATCCCGGAGTATGACGTGTCATACTCCTGAAGTGTGAAGTGTCACACTTCATGTAACCAGGGTACACTTAGGGCTACGTACCCCGTTACAACCCTTCTCGTGAAACAATGAGGCAGCGTATATTTTCATCGTTTATGTCCTTCTCACTTATGCGAGCGAAAAACTCGTATCTTAGCTCCTGCAACTCGGACCGTCATTTTCAAAACTGAAAATGGCAGCCCTTCCACCGCCTTTCCGGGTGTTTGTGGCTTCTCGGCGTCGACTTGGGCAGCAGTGGTCGTGTGATGTTCTTGCTATCCTTCTTAAACCACTTGTGGTGCGGTCTACAGCACCGAGTCGACTCCGGGGACTGCGTCGCCTCTGCATGCGTCAGTCAAACGAATTGACGGAGAAATTAAATGCCTTCAATTTCATATTTATGACCAATCACACCCCGCTACTTTAGCCACAAGTCTGTGAGTGACCCTTATATGTATTGTGGTTCTCATCCATTTTGGCAAAGCGGATGATCCGAGATCCACTTTATTGGATCCGATTTGCTGAATGCCGTCGAAATAGAAAATGGCACTTGCTATTCAACCCGACTGGTGTGGAAGAGACAGGCTAATGGTGCCCGACAGCACCCGATCAATGCCCGACCATGCCCGACACAAAATAAGTCAGTTGAGCAATCAAGCGTCCGTATACGTATATCCGGATGTGAAGACTTTGTGGTTTGAGCGTGCAAGTACGACCGGCATCATGTCTTGAGCATGAGAAACTTTAATCAGTAGAGCTCAGTGGGACTGGTAAGTGCAGAATCAAAATCAACTTGTTGAAAAAGTTAACTATAGACACATATATATGTATCTGTAGCGCAGATACTGTAACTCCTTCCTACTCAGCATGCACAGACCTTGGGCACCAGCGAATACCTCAAACGCTAGCAGAACATACATACCACAATTGTATGAATCTACTTGTACCCCTAGATCGCCCATGTAGTGGTGTACTCGGTATTTCCTTGGTGCGTAGTTTGGCAGCTGCATTGCCAGCTTTTCTGCGATCGCTCGAACGCTAACGACATAGCTCGAGCTCATTGGGTCGTAGATGCACACATCATTCAGATTTAAGTTCACCATTACGCAGCACCAATGCGTGTTGCTGCAGCATATAGGGATCAGAATTTTCTCGTTCGTCTTGCCCGCGAAAATTGAAGCGAAGGCTCTGGTATTGACAGGACTATCTTCATTATCAATGGAACCGATAACACCTGGATCCACAATGACGACATCATTTCGTTCTCCGAACAGCTTGGACATGACGATATTCATGGTATCGTCGCTTAGCTGTTTTTTTCCGACGAGATCTAGAATTTCTGCCTGTTTGTCAAACATAACGTTTAGTTAGAAAGTGTTGTAGTGATGGCATGATTTCGTCGACGTACCTTTGCAGACAAAAGCGGGATTGACTGCATCTTTGACAGCATATCCGTCTGTAGCACCACTTGAAACGGAGCAGGCATTGGGAGTGTGAAGTCAATGGTTTCGACCCACTTCACAGCCTTCTCGACCTGTTTTACCACCTTTATTGCCCTGTGCCACCTATTCATGATCCCAATTGTACTCGTTGAGTACGCACCAAAGCCTGGAATATCCAGCGCCACGGCACTTTCTGCTAGGCCTTTGTGCTTCGACTGCAGAGCCGAAACCTTTTTCCTGCAAATGGCAATTTGTTCAGGGCGCAATATCCGCGTGATCGACTCTGCTGGTATCAAAGCGATTGTGGGTGGCAAGCTCGATATTGTTCGTGCTGTAGGTGTCTTGAACTTGAAGCCATACTCCCCCATTTTGAACTTGTTCACAACTGCAGCTGACGATATGTATGTTGCATCCGAAGACAGCGCTGCATCCACGGACGCCAAGCTTAAATTCGAAGCGTACAGCTCTGAGTCTTCTTGAGCTACAATGACAGTTTTTTTACGAGCTGCCTTCTTTGATCTGGCTGTCTGTCTTGGTCGTCCTCGCGATCTTGGAGGACTCGCTATCACAAATGGCGTGTCCTCCGTTGCTGGTGGTAGTGTGCTTAATTCAACGTCCCCGACTGTATCCAATTCTTCCCCGACTGGATCCCATTCTTCCCCGACTGGACCCGATTCTTCCTCGACTGGACCTGATATGCCCCCGACTGGCCCGATAAATCTACAACCTGTGTTGTTTCGACGGAGTTGCAGCTTGTGGCATGGTCAGACTCAGAGGCAGTTGGGGATACATGACTCACATTTGCTGTATCCGCATGACGAGTAAGCAGTTCTGCCGACACGTGGTGAGTCGGCCGTGCAGTCGGATCGTGACCAGTAAGTAGTGGCGGCGACAGCGCATCATCGCGCGAGTTGCTAGTCGAACCGTGACGCTCAGATTCAGCTGGTGGTAAAATTGGCACACCGGGATCCTCGAATTTGCCTCTCTTGAACCGCCCAGTCACACTTTGAAGATACTGCATCGCTTCTTTATACTGCGTCATGCCGAGTCCCGCCATGGTGTCACAAATTTGGGATGCAAATTGCAGTGCTTCACGATATTTGCGGTTCGAGTCCCACGGTCTCGCCTGTGAGGGCATCACATTTTTTACCTCAAAAGACTTTGGCTCCGCTGTGTCAGAGACGACACTTGAATTTTCAATCGCCGCACGCACAGTAGACAACAGCCACCGCCTGTTTAACAGTAGTGTGGGGATGACTGTCTCCTGACCAAGAGCCTTTCGGAGGTAGAAAACGTGTCGACAGGGTAGCAATCTCGTGCACATGAATAGACAGGAGTACTTCCATTCGCGCTTAGTAACTGAATACTCGGCGTTCATCTCGTCCAGCGCGTCATCAGCTGTAGATATACTCTTGATAAAATACACGTCTGGGCACCCCTCATAAAACGTGTACGACGCAGATCCAATAGCATACGAATACTGCCCGAATATAAGTTCACAAGCATGCTCACTGACAATATTCGCCACCAGTGTCATCTCGCTGTCGTAATCAGGATGCTGGACGGTCACATTCTTGTATACTTCTGCAATGAACAATCGCTCTTGTAACGTTTGATAGTACATGGTCGAAGCGATGCACTCATCCACCCCCATAAACGAATCCACCCACTCTTTAAGCTGCTTCCAAGAGGCTTCTAGGCGATTGTTGGTATTATTGCCGAGTGTGACGGTATTCTGGCGCCTATGTGCACACCAGAGCTCACGACAGCTGTCCCAATTCTTTCGAAAGTACTTCACAAAAGGATGTTTATCAATGCGAGAAGAAATATCTTCCAGTTCATGATCTGTGACTTCTACACCGACTGAGCCCGACTCCACACCGACTGAGCCCGACTCCACACCGACTACGATACCAGATCGATCATTCGCAACTGGACCGGCATAACCAATCGACGCAAGATGCACCATGTACTGGAGGCGTTTGTCGTACTCTGCTTCCGTTTTTGCGTAGACAAGTAAGCTCACAACACCGCCAAGTTGCTCTTTCTGAGACCTCGAAAATCCGTAGTCAGCTGAAGCAATCTCTTCCCGTAGGTACTTCAGCACGTGGAATTGGCAAAGTAAGACTGTCACCCCTGGAAATGCCTTTTCAAGTACGGAAAGTTCTGTGAAATCCTTATCCACCAGCACACATTGAAGTCTTGACCACGCAGGATTATTCGCTTTGAATTCCTCTATCGCTGTCAACAGGGTTTCATAGCGCTCATTTTGAAGCAGCGCGTGCTGCACAAACTGGCCCTTGCCGAACGTATCGTGTGCCATGAATGAAAAAACTTTATACTTAGACCGGTTCGTCCCGTGCGTTGCGTCAATCATCAGAACTTCAGGAAATTGGTCGAATAGTGTTCGCATGTGCTTTGTTTGCAATGTGATGCAAGTCGCAATTTCTGCGTATCCAATAGCACACAAAACAACAAATGTTAACTTCATGAATTGACATTAGACCTGATAAAAGCATTCACTCTACCTTGCCACCAACGTCGTCCAAAAAAACCCGACCAACGTTCCCTGGCACATCACCAAATTGCTTCATCCACTTCTTAAGCCGCTTGTCAGTGCTTGAAGGCCCATCGCGTTGTTCCCGAGCCTTTAGTTTCTGGACGAGGTTTTGCACATCTTTTGGGGTGGGGTTACTGTCGGTGTGCTTCATTAGGTGGCTGATGATACCAGACTTCTTGACACCTTTTTTTCGAAGTAGATCAACTGTAGTTAGCGTTGACTCGTCGAGGATAATGCGTTTCGATGGATGTGAAGAGAAAGCCAGGCTTGTCAGACGATGATTGTGCTCTAGTCGGCAACGAGTGATCCGCACAGCAAACGTCGTATTCTTTGTATCAACTACCTGGACGCAGACATTAATCTGTAGAGCATATATAACCACTGTCAGTCAGTGAACTACCCGAATGACCCCGACTGGACCCGACCAGTCCCGACCAGGCCGACATATATGTACCTGCGCCTTGCAGCCCTGTGCTCGAGTCTCTTGGCGTGGCCGCTTCGTAGCTACAGACTTGTACTTCCCTGAGTGCGTACAAGCGAACGTCCTCGAATACTGTTCCCACGATGCTGGTATTTTAGCTGCTTTTGACTGTGACTTGTCAATCCTGGCATTGCGCTCTGCCACGCTGGTATTAGAGCGCGCCCTGAATATCTACAAGACAGATAGCACAAAATTAGTGGGACAGCGGGGTCAGACATCCGTTCATTAAATCTTGAATGAATCTCGCATACTTGAAACGTTTGGGCTTCATACGCAGCCAGGTACTCGTCGAAGGCCGCCCACGAGGCAAACTCCACCGTGTTGGGTGGTAATGCCACCACGCGTGCGGGGGGACCACCCTCGCTAGTGCTGCTGGTTAAATCGGTTACATCCGACACACTGAAAGCCTCGGAAGACTCTCCATCACCCGAACCAGCACCGCTCGCAGCGGGTGTTGGGGGCCAGACGTCGTCCTGGGAGTCTTCTCGGGGCGGCTCAGAATCGCTGCTGTCGCTCTCGTCGATCTCGCGCGCGACAGCCCCAGTTAGCGGCCTCTTCTGGACGGCTCGGACGCGGAGATCCATTTCCCCCTCCTGCAGCCTTACGATCGTTACGCTGTTCGAAATTTAGTGGCTGTCAGGCTGAATGGTATACATGGTACACACTGTATACATCGTACGGATGGGAGCGCGTCAAAAATTTGTAGGGGAAGGTTAACTCAGATAGTCACTCTCATAGAAAATAGGGGTAAGGTACCGGTAAGACTGCTATGTATGATGATGGGCACTTCGAATTAAAGAGGAAGTGCCAGAATTGCCGTCTTTGGACGGCATATGTGACGGGGTCACACAGCACCTTGCGCTAGAGGAAGTTATCTTCCGAGAGTATACAAACTCTCAGTGAACGGCAGTTCACAGGTCCCCTCTTTAATTAAAGAGAGCGAAGTGACCTAAATAAGGTAGATTGTAAACTGAGTATATTTATAGGTAGGTTAAGTTTGTGGTTAATACAAACTATCAGTTACCTATAGAAATGCAATGTCATTTAACCAATGGTTGGTTTTGAATGACCTTGGTACCTTGTACCAAATATCCCGGAGTATGACATGTCATACTCCTGAAGTGTGAAGTGTCACACTTCATGTAACCAGGGTACACTTAGTGCTACGTACCCCGTTACATCCTCCCCCACTTAGGTTCGGTTTACCGACCAATCAGAATGAAGAGATGTTCGTCACAAACTCTCATTCTCAAAGTCGAAAACCATCGACTCGGCCGCGCGAGCGCGGCGGAGGCTCACTTTACAGTTAGAGCCTCGAGCAGCAACCTGTGCGCTCTTCGTCAAGGTCTCCACTTCGACCGTTAACATGCCTCGTGGCACTGCTAAGAGCGGTGCTAAGACACGCTCCAAGGCTGCAGCCGGTAAGGCGCAGGCCAAGAGCACTAAGCCTCACGGCAAAGGCTCTGCACTTAAGGAGGCTACTCAGGTGGCCTCCGAGGCTATCGGATCCTCGGGTGACGCGGCTGCGGACAAGCGCGCAAGCAGGCGCCGCAGTCCGTCGCCCTCGTCTTCAGACAATCGTCCGAACCCTCGGTTCGTAGAACGTGAGTTCAACTCGGGCAGTGAGGACGATGCCGAGTCCGAGAGCACTCATGATGCTCCTGCGGGCTCTGTGGGAGGGCACAGCCCAGTGCCCAGTGAGCACAAAGAAGACAGCGTGCAGTCGTCCGCTAGTGATCACGGTGATCACAGTCCCAGGACCTCTGTGCGCTCTGAGAGTCCGGCCGTTAAGGCTAAGGGCACTCCCAAAGCCGGTGGCGATGAGGAAGGGAGTCCTCGCAAACGTCTCTCGCTTGCCGAGGGTCTTGCGCGCGCTAAGGCCTCTAAAGCCGAAGGCGCCAAGCCCTCAAAGAAGCGTACCGCCTCTAAGTCTCCACTCCGCGAGGAGAAGGAGACTCGACGCTCCTATCAGAGTCTCTTCGGCTCCTCGGATGAAGAGGAGGAGAAGGAGGAAGAAGAGGAAGAGGAGGGTACCATTGTTGAGCCCCGGGAGGTCTCGAATGACCTCGACCAGCAGCAGGAGGATTTCCAAGCTGCCCAGCGTGTGCGTGGGGGTTCGGTGGCGGCACCCGTCAGCCAGGGAGCTGCCATCAACTCAAGAGGGTATTGGCCTCCCGAGGAGAGCTCTGGGGCTGACCTCTTCTTAGAGCTTCTCGTCGCTCCTCGTGGCCTTGTGGGCGGCCACACTTCTAGGGGCATCTATGAACGAGCCCTTGTTCAGAAAGAACAGTTGTTCGTCGACAACGTGGAGGCTGCTCGGTGTGTGCTTCTCGCGCCACACCGCATTCCCCTTAAGGACTTCACGACTTGTCGTAAGAAGCCCGAGACCCGGGGTGGTCTCTATCCTGTTTGGGGATACCCCTGGGTTATGCCCGAGAACTGTCCCACATGGAGTTCTTGTGAGGACATGTTCTGGGCGTGGGTGGAGACTCTCAAGTACTCGCCCACGGAGTTATGGGAACTCCATGAAGATCAGCAGCTGTCCCACATCCTGGACCAGCGTGATCTTCGTGTGAGGTTTGCCCACTTGATCAGCAAGCGTATGCTGCCAAGGGACATCCTGAAGCGCGCGGCTTCTAGCGCTCACGATGAGCGCGGGTACGGTATGTATTCATCATCCGTACCCCGTTCGGGCAAGAAGCCCCGGACTACTTATGAAGCTGCCGCCGCTTCTGTTCCCAGATTGCGACAGCCTTCGGGCAGTCAATCAGGAGCCGTTCAATCGGCTCCCACGAGTTCTCGGAGTGAGCATAACCCCTCCACTTCACGAGGAGCTGTCGCTTCCCGCGACACCGTTGCTCCTGGAGGATCCGCTCCACGTGGAAGTGGACTTCTCCATTCCGGTCAAGCAGGGGCGGAGGTGCCCTCGTACGAGTACGAGTACTCGGCGCCTCCCGAGAGCCACTCTCGTTCGAGTGCTCCGACTGCGGGTCCGACACGGGACCCTGAGGTTGACCGCCTCCGTCAACGTCTCCTCGTGCTTGAGATTGCACTTGGCCTTGGGACTGGCGGTAATGCTGCCGCCCAGGCCGGGAATCAGGGCGAGCTCGCTCGTCTTGCGGGTCGCCTGGACCTGGTGGAGCGAGAGGTCGCGAGCCTGCACCTGCGGGTGGACCGCCGGGCCTCTTCGTCCGATCTGGACGAGGCCTTTCGCATGATCCGACGGATCGAGGCTTTGTTGCCACGTCCGGAGCCGCCTGCGGCACACTCCCAGACGTACGCGTATGGTGCGTACCCGGCGTACTCAGCGTACTCGGCGTATGGCGCCGGGGTCCGTTCGTATGGAGCCCCTCCGGCGTACGGTCTTGACCGCAGCCTTGCCGTCCCGACCGAGGCTTGGGTGCCTGCTCCGACGCCCTCGTCGACGACTGTGACCGGCCCTCGCTTCGAGGAGCTGGGTCAAGGGGGGTCTGCGAGTCAGCAACCCCCTGCGGGTCAAAGTACCGCTTAAGACGTCCGACATAGAACGTCGGGTGCGTCGTCATTGACTTTGGAAGGTCGATGGTGTACGACGCACCATGTCTGGCCAGGACTGCAAAAGGTCCGATGAAGCGGTGCTTCAGCTTGTTGCTGCCGACAGAGCTAACAGTGTCTAGAGGTAGGTTCCTCGTGTCTAGTAACACTAAGTCACCAATCTCAAATATACTTAAGTTTCCTCTTCCTTGTTTGTCCGAGTACTCCTTTTGTTTATCTTGGGCCGCTGCCATGGCATCGCGGACCCTGCTGACAATGTTCAGCTTGGTATCCAATTAGGATTCCACCTGTTTCCGCAGCGAAACTGGCCTCACATCCGAGACCTGGGAGGAAAGGGCTTTCCGAGCCTCTCCCCCACTTAGAATAGAGGAGTCAGTGTTTCCTCGAAGAGTGAGAGGCACTCTGGGGTGGCGGAAGCCGTTCAAGTAGAACGGCGTGAACCCCGTGGACGCGTGCACCGCGTTGTTGAGCGCAAACTCAACAACTGGAAGCTGCGTCGACCACGTACGTGGCGCTGCCGCGCACACACTGCGCAGAGTGTCCTCGAGCACTCGATTGACGCGCTCTGTTTGGCCGTCTGTCTGCGGATGATCCGCAGTGGACATCTGCAGACGAGTTCCCAGTAAAGGGAACAGCGTTTTCCAAAACGCAGCAGTGAACCGCGGGTCTCGGTCCGAGACAATCGTCTCCGGGAGACCGTGATAGCGGAACACGCCATCGACGAACAACCTTGCGGTTTGTTCGCCCGTCACAGTGACGGGAACTGGAGCAAGATGTACCATCTTGCTCAGCCGACACACGAACACCAAAATTCCGGTGTTGCCGTGTCCGTCGGCGGGAAGCCCAAAGATGAAGTCAAGACTCATCGACTTCCAACAATCAGCCGGTACGGGCAGGCTCTGTAGTGGAGCCGAAGAGTGCCCTGCGGGTTTAACCCGCTGACATGTTTCACATGTCTTGACGTACCGGGCGACCCACTTGTACATGTGGGTCCACCAGAAGGACTGAGAGACCGACAGAAAGGTCTTCTCGCGGCCCAAGTGGCCGCTGGAGGGCGCGTCATGCGCCTCCGCGAGGATGTCGAACTTCAGATCCTCGTCGTTGGGTACAACCACCCGTGGAGGATCAGTGGGCTCTACCCGATAATAGAGGAGGCCCTCCTTCAACTCATATCGGTGGAGCCGTGAGCGCTGTCGCGACGAGAGCCAGTCGGACTTCGCGCTCGTTCCGGCCTTAAGGAACTTGACGATAGGCGCGACAGCCTCATCGTCCCGATACGCCATGCGTATCCGATCATATAGATCCGTTGTCACCCGCGTGATGTGGGCCAACTCATAGTCGGGACGCCTAGAGAGGGCGTCCGCAAGCACGTTGAGCTTGCCCGGCTTGTACTCGACGCGGAAGTTATATTCCGCGAAGAAGGACAGCCACCTCGCCATCCGTTGGGAGAGGTGAGGCGAGTTAGTCGCCGTCCTCAAGGACGCGTGGTCTGTGTAGATCACAAAGGGCGTAGAGCCCAGAAGGTGAACACGGAACTTCACAAGGGCATATTTCATTGCCAGGAGCTCCTTGTCATGGACAGGGTAGTTCCGCTCGGCGGCTTTGAGCTGCCTGGACTGGAATGAGATGACTCGTTCCTGTCCAGCCGTGTCGTCCTGCAGCAATGCACACCCGATGGCGTAATCGGAGGCATCGCAGACGACGCTAAACGGCTTCGTCTCGTCCGGCAGAGCCAGGACAGGGGCCTCTTGGAGACTGGCCTTGATGCTGTCAAAAGCATCCTGGTGCTCTTGCTCCCAGCGCCAGTCGACGTCCTTCTGAAGGAGGCTCGACAAAGGCTTAGCGAAGCCCGCGTACCCAGCGCTGTACTTGTGAAGGTAGTTGGCCAAACCCAACCACTTTCGAAGATCCTTCTGGGATCGGGGCGTCGGCCATGCTGCTATGGCCTTGACCTTGTCTGGGTCAGCCCGAACGCCCACGTTGCTTACGAAGCAACCGAGAACTTTGATCTCTGGTGACGCGAAAACGCACTTGTCGATGTTGGCGTAGAGCTTGTTCGCTCGCATCACGTCCAACACTCGACGGAGGTGTCCTAGATGCACCTCCATGGCCGTCTTGCCTCCCTCGGCACGGCTATGGACGAAAATGTCGTCGAAGTACGTCTGTACGAAGGTACGCAAAGGGCGGAACAATTGCGTCACCAGGCGATTGAACGTCGCCGGGGCGTTAGACAAGCCCTGCGGCATGACGAGCCACTCCCAAAGCATGCCGCTTGGAGTGCTTACCGCGGTGAGCGGGATGTCACTCTCTCGCATCAGGATTTGGTAGTATCCGTCTACCACATCCAGCGCACTGTACAGTACGCTCCCGGCCATGTTGTTCAACAACACATCCTTTCGTGGGATCGGTGTTTGGGCCGGCACCGTTGCGTTGTTCAGCTTGTTATAAGCGTGAACCAGACGCCACTTTCCGTTCGGCTTACGAACGCAGAAAGTCGGCGTCGAGTGCGGGGATTTCGACTCCCGCACCATGCCTGCCTTCGCTTTCGCGGCGAAGAAGGCATCAATGACCTCGCACTGTTCGCGCGGGAGAGGCCATTGCCTCGTGACACAATACTTTGTGCCGGGCACGAGATCAATCTCGTGCCGTACGCCTCGATCCGGTGGGAGCTGGGTCGGTGGGTGTTTATTCACCACGTCCGCATACTCCGTCACCAAAGGATACACCGGATCCTTGGGGTTCTTGAGAATCTCAGAACCCAAGCGCGCCTGACGCTGCTTGGTCATGTCTTCCAGGACGTTCTCGTCCAAGACAGAGGAGGAGTTCAGCTCCTCCTGAGTGGTCTCAGGTCTTATGAGTACCATCTCAGCGATCTCTCCAGCCTTGCGGTTGGCCAGGAAAGACTCAGCCGTCATTTCCTCGAGGTTCAGTATCTCTGCAACCTCTGGCAACTGTTCCAAGTGGACACCAGATGCCTTGACGGGTAAACCCGTCTCGCTATCGAAGATGTGATAGCACTCTTCCACCGGCCTTGTCGGAGGAGCCCGGGCCCTGGACTCCGAGTCGCTTGAAGCGACGTCGATCGGAACGAAGTTCGGATCCGACTTGAGGCGGCGGCGGCGTCTTTGCCGACGGCTTCTGTGACGGGGAGCTTTGCTGCCCACGTCTAGGGATGTCGTCGCTACGACATCCGAGGCACTCGTGGCCTCGTGTGGTACTGTTGTACCCACACAGGAAGCGTGTTCAACGCCTTCCTCTTCAGTTAAGGTCTGGGCGACCGCGTGTGGCACTGTGTTACCCACACAGGAAGCGTATCCGACGTCTTCCTCTTCAGTTATGGTCTGGGCGACCGTGAGTGGAACTCTGTTACCCACTCTGAACACGCTGTTCTCAGTGTTCATGACAGCTGCAGCTGTCTGCGGAACTAAGTTACCCGCCTGTGGACCTAAGTTACCCACTTGGCCGGCGCCTCTTCTGGGCGCGGCCACCATCAAAACATCCTCGGAGTCGTCATATACGTCGACGACTCCCAAGCATCTGCCGGATGCTTTGGTACCCTGGCAGCCCTCGCGGGCGCCCCCGGTCCTGACAGAGGTGGGAACATGACTCACCAATGCTCTGTCGGACTGCGCAGGGCGGCTGGCACCGATTGCCTTGCCTCGCCAGTCGATCCAGGGCTCGTGCTTCTCAAGCCAGGGCATGCCCAGGATCATATCATATGGATCCATATCGAGAACAGTGAACTGTTCGAGGCTGTCAAAGTCTTCAAACTTGACAGCCAGATCCACTTGGACGTTGGGGACAGTGACGACCTTCCCGTCGGCCAGTCGCACTGACACCGTCCCGTTGCCCTTGCTTTCTCGCAAAGCTTCGGACAACTTGTTGCTGTTACGAGCAACCGTCTGGCGGCGTGCGAAATTCTTCGACGCCCCAGAGTCAATCAAGATTCTAAAGGGGTGATCGTACCCCCGTACACATCCGTGTACTACGAGCAACCCGCCGCTGCTCTTCGCCGATTCGAGAGTGCGAAGACTCTCAGGGGCTAAGTCCCCGTGGTACGCGCCACCCGCGCACCCATCACGAAGACTTAGTTCTTCCCCAGTAGGGCGCCCCGCCCCTACTGGTTCCCTGCGTTTCCCTGTCCCCGGGATCCTGGCTTCTGCCAGCGACCCTTGAGGACGGGCTTGGGGAAGGACCGTCTGCGGAGTCTTTCCGCGGGACAGTCGCGCTTGAAGTGGCCCATCTTCCCACAGCCGAAGCAGCGGATGTCACGCTGTTCGGCGGACCCGAGTTCCATGGGAACTGGTCCGTTGGGGCTTGTTCGACCGGGAGCCGACAAGGAACTCCCAAGCCACGCTGAGGCCGGCGTACGCGCCTGGCGATGGCTGTATTCTTCTTGAAGAGCCACTTGAATCGCCTCTTCAAGGGTGCTTGCCTGCACCCGGAACAGCTGAGTGCGTGCGGGGCCCACTCGAAGGCCGTCCATGAACACAGTCATCTTGATGTGTTCATTGAGTGGGTTTCCCACTAGGGACGCCGTGAGCTCCCGTATCTCTTGCACATACTCGTGCAGTTCGCGTCTTCCTTGTTTACACGCGAGGAAGCGCGAACGCTGGCGGTACTCGTAGTTCGCCGGGAGGAACGCGGCTCGGAGCTGTTCGCACAGCTGAGCCCAGGATGTGAAACATCCAGGGGATGTCGCTTCCCGAGTGTACACCCAACTCTTAGCACGACCGCTAAGGTTGGAGAGTGCAAAAGCAGCACGCAGTTGCTCGGTCGAGATCAGAGCCGCGTCCATCGCGAGCTCTACTTCTCGGACCCAGAAGTGAAGGTTCTCGCCTTCCTTCCCTTCATACGGCTTTACCTTCAGCCGTATTGGCTTCGGGTTTGCTTCCGCCGCCGGAGCCTGCAGGTTCTCCCGCACATGCGCGATGAGGCCCTGCTCGTACGCGTCGAATGCATTGACGCGCTCGAGCTGCTCAGCCGGTGTTGATACCACCAGGCTCTGCAGGGCCTCCATCCCGAAGATGCCTGCCATCTTCCGAACCGACTCGAACTGAGAGTCGTTCATATGGGAGAAGTCGTTCCTATCCATGGCAACGAACTTCGGAGGTTCAGGTAGTCTACCCGCGATGGCGTGGATTGACTACAAGTGCTACCAAGTGTGACGGGGTCACACAGCACCTTGCGCTAGAGGAAGTTATCTTCCGAGAGTATACAAACTCTCAGTGAACGGCAGTTCACAGGTCCCCTCTTTAATTAAAGAGAGCGAAGTGACCTAAATAAGGTAGATTGTAAACTGAGTATATTTATAGGTAGGTTAAGTTTGTGGTTAATACAAACTATCAGTTACCTATAGAAATGCAATGTCATTTAACCAATGGTTGGTTTTGAATGACCTTGGTACCTTGTACCAAATATCCCGGAGTATGACATGTCATACTCCTGAAGTGTGAAGTGTCACACTTCATGTAACCAGGGTACACTTAGTGCTACGTACCCCGTTACAGCATAAATGATCTGCCCAAACTCATTTGCTTGGACAGTTCCAATCTATGATTAA
This sequence comes from Phytophthora betacei, assembly GCA_011320135.1. NCBI lineage: Eukaryota > Oomycota > Peronosporomycetes > Peronosporales > Peronosporaceae > Phytophthora > Phytophthora betacei. Next base: position 77,871 of record JAANHX010000656.1, on the reverse strand, counting down.
GCGTAGTCTAACCGCCATAGGAATATCATAGCACCCTTTTACTCGGCAATCGCGCTACAGTATGCATACGCTTAGTGTTTATCTCTTCCTCAATAAGTAAAACTGAGTTGTGGGTGGTAAGGTCGTCTGGAGATGACGTCGCCCTCATCATTAATACCTTAAGTAGGGTCACATATAGCTAATTCGGGCCTAATTACCCTACACCCTGCCCAATATATTTAAATCGGGCCCCGAGATAACACAGCAAATCGGCGGCAAAATTGATGAAAACCACAATACATGTAAGAGCCGGGTGCCAGTGGATCCATTTCGACCAGAGCAGTGAATCCTTGTTTTCGCGTACATGTACTGATTCAGGCTCGTGAGTAACCAGTGGTTACTAACCAGACGAAGACAAGCCGTTCGTCTCCAAGTCTGTGGTCAGTGACCAGCGGTCACAGCGTAGCACATGGGATCCATACATAGCCGCGCCGGTCCACGTCGCAGGCGCAGTATCCGCGGGAGCTCATTGCACTTCTGATCTCTTACTTCCAAGTTGGAAGTCTTTTTAAGCTTGCACGGATGGGCGTGGATTCACTGCTCAGTGAGCAGTGCTCACAGTGTCCAAGTGTGTCGCTGCGACTGCCATCCACCCGACCCGGGCCCCGAGAGCTCACTTTGAAATCTACCGACATTCGAGCAAGCTGCGAGATCGTTGGGCTGATTAGGGTTTGCAGCTCTCCACTGGTAGTTCTCCCTTCCTCCACGACCATGCGCGTCTCGACCTTCGCGGCGTTGCTGCTGCCCATAGGCGGCGCCGTTTCTCAGACAACGACAACGACCAGTGCCAGCTCCACAGCTACAGCCTCGTCGGGAACTTCGTCCGTCTCCAGTCACGTGCCTTGGACACTCGCTGACAACGTGACTGTCTTGGCCGATATCAGGTCGCAGCTCACCATGTGCAGCTACTCCAAAGTAGAGGAGTGCATCCACGACCCAGCACTCGTGCACGAGCTCGGTGTCCTTGTGCGTGCCCCTGGTCACTGCGTAGCCTTCGACTCGTCCTATGTGAACGTCACGACCCCAAGTGCCGCTATTCCCAACCGATACTACCCGACGTCTGTCGAGGACGCCTATGACGCAGGCTTTTCCAACAAATTCTCCGAGTGGTCAGACTCCAACCGCGAACAGTTCGAAGTGGACTGCCCTCTTCTTTACAACCAGACCATCGCCCAGGGAGACGACATGCTCTGTTGTACCGAGTCTCAGTACACAGGTCTGTCTACGCAGGTCCGGATGATTCCTGGTCTTTGTTCGGCCTGTAAGGAGAATCTACGCAATATTTTCTGTCAAATGACTTGCAGTCCCAACAACAGTCTCTTTCTGGATGTCAGTGAGGTTCGGATCATGGGAGGCGACGACGAGCACCCAGACGCGGTGTTCCCTGCGGTAGAGGAACTCACGTACTACGTGGGCAACGACTGGATCCGTGACGTTTACGATTTTTGCGAGGACGACAGCTCTTTCTCTCTGCTGTGCAACCCAAACCAGGACTGCCATGACGGCTACGGCCTCATGGAGTACATGGGCAAGTACGCCTACAACAGCATTGGATCTCCGCTTCAGATTAACGTGACAACGATGGATAAGATGCCCGAGCTGACCCAAATGACCGAGTTTTGCCACTGTGACAACGTGAACGCGACCAACTGCATTTTGCCTATGAACAACCGGATGACGTCCTGCGTCGGCGTCTGTGGCTCCCTGTGTGCCGTAAGCTCCGACGATGACCGTACGTACACGGAGTCTTGCTATGGTGCTGTCAGTGCTGTTGCCAGTTCGACGTCAGGTAGCGGAGCTGCTGGCTCTGGTGATGACTCGACGTGGGCTGAGCTGAACGCGTATCTGGCTGCAAATATCCCCGTGACGGAATGGACGCCTCTCAATTACTTCCTCGTGATATTCGGTGGTGTAGTTGCTGTGCTGCTGATCGTGGGCTTTATCGTCGCTGGCTGCCGCGAACGGAGATCTCGCATTCCGAACCCACACACTGGCACGCCCCATATTGGACCGTACACTCCCGAGGTCCATGGTGTTGCCCACGCGATGGAGACAAACACCGGACGTCTGAGCTTCCTGGATGAACTCATGACGAACAAGCTGTGCAGTTGGGCCGTGTATGTCTCGACCGGCAACCGACCGAAGAAGATCATCCCGCTCGTGCTGTGCGTCGTCGTAGCCTGCTGCATTGGCCTGTACAACATTGAAATCGAGATAGATCCGATCAAGTTGTGGGTGTCTACATCCAGTACGTCGTACCAGGAACGCCAGCACTACGGTGACCTGTTCAACCCGTTCTACCGCTCCGAGCAGGTCATCATGGTGCCCAAAGACGGTGGCAACATCTACCGTTCCGCCATCTTGAAGGAGGCTATCCGTGTCCAGAACGTGGCGGCTGATGTGGTATACTCGTCGGACGATGGGGAGGAGACCATCACTCTGGACGATATCTGCTGGAAGGCTACAGGTACTGGTTGTACTATCAACTCTATCACTCAGTACTTCCAGAACAACATGGAGCACTTTGAGTTCTACGAGAAATACGGTCTCGAGATGGAGCACTTCAGCAATTGTCTGTACTCTCCGACGACGTCGGATGTGGCGCTGTGCACTGAATTGAAGAATGCGCTTAAGGACGGCGACTCGCTTCCCTCAACAATGAGTGATTGTCCCTGTTTGTCCACTTTCGGATCGCCCATGAATCTGTACAACACGTACCTGGGTGGATTCCCTGAAGGCGCTGAGAGCAACTACACGCTGTTTCTGGACTCGATCGCGTTCGTTTCTTCGTACCTGAACTATAACTACGCCGATGACGATAAGAATGAGCCCGCGATCAAGTGGGAACGGGAATACATCAAGACGATGAAGAAGGAGGCAGAGTCCAACAAGGTGTTTAACGTCTACTTCTACGCTGAGATCTCTGTCCAGGACGAGGTGGACGCAGAATCGAGCAACGGTATGGGTCCTGTGGCGTTGAGTTACTGCTTGATGATCATCTACATCTCGCTTGGTATCAACCGCATCAAGTTCAGTCGTGAGTTTTTCATCTCGTCCAAGATTGTCGCTGGTTTCTGCGGTGTGATGAGTATCGTGTGTGGTGTGGCGTCGACTATCGGTCTCTATATGTGGTTCGGAGTCAAGCTGCAGCTGATTATTATGGAGGTCGTTCCTTTCCTGTCGCTGGCAATCGGTGTTGACAACATCTTCTTGCTGATCCACGCTATGACTGAAAAGGAGGATCAAATGCGTCGTGAACAGCCCAGTCTCTTTGTTGGTCTCGAGCACAACCCGAAGGCGATCGAGGAGATCACCACGACGATCGTGTCCGAGAGTCTGGCGTACATTGGCCCCAGTATTTTCATGGCGTCTGCAGCGGAATCAGTGGCGTTTGCCTTCGGTTCCATCTCGGCGATGCCTGTGGTGCTCTGGTTCGCAGCTATGGCCTGTTGCGCCGTGGCGATTAACTTCTGCTTCCAGATGACCTTGTTCCTGTCTGTTCTCACTCTGGACAAACGTCGTGAGCTGAGTGGCAAGTATGACATCATATTCAAGCGTGCCTCGTACGTAAAGGCTCAGGCTCGTGCCGCTGGCCCGCAGACCCAGCAAACAGCAGAGCCCCTGGTGTCATTGGAGCCCAAGACGCCTGCACCCGAAGATGCTCGTCGTTCTATGACACCGGAGAACCGCACATTGACGGATGTTCTCGACCACTGCGTGGATGTGTACGCGTCGTTCTTGACCTACAAACTCGTGAAGCTGCTCGTGCTATTGGTCTTCCTTGGATGGACACTGTGGTCCATCTATTCGATGGAGTCGCTGGACCAGGGTCTTCCCCAGAAGGAAGCGATGCCATCGGACTCGTACATGATTGACTACTTCAATGCGCTGGACGTGTATCTGGCAACTGGTGTGCCGGTGTACTTCATTGTTGAAACAGGCTACGGACGCAACCCGGAGACGTGGTCGCTGAACGATGAGAGTGTGGAGACGATCTTCTGTAAGTCGAAGGATATCTGTGGTACCTACTCGATCCCGAACATCATGAACGCGCTGGCCAACCATGGCGACAAGACTGTCACTCACATCAGTCCGGGTACGACTTACTCGTGGATGGACGACTACTGGGGCTTCGTGAACCCTGACAGTGAGTGCTGTCGTGTGGATTCCGAGGGTGCGTACGTTCCGATCGAGAGCGGCAACGATACGTACACAACTCTGCGCGCGGAAGCCGACACGTGTTTGGCTACGTCGGTGACCGTACCGCCGGTACCGCAGGCTCAGTACATGTCGCTCTTCAGTATGTTCGCTACTGCTAGTGCCGGCACGTCGTGCTCGTACGGTGGTGGTTCCATCTACCGTGGCCAGTTTAGTATTGACGATGAGCCAATTCCGACTGTGAACGCTTCGACGCCTGCGGTGAAGATCAACAGCAGCGGTTACGGTGACGAGATCACGGCTTGGTCGTACATGGTGACGGGCACGTCCAATCCGACGCAGCAGCGCTACATCGACTCGTACAAACAGAATCTAGCGGCGGCCGAGTGGATCAGCGAGAAGACAGGTGTGGATATCTGGGTCTACTCGCTGACGTACGTGTACTTCGAGCAGTATCTGACTGTGATAAAAGACGCCTACCGGCTCATCGGGCTCGCACTGGCTGCTATCTTCGTGATCACGACGCTGTATCTGGGCAACGTCTTTTACTCGCTGACGATCGCATTGATGGCGACAAACCTCGTGGTGCAGGTGTTGGGTCTGATGCAGCCTCTGGACATCATGCTCAACGGTCTGTCGATTGTGAACCTCATCATCGCTGCCGGAATTGCAGTGGAATTCTGCGGTCACTACGTCCGATTTTTCGCCAAGGCGCAAGGCACAGGTGACGAGCGCGCTCGCGATGCCCTTCGTCAAGTATTCACATCAGTGATTTTCGGTATCACCATCACCAAGATCATCGGTCTCAGCGTTTTGACTCTTGCCGACTCGCGCGTGTTCAAGAAGTACTACTTCCGCATGTACATGTTGGTGGTGCTCTGTGGTGTGCTCAACGGCATGCTACTACTGCCTGTGCTACTCAGCACCACCACCGACGTCAAGAACTTTTTCCTTCGCCGGGACTCGCAGAAGACGGAGTTGCGCTCAGCACCTGTAACACGAGTCGATTAAAAGGAGGAGGTCCAAGCTGCTAGCGCTCATGAATTCGTGCCCAAGACAAACAAATATGAGGGCAGAGGAGACAGAGAAGCCTGAGTGTGAGTATTAGCGTAATATTATAACTAGTCGTTAAGTAAATAAACGGGGAAGTTCTTTGGAGAATCATTGGTCTTCACAAGAACTTTGGCAGTTTTATTCTTGCTTATCCGGAGACTTGTTCCTCTACTTGGCGCTGGTGACAAGGTGTAGTTCAGGAAATTCGGCAGCACGGGCATCAAAATTGCCGGCCAAGAAGGCGGCTGACAACTGGCCGATAGCCTGGAGAGCGTAGAAGTGATCAATCTTGCCGGCAGACTTGAGGAGTCGGTTAATTGTCGGCGAAAACACGGGAATGTCCGAGAAATTGCTGTGTCGCGTGTCACGCAACCACGTGAGGCGTGACTGTGCATGAGTACATCCACGCGCATGACGCTCGGTGCTCTCAGCATTGGGACGCCAGTGAAGAAAGTGTTCCGACATCAAATGCAGCGCAGGGACACGCGGACCCAATCCGTCACGCACGGCATGGTCCAGCGGCTCCATCCATGCGTCCAGTAGCACCATCTTCTTGAAACGCGCGTCTTGGTGTGCAGCACTGAGCGCTGTAGCGGCCCCAAACGAGTGTCCGGCAACACTCACGCTGGTAAGATCGCAGCGACTGAAGACGCTGTCTACTGTAGCTTCTTGCTTGATCGCATCCAGTACTGCACGTACTTCACTAACGCGCTGCTGCAGTTGCCCGTTGCGGAAGCGAAAACCTGCTCCATTAATGTCGTCTCGAACTTCTGGTGTGATCTGCTGGTAGTACTCAACGCGGCCAGGCTCCGGACTGCACTCGCAAGCCGATCCGTCGCAGTGGTTAAGCACCACGACCACGTTTCCATGGCTCGCGAGCTCCTGGTTCACGTACGAGTAGAGCTCGAGTGACCCAGCTAGTCCGTGACTAAAGACAACCAGTGGCCAGCCGATCGAAGCGGCTGGAGACGACGCCACCGGAGCGTCTTGTAAAGCTGCGAGATGCGCGTTGCTCATGTTGTGGAAGAGCCAAGCCGGCTTCTTGGAGAAAACGCCAAGTCCCTTCATGAGGTGGCGACCATGGTGTAAATACGGCACCAAGTGGCTGGTCTTCTTAGTATCAGACCGCGGGATGTCCGTTGACGGGTAGAAGACGCGGCATTCGACGCCACCGAGGCGCCTCGAGCGACAGCCGATGCCCTGATAGGGACCATGTAGCTGGGAGAAGTCTGGCCAGGGGAAGAGCAGCGATGAGGCCCAAGCCAGAGCCACAGAGATGAAGCCGAAGGCGTCAAATGCGGGATGTAACGGCCAGACGGAGGTGGTAGCAGGCGTAGTTCTTGGGAACAGCACTGGACAGAGGACCCACACACAGAGCGACGAGTAAAGCGGCGAGAGCTCGCGTCGTGGGGAATGCAGAACCAGCAGCAAAGAGACAATGCACCAACCAGCGATGGAAATAGTGCCGCCAGTCGTGGTTGAGATGAACGCGATGGCCAGTTGGCATGTGCACGCGCCCAGCAAAAGACGCTCCAGGGCCTGTCGATGCATATCAGAGTTTTCGGACTCAGAGGTGCTTACTTATAATACTACAGTCAGGGATTAATAGCATCTCCAAATATTTCTTTTTAGTATTACTAATACAAATACTTTTACTACTATTACTACCGTGCTATATGGTATTCACTTTGAGTATTAGTATCAGTCGCTCAAGGCACGACTTTAAAGTACTACTATTTCAGGACTCATATTCTGCAATTTTACAGCGGTTGGCTCTCGCACGCTTGGAGACGGTCGCCATTCTTCGATTTGCGTTGGTTAATGCACTAAGAGTAGATCGCCAGCGTCATCGGAGTCGACTAAGTATGGGCTGTGCGGTGTACAATCCAGTGTGCCCCATGTTACATAAAGAGTGACCCGTCACTCTTGTGGACACCTGGTACACGGTACCAGGTGCTCTCGGAACCAGTCAGGGCATGACTACTTAGCTCCACTATAGGTAACCTCTACTTTGTATGAGACCCAAGCTTATCTTACTTATAAATACATCAGTCTTAAATCTACTCCTCTAAGTAGCAAACCGTTCCCACTGAGGCCGGGAACACGTGGACTTACGCTCACTCGGGTAATTAATACCCTTAAGCACTTCCTCTGTGCAAGGTGCTGTGTGACCCCGTCACACTTGGTAGCACTCGTAGTCAATCCAACACCATCGCGGTTAGATTGAGCTACCTGAATCCTCTGTGCGCTCAACGTTTGAGCCAAGATGGACCGAAGCGAGTTTCCTCGCTTGAACGACTCACAGTACGAGTCTGTTCGGAAGATGGGAGGCATCTTTGGACAAGATGTCCTTCGCAGCTTGGCGGCGGCGACGCCTGCCGAGCAACAAGAACGCGTGACCGCGTTTGAGACCTACGAGCGTGGTCTCATCGCTCACGTCCGCGGGAGCTTGGAGGCCACAATGGCCGCTCCCCAGGCAACCAGGCCTAAGCCGGTGTGGCTGAAGGTCCCCGCGTTTGAGGGGAAGGAAGGAGAGAACCTTCACTTCTGGGTCCGTGAGGTGGAGATCGCCATGAAGGCGGGTCTCATCTCGGACGAGCCAGTTCGGGTGGCGTTTGCCCTGTCCAACCTTGGTGGACGTGCCAAGCACTGGGCATACACCAGAGAGACGACATCTCCTGGATGCTTTGCATCCTGGGCTCAGCTGTGTGAGCAGCTTCGAGCCGCGTTTCTACCGGCGAACAACGAGTTCCGCCAGCGCTCACGCTTTCTCGCGTGTAAGCAAGGTAAACGTGAGCTGCAGGAGTACGCGCAAGAGATGCGCACGTTGGTGGCATCTCTGGCAGGGAATCCTCTGCCTGAAGACGTTAAGACAACAGTCTTCATGGACGGCCTGAAGGTCGGTCCTGCTCGCACCCAGCTATTCCGGGTGCAAGCAACAACTATGGAGGAGGCGATTCGAATCGCCCTCCAAGAAGAGTTCAGCCACAAGCAGGCTGGTACTCCTCGAGAAGAGGAACATCGCCACGATGAAAATGGCGTTCCTCGGGAGGCGGTGCATCGCAGCAATGACGCTGTTGCTCCTGCTGTCACGCAGCCCGTTGATACCGGTGCGTACAGCGAGCCCGAACCCATGGACTTAAGCTCAGCCGAGAGCTTGGTCCGCTGCTATGGATGCGGCGGACATGGACACTACCAGGGTGTGTGTCCCTCGCTCGTCCTCGGGAAGAAGACAGCCCGTGGACCCCAAGTCCGGTGGCGCAGGCCACGGCCAGGTGGACGAAGACGCCCCGGCCACCAGTAGAGGCGGTATGCCCTACTGAAGAGCGCTAAGACTTCGTGATGGGTGTGCAGGCTGTGCGCACCACGGGACTTAGCCCAGAGAGACGTGGTTCTCTCAAACCGGTGAAGGGCAGTGATGGGCTGCTGGTAGTACACTCGGTGTACGGGGGTACGGGACCCCTTGAACGTTTGATGAGTTCTGGGGCGTTGATACGCCGCCGGAACGTCGCTTGGCATAGCGACATCCGACTGCACTCTATGTCAGAGTGGCGGTCGTGGGCTGGTCCTTGGTGGACTAGCCTTTGGTACGGTGAAAGAAGTACCAATGGTCCTCAACGGACCTGAACGTTTCGGCTCGATGAACTCGCGCACCGCGGTGTCACTCGCAGTTCTCGCCATGAACAACATGGCTGTGCCGAACATAAGGCACAGCCCGGACTTTGGTGTGGCAAGGCTGAGAAGGGCCTACCAGTCCAGGTCTATGACGGAGCATTGGTGAGTCATGTTCCCACCTCCGTCATGACTGGGGCGTCTGATACAGACCGCCAGGACACAGAAGCGTCACGGAGCTGTCAACGCGCCGACAGCTCTGCGTACAGCAAGACCATGCTACGCTGCGGCAATGCCACGGGCGTGGGTCTTTTGCCCGGCGTGTGGACCTGCTACACCAGCAGCGTCCAACGCCGAAGGTCGTCGCGCCGTACGGGCTTTGACAGTGGTTATGCCTTTAAGCGCTAACCAGGTGGGTAACTTAGGACCACACGGTCGCCCAGACCTGAACTGAAGAAGAAGGCGCTGAATGTGCTTCCTGTGTGGATAACACAGTACCACGCGCAGTCGCCCAGGCTATAACTGAAGAGGAAGGCATGACCATGCTTCCTGTGTGGGTAACACAGTACCACACGCAGTCGCCCAGACTATAACTGAAGAGGAAGGCATTGTCCATGCTTCCTGTGTGGGTAACACAGTGCCACACGAGGTCTCGAGTGCCTCTGATGTCGTCAACGAGACATCATGACGTGAATAACGAAGTGCCACGTCACGTCAGCCGCCGCAAGTCGGGTCTGAACCTTGTTCAGGCCGACGTCGCTTCAAGCGACTCGGAGTCCAGGGACCGGACTCCTCTGACTCGGTCGGTGGACACCAACTCTGTCCGGTGTGTGTGCGGGTCTGCCACGTCAGCTGACCCCAACACCAAAGGTCGTCGCGCCGTATGCGCTTCGACAGTGGTGGTGCCGAAGGGCATTCACTAGGGGGGTAACATAGGTCCACACTGCGGGTAACAAGTTCCGCAAGCAGCGAAGCTGCTTAAGGAGACCGACATTCGGTGCTCCGAGCGTGGGTAACAAAGTTCCACGCAAGGTCACTCAGACCATAACTGATAAGGAAGTCGCTGTATGCGCTTCCGGTGTGGGTAACAGAGTTCCACACAACCAAGGTGGGTAACAGAGCTTCACACCCAAGGCGAGTAAGATAGCGCCGCACACAGAGCCATTGGCTCGAGGCGCGAGGTTGTCTTGGCCTCGCCGGACGTGAGCAACTCGCTCGACGTCAAGTCGCGCAGACTCAAACTGCTGACGCGAAGGCTGAATGCCTTCGGTCGACACGGCCGACGCTGTCGGCCATACCGACGCAGTGCACATGGCGGAGAGCCGTCGTGCTGCCAGTGGCGATCACAAGCCACGAGAGACTCAATAGTCTCGAGTGTAAGTGGGGGAGAGGCTCGGAAATACCTTTCCTCCCTGGTCTTGAGGTAAGACCAAGTTCCTTACGGAACCAGGCATCGATGTACATCGACTGCAGGCTGGAGGCGAACAGCCGGGCTAGAGCTGTGGTAGCTCTAGCCGAACAAGACATAGTGGCGAAGAAAGCCACGGGCGCAAGGTGCCTCGGAATCGCTGAGCGAATCAGCAGTGTTGGGGTTGCAAGCAACCACACACGAGGCGAAGCGCGGGCCTAGTGCAATCAACGCACTGGTCCCTTGGTCATGAACGACCTGTCGAGTAGGGTGAACGGAGCGTCTCACCCGCCGACAAAGCGGTTGCGGTACGTGATGTACGCAACGCGCCGGGTATAATGGGCCGTGGAGCCATAACCCAAGTGTGGTGCACGAGTGCACACACAACTGACCAGGTGGTGGTCGAGGCAACGCACGCAGTCGTAACTGGTGCCGCGCCGAGCATGACACCGTGGTGATGTCTGCTTGCATCACCATGGGCTGGTACCCGTGAGTACTCGGTGTCAATGCCAGACACCAATGCCGCAGTGGCATAGTGGTGAGATGTGCCCCACCACGGTCGAGTACCATCAAGGTACATGGTGTCTGTGACAGACACTGGTATAGGTGCAAAGGATATGCACCATACCACGACCCGATGCGCTCTGGACGCTGTGAGTCAACGCCCGTACCGTGACCATCGGCACTGGCTGCTGTCGAGCAGCCTGCCAGGAGTTCCACGTAATGAACTCGTCGTGCATGACACACATGACGTGCACGGAGCACTTATGGTAGCTGTGGTACGTGTTGTACACAGCGTACCTCGTGTACGGGCCCATGGACCTGTACACTGTGCTTGCACATGCGTCGTGCATGATGCGAGCCCTGGCCATGAATCTGTTCAGGCGACAGCACAGCAGAAGCTGTTGCCGCCAAACATGGCAACCTTGTGGTGGGCGTACCGCACCAAAGGTTAGTACCGTACGGTACATGGTGTCGATGGGAGACACCTACACCACGGTTGTGTACCGTCACGGTACACGGTGTCGATGAAGGACACCTTCGCGCTGTTGGTATGGTGACCAAGACGCGAAGAGAGCGTGGCAGAAGCTCCGCCCGCAAGGATGGATCCTTGCTGGAGCCAAAGGCATGGCCCGAGGTGAGCTGAGAGCTCCCTCTAGTGCTGGGGAAGGTGTTGCCCTTCTCGGTGTCGTCCCTCGCGGGAGACACCATGCTCCGGACGCGTTCACGAGGACTGTCGTGTCCTCTGGTGCGAGCTGTGGGCGAATGCCACACGTTCGGATGCTATTGCACCCTGTGCCAAAGCACTGTACGCGCGCTAGCGCAAGAGCTAAGGCAGCTCTGAGTGTAGGCTTTGCGGCCAACACAGTTGTGAGCATAGGGATGCAAATCCCAGTGAGCTTTGGCAGCACAAGTCACTGTGGGTGTGACTGAGAGCCGCGCCGGTCTCGTGGCTGCTCAGTGTGAGAATTCACCTTTTGGTGTTTTAATTCTCTCACTTCTGATTGGAGAATCAGTTGTGATTGGAGAATCAGGTGATTCTCAGTTAAGTGCGGGAGGATGTAACGGGGTACAATCCAGTGTGCCGCATGTTACATAAAGAGTGACCCGTCACTCTTGTGGACACCTGGTACACCGTACCAGGTGCTCTCGGAAACAGTCAGTGCATGACTACTTAGCTCCACTATAGGTAACCTCTACTTTGTATGAGACCCAAGCTTATCTTACTTATAAATACATCAGTCTTAAATCTACTCCTCTAAGTAGCAAACCGTTCCCACTGAGGCCGGGAACACGTGGACTTACGTTCACTCGGGTAGTTAATACCCTTAAGTACTTCCTCTGTGCAAGGTGCTGTGTGACCCCGTCACACGGTCAGAGGCTGCCAGGACGACGACGAGCTGAAGGCAGACTCCTGTACGGTGTGTGGTAAGCAGGTTCACCACAGGTGCGCTGTGACGGGGTGACACAGCACCTTACACAGATGAAGTGTTTACTACCCGAGTGAACGTTAGTCCACGTGCTCCCGACCTCAGAGGGAACGGTCTGCTACTTAAGAGTAGATGTAAGACTGATGCATTTATAAGTAAGCTCAACTTGGGCTCTATACAAACTAGAGGTTACCTATAGTGGAGATAAGTAGTCATACCCTGACTGGCTCCTAAAGCACCTGGTACCATGCATGTAACAAAAAATACGTAGCCCCAAGCGTACCTGTGACGGGGTCACACAGCACCTTGCGCTAGAGGAAGTTGGCTTCCGAGAGTATACAAACTGTGGTGTAGTGATTTCTCCGTGGTTGCGGATTATCACCCGTCGACAAAGACGTGACACCGCCCAAGATGTTCAAGCGACGAACCCTCGGTCGGGTGATGTACGGAGACGCCAAGGTGCAAGGGACTCGACGGCGTCACCTCCGAGTTTTCAACAAGTATCGGATACGGCCCTATGTCACTGAATCCAGGCTGTCCTTATTATTAATAATGGACTGGCCGGATTCGCATTCAGCGGACCATCTACGGTACGAACCCTCAGTGGCGGTTGGGATGAGTTCGCGGAATACTCAGCGACCCTTGGAAGGCACTTTCACCGTCTGGGACAGGGCGCGGACCGTTAAAGATGCTCATGCGACGGTGCAGACGACGCTTGGCATGCAAGAAGATCCATAACGGATCATTGTTCACTTGATATTTGTGTACTTGATTAGGACTTCTTATTAGGAATAGACCCGAAAGGGTAAGCTTAAATACAGAACAGAATTTCCAATCAAGCACACAGAGCGACGTCCGGCTTCAAGGTAAGCGTCAGGTCAAGCTTGTTTGAGTGTGTTATGCCTGTCGGTGAACTCGAAGCTCTGTAGCGAGGGTTCATCCGGCAAGGCCAAGAGACTTTGTGTATTGGCCGATTATTATCGGGAGATTTTACGTGACGGCTTATTGTTCTGGGAGTGCTTGAATTGCCTCCCTTTTTTTTCTTCCAGCCGAGTGTTGAACACTCGGTGATCTCGTAAAAGGCTTACCCGTGCCTGGTACCCTTCCGCTGTTGGGACCACGAGGATTCAAAACACCTGCTAGCTTTGCTCGTGCTAGTAGCGTGCTCTTATTTTACTGGTTGGCCTATATAAGTAGTTTACAAGGTCCAGTCTGTCCCGGTGCAAGGGCAGAACTGGGGTCTTCAGGTCCGCCCGAACGATCGTTTACTATCCTAGTAGACGTATTGTTGTGGGAACATCCTAACTACATCTGTAGCTAGAGTTCACGTGGGATTTCCAACACCACAACTGGTGCCGCGACCCGGGAACAGATTGTGACCATTGTGAACTGTTTGTATGGCCTTCCAGTTTACGAGCTACCAAGAGAAGAAGAACAAGAAAAAGACAAGAAACATAACGAAAGGACAACCGACGGTACCAGTTACGCCTGCCAAGTCTGGCGGGGCTCGCAACGAGAGTTCAAGCCCGGCTGCGCGCTTTGCAGCCGCCACCGAGCTTTCAGTGAGCTTCGACGACGAAGCGGACATCGGTCCTGACGCCCACGATTATGAAGATTACGAAGATAAGACGCCGGCTCCAGAGCCAGGCGCAGCGACGCCGGAGACGGCCACGCTATCATCGGGGCTGAGCGGTACGACCAAGTCCCTTTCGAGGAACCTCGCCGACGAGCTCGATGATGTTGCGGGACCGGAACCGGCCTATGATGATTATGACGATGGGACCGAGGGTTTTAAACCTTCGGTGGCGAGTGCAAAGCATTCAGCAGTGCTGAAGGCACCTCGCCCACCTATCAACGGTGATACACCAGCCGCCAAGCGCGTTTTCGACCGCGTACAAGCGCTGATGCAGAATGATGAGTGGATGCAGCTGTTCAAGCCCATCCCCAAGAAAAAGGCCGACTGGCCTGCGCTTGCGCAGGAACTTCAATACCCAGTCAACTCGGTTTCGACTAGTCAAGTTGCCGAGGATTCAGTTTTGCTACTGTTGTCGCTGGGGTTCGAGAACGAGACGTACCATCGACGATGTCGCTCCAGGATTGGAGTCCACATGAAGCCGGAGCTGCTCTCCAGAAATGGAAGAAGAAGCTTCGGAAGGCGTTTGGCGCTGTTGGCATCAATGCCGGAAAGCAGCCTGTGAGTCGACCGATGATTCAAGATGAAGATCCGTCTAAGATTCCACTGCCGCCGACGCCCCAACGACTCGTTCGTACTCCTCCGACCAAGCGTGGAGCTGAGCGTGGTGCCTTTGGCACTACCGAAGCCTCACCGTACTTTCAAGACTCGCACATGGTTACGCCACGTTCGGAGAGCCGTATGCAACGCATTTACGCAAGTAACGAGAGTTTGTTCGGTCGCCGAGGCGGTGCGCGAGCCCCCAAAGGTGGTGCCGGACGTCGTCAAGTCGACAGCGATGGCTCGTCCAGTGACGATGACATTTTGGTGCGTACATTCGACGAGGAAGATCCTCAACTCGAGTTGATGCGTCAGATAAATGAGCTAGCGACGCTGAACGACGTGGACCCAACACCGAGGATTGAAATGGCTTCGCACCGACCGCTGGATCGCATCACGCCGTTCTCAGGCTCTCGCAACAAAAGCGAGAACTGTATGCAGTGGCTCCGTGGGTTCGTCTATGAAATGACTGGAACCCACACAGATGCCGATAAATAGTGCATTCCATTTGAGCTAAGTCTCCGACACGGAGCCATTCATTGGTTCCGTCAACTTCCGAAGAAGACGAAGCGCAAGTGGAAGCTGCTGAGCGATGCGTTCATCCGCTACTACTGCTCGCCGTTCACGCAGACGGCACTGTCGCGTTACTACTCCGCCAAGCAGGAACGAAATGAACATCTGTGCGACTACATAAACAGGCTGAACGGCTACGCTCGGACCGCCCGTCTACACTTTGAGAAGAGTGGTCGCGACGCGAAAGAACACGTACAGCAGTTCCTGGCAACATGCGACGATGACAAGCTAGCGGAGAGTCTCTACCACGCTCGAGTCGCCGACATTCACGAGCTCGAAGAGATCATCGAAGATGTTCTCAAGGGCAAGGAGAGAATGGCCAAGCGTGACAGTGAGTACCGATACTCTAAGAGTCGTGATACGCGACGCGACGATGGGTACGCCCGCAACAACCGGCGTGATGACCGTCGCCGCGATGACAACCGCAACAAACCAAGAGTGACACTCATTGAAGCTACGGTGGACGACCTACTAGCTGAATTAGAAGGTCGTGAAGCTGCTCAAGGAGGCAACGAGTATTCAAACGAAGATCCGAACGCTTACGACAATGTCCAAGATGAGTACAACGACTTTCAGCCCGATAATACGGATGGTGATTTCTCATTGGATGAAAACGACCGATGCCTCGCCGCTGCTAACGAAAACGAGCGCCGTTCAGCTGCTGAAGGCACCTACGCACGTTCGGACAACCGTCAACCGCGTGGAAACACGCCTGATCGCGAGAATGGCTTCAATCAAGATCGCCGAAGTAGTGACCGTGGGTTCAATCAGGACCAACGCGGTCGACGTGACTTCAACCGCGACAACCGACGCCCACAGTACGGACCATGCGCGGTGTGCGGTGGCATGAGTCACTCCGCCCACTACTGTAACAAGCGATGCAAGTTCTGCAAGCAGCTCCACGATGCTGGACAATGCGAACTTTTCCGCAACTTCCAAGACCTTGCCAAATTCGTGCGCACTAAAGGCACGAAGGAGGAACTTCCGCCAGAGCTCAAGGCCGTCGTTCGAGAACGTCATTTAAACTAGGCAGCCCGCCAACTACAACTGGGTTGGTCCCTATCGGGCTGCCACAGCTAACCGAGCCTTCAATGGAAGCAGAGTGTATCTTTGCTTTCATGGGGCAGAGTGAATGGCCTGATAATTACGTAACAAGTGTGAACGCGACGGAAAATGAAAAGGAGAGGAGTAGAATCCTCGGTGGAGGTGTTGGAGAGAGAGTGGAGTGTGCTGATGCTGATGAGGGCACCAGCGAGGATTCGCTCGGCTTGGTTTCGAGTGCAGCGCGAGACGAGCCCAAGGGTCACTCCAAGATGATGAAGTTGAACCCTGACGAGAGACAGGGGTGGTGGTCGGCCAAGAAATTCGACCGACGGATCAGAATGAGAGCTCTGGTGCAAGGCGCTGTGAATGACCAGCGAACGAGGATCCTCCTCGACACAGGAGCAAACGTTAATGTGATCACTGACGCCTTTGCCAAGAAGTTGCGACTCCGAGATGTACCTGATCACGGACGCCGCATTGACATTCAAGGAATCAACGAAGGCAAGGTGTCTACGACGCGACGAGCGTGCGTCAAGATTACGCTTGGATGGGAGATGGTGTACGAGTTCGAGATGTGGGTAATGGCGCATAGTGCAGGCGTCGACGTAGTACTCGGGACCGACTTTATGATCCCAGCTGGGATCCGGTTGGACCTGTTTCACGGCGCGGCGCAATTACCGCACGAAGTTCAAATCCCGCTGATTAAGACCAAGAACATGATCGACAGCGAAGAATACGGCTCCCATGTTAACGCCGGGCCACCCGAGCGTTTGGACATTCAAGCGCACGAGTGGCGAGAATACCGACTAGCGAAGCGCCACGTCGGTCTGGAAGAACACGTACTGTGGGTTCGTCGAGCGAACAAGCTAATCCCGTCAGTGACGAGGTTTCGACGTGGACGGCCTCAGAGCATTCGACTGACCAACGTGTCTGATCGAACTGTGTACCTACCAGCACACGACTCGATCGCAATGTGGATTCCAGATGGGGATTTGCCACGAGGTGACGGCTATGTGCGTCTGGAGTCCAAGAAGTACCAAGACTGGCAAGTATTGGCCTACGAAGGTTGTAGAGACCGCGAGCTCTTTCAGCGTGAATGTGAAATCTACGAACAATGGCTTGCAACTCAGCCTTCGGCAGTTGATCGACCGAACTATCCAGAACCCAGTGGGGTGCTAGCACGACCTCTAGAAGACTCGCTATTGGATTCCAGTCATCGTCTGACGTGTGCAGAGCGCTGGGCACTGATCCTGGAAGAACGTGAACGAGTGGAAGCCTGTCTGGCGTCTGGGGTGACAGCCGGGGATTCGACCGACGGTCAGCCTTTCGCAGAACCTTTGGACACGTACACGACAACCCATGGCGGAGGCAATAACGCGAACGAATCCTCGGTAGTGCGTACACACGGACTACTGAGGCCGGTAAACGTGGTACATACGCCAACGAGTGTTAGTGTCCAGTCAGGGGTGACCACGGAAGCGAGAAGCAACGGCACTGGATTGAATGGAGTCACCCGTTTTGACGAAGCTGTCCCGGCCTTGTGTGTCACCAAATCTGCGAACGGGCCATCGGTGGTTGATCCAGAGGATACAGGCATCGCGCAGAAGGTGTTGAGTACGGCACCGAGTATTCATTGCAAGATTGGTGCGGATTCCGAAATGTCAAGACAGCGGCAGAACGAGGAGCGGAACAAAAGTCAACAACCCAATATGTCGGCGGCCCACGTATTCAATATTGCGAACGACGACTCGGCAGATGGCCCAGGGATGGGAAACCAGGATGGGAAGGAGATGGACCAAGTACCGACTGTTGAAATCAAAGCGGATGCCAATGTTGAGTCAAGGGAAGAATCTGTAGCGGCGTTGGACGGAACATACATCTCGGTTGCTCGAGTGTTAGCAACCGAGGGAAATGAAGCAACTGAGGATACGAGAAATAATTTCTACGAACACCCAGCTAACAACATTGGCTTGGACGACTACGCGAAGGAGCTGGCATTCCTGCCGGATCTGACCGAAGAGATCAACACGACAATTGACTACACTGCGCCTAATGTTGCTGATCCTGAGCTGTCGGCTGAACGCCGAGAACGTCTGGTCGCGACGCTAAAGAACCACGAGTTCATCCTGATTGCTAGTGGTAACGCACTACCGCCGCCAGCCTACGGTGCGGTATGCGATATCGACACACAGGGGCACGCCCCAATTAAACAGCGTGCCCGGCGCGTGCCGCTACGATTTCTCGGCAAGCTGTACGAGCTGCTGCGCGCTTTATTGCGTGCGGGACTGATCGTCTTTTCAGACAGTCCATGGGCATCACCGATCGTGATTGTGATGAAAAAGAACGGGCTGGACATCCGGCTCTGCATTGATTACAAGATGGTGAATGCTATCACTGCGATCATGGAGTATGCAATGCCGCTAGTCGACGACCTGTTAACAGATCTCGAGCGCTACCTATGGTTCTGATCGCTGGATGCAGCAAGCGGCTTCTGGGCGGTCATGATGACCTTGCGAGCGCGTAAAGTATCGGCGTTCGTCTGCGCACTTGGACATTTCGAGTGGTTACGCATGCCCTTCGGGCTAAAGAACGCGCCGATGATCTATCAGCGTATGATTGACAACGCACTCTGGGGGTTCGTTCAACCTAAAGGAGGTTGGTTTGAATACTCGGAGAAGATGCGTTTAGCTGAAGAACAGGCCAAGGAACGTCGTGGGCCAAGCGCCGAGGGTTCGTTTCAAACGAAGTTCGCGGCAGACCGCGAAGCACCGGTAGAGACCGACCCTGTACTACAACTCGTCAACAGCCCCGTCTCTGACATGTTTACGAACGGGGAGCCAGACGAATCATCGCTGGTACCTGTATTTGGTCGACGGTCGTTTGTGGATGACATTTGCTTCGGTGGCGAGGATTTCGACAGCTGCCTGGCGACGCTGGACCGATTGCTAGCAATATTTGCACAGTGTCGGATCAGCATTAGCTTCACCAAGAGCATCTTTTGCCAACCCAAGGTGGACTTTCTGTCGCATAAAATTTCGCCAGAAGGTATCAGAGCTGACCCCAAGAAGCTTGCGGCCATCACCGAGCTTTCGTTTCCAACGAGCAAGAAGGGCATGCAGTCGTTTCTTGGAGCGGTTAATTACTACAGCCGCTTCATTCAAGACTTCGCGGTCTACGGTGCGGCGCTGTACCAGCTCAAGGATGAAGACTTTGTCGTTGAAGGTGGCCTTTCTGTGGCACGTCGTTCCTTCAAAAAATTGAAGACGAGTGTTTCACATTCACCCATCCTCAGGCACTTCGATTGGTCGAAAGAAGTTCACGTCATGCTCTTTGCGAATGAATGGGCGTTGAGCACTACGCTAATGCAAGAACATGAAGGCAAGTTACACCCCGTACGGTTCCTCGGTCGGGTGCTCAAGGAGGCCGAGATGAACTACCATCCTGCTGAGAAGGAAGTTTTGGCGTTACTTCTGCTGTTGAAGATCTGTTACGTCCAGCTGGCAGGAAGGACGCTACATGTCTATACACGATTCTCGACGTTAGAGTGGGTGCATAAGTCGAAGACTCTCTTCGGACGCGCGGTCCAGTTCGCAGTGCTGCTATCGCAGTGGCACCTTAAGGTGCAGCGCGTGAAGGAGAAGGATGTCGCCTTTGCGCAGCTACTGCAGTCAAGCATCACGAGCTTCGTTGACCTGGAAGACTCACTCGCGCCGGTGGCGCCTCCAAACAAGGGTTCCCCGACTATTCGAATGGACCCCGCGTTGCTGTACGCCAGGCTTTCCCGTAATTACAGCGGATTCGTCATGTCTTTTGACGGATCAGCGAAGACAGAGAAGTACGGTGGCTACGGGAGTTGTTCATGGGTGCTGTGGAGCCTTCCTGAGTGGAAGGTAGTGATTGCTGCAAACGCTTACCTCTCGGCTACCACGGTGAATGAGGCAGAGTATACAGGTATGATAAACGGTGTCAAGGCTGCTATTGCGCACGGTGCCGAGGATTTAGTCATCGTTGGGGACTCAAGGCTCGCGATTCAACAATCACTAGGGGTGATCGCATGCAGGAAGGAAACTTTGCTAGCGCTGCTGATTACTCACAAGGAACTCACGGCCAAGCTTCGATCAGTTAAATATCTTCACGCTGTACGAGAATACAACGCGGCCGCGGATTCGTTAGCCACTGAAGCGCTGGAATCAAAGGTCAGTCGGGTAATCTTGGCTGAAACTCGCAAGTCGGAATTGGCATCGCTGAACCGCATCCAGGAAATGATCTACGAGCCGGATGAAGACTCGGTAGATGTTTCGTCACAAGGAGCAGAGCGTCAAGTACATGTACTGTCAGGCAGCGAGTCTTCAAAGTGGAAAACTTTCGAAAATTTCGTGGTTGATTACAGCTCACCAAAGTGCGATTATGGTAATATAGCAGTGATGACTCGGCGACAGACGAAAGCCAAGAAACGAGTCAGGTTTGCAGATGAACACTCGGAGGAAGTCTCAAAAGCTCAAGAACAGAATGAAGAACGACGAGAGACGTCCACCGAAAATTCAATCGGCCAGGATTTGCCAGACCATCCTCACAAGACTGTACCAGCGGCATTTCCCGATGCGGAAGATGTTGACCCGGTAGCGATACAGCGGGAGCGACGCAGACGGATACTAGTGGCACAAGACGAGGAACAGAAGTGGTTTAACATCAAGAAGGTGCTTCAGGGCCAAGCACAAGAGCTGAGTTACAAAGAAGCTCGAGATGCCTGGAAGTATGCTGACCGGTTCGTGTTATCAGAAGACGGCGTGCTACACTATCTTGGATTGAATCGTCGGTACGACCACGGTTGGCAAGAGGAGACCAAGCTGCGGCTTGTGGTACCAACAACGATGATTCAAGAGGTCCTGCAAAACTGTCACGACTCGCTGGAAGGAGGACATCAAGGTGTGGTGAGAACGTTCCACCGCGTTAAGTCCGATTATTATTGGATCGGCTTGTACGCAGACGTGGAGAAGCACGTGAAGTCCTGTCCAGATTGCAGCTCGAGTAAAAGCCGTCCACAGTTTCGTGGATACTCACCTGGCAACGTACTAGCCGAACGACCTTTCCAGACCGTCTCGATGGATTTTGTGATCCCACTACCGAAATCTCGCAGGGGCAAAACGGCGTTGCTCCTATTTCAGTGCTCGTTCACGGGATTCGTTATTGCCAAGGCTATGTCAGATACGACTGCACTGAGTGTTGCCCAAGTGTTCGAAGAATGTGTGTACCGACGATTCGGAGCCCCATCATTAATAAGGCACGACCGCGACCCACGCTTCATGAGCGAGGTTTTCCAAGCATTTGCAGAGATGATGCAGTCAAGATCAAGAGCGACTTTGAGCTATAGGCCACAGGCTAATGGACAGCAGGAACGCTCGGTGAAGTCAGTGATGGGGCCCGTACGGATGTACGCGGAAGACCCTCTACAGCAAGATTGGGACGAAATCGCGGAGAAGCTAGTATTTGCTATTAATACTTCTCAAGACACTACGAGGAAGGAAACGCCGTTTTACCTCTTTCATGGTTGGGATGCGCAGTCGACGTTGCGGGCAATGTCGTCATCACTCAAACGAGGACTCGGCAAGCAGTCTGACGCACTGGCGTGGCGGCGTGAGATCAATCGACAACATGAGGTCGCCCTCACTATGGCCAAAGATTATCAGGCTGTAGAAAAGGAGCGAAGGGAAAAATTGCATAATGATGCTCTGAGTCGACTGGAAAAAGCTGCTGTACCTTAACCAAGTGGAAACGAACACTCGGCGGACCCCCTAGAAGCTTCGGAAGAGATGGAAGATCCTGCAAGAGCCCCACCGAGATCTCTTTTCGAGATTGGGAGCCGGGCGTGGCTGTACATGGAACGCGTCAAACCGGGCTTGACGAAGAAATTAGCTCACCGATGGCATGGACCTTTTCGGATCAAGCGCAAGGTGGAAGAGTTTGCGTACGAGCTGGAACTGCCTGATCGAAGTGGGTATCGCCTTTACCCAGTAGTGCATGTGTCAAGACTCAAGGCTGTCAACGAATTCAACAGTCGACCGAACACTCGGTTGGTACTTGACGCGACTAATGAAGCAAGACTCGACTTCGATGAGGAACTACTGCCTGAGGACAGCTGGGAACCAGACCAAGTTGCCGGTGAATATGAAGTCGAGGCCATTCTCGACGACAGAACACCACTAACGACGAGCACGGAGCGTGCTGTACGCGAGTTCAAAGTCAAGTGGGTTGGCTATGAAGATACAACTTGGGAACCATCATCAAACTTGTCATGTGGAGGTCTGCTGTACGACTATTTGCGAGCCAAGAAGAGCGAGAATCGGCTGCAGATGGCGCAAGTGGCGGACGAAGACTAGCGTGACTGGATCACGTATGAACTGTCCACAGGGCGATGCAGCCTGTGGTAATAGACGAAGAACGTTACTGCAACAACAAATTGTATATGCATTTGAAGAACAACATGAACATGATTACGCTGTGGAAGTGGATTAAGAATAAGAAAACATGAATGCCGACCGCGGAGCGATCACTGAAAACGAAGTCACGCGGGACACCTCAACAGCTAGCTGAGATGCTGGAAAACGTCGTAGAACGTGCAGCGAGGATTCAAATCGATTCCAAGTGTCTGGCCGCGGTGGCCAAGAGTGTCAACGAAGCCGAGTCACCACTCTCCTTCTCCCTCTTCATCAAGAATCTGAGCCTCGGCAGCTGGAGCTGAAGCCGGACCCTGCGAATCCTCGGTACCAGCTTCAACAGGAGCAGCAGTCAGAGCAGGACGTGGAGTACCCGGTGGCGAGTCAAACAACGAACGCCAGGTCGGATAAGCTCGGTTGAATCGAGAGACGGGTCAACGATCACGCTTCGGTACACATCCACGAAACGCGTACCACGAGGATTGAAGAACTCCGGATTACGCTGGCACGGGAAGTACGTGGTGTTGTACGGGTGCTGATGCGGCGCATTCATCCATCCAGTACGCCATGGCTGACGAGCATCGAGAGCCGGAACTTCGGAAAGCCAGTCAGATGTCTGAGGTGCGAATGACAAGTTTTCAATGGGGTACCACGGCTTAGACGGCTCCAAAAGCAACTCGGGACGAATGAATGACACGCCGGAAACACTAGATGAAACCGAGTCACGACTCCACGCCATGTACTGCTCACGGTACTTGTTACGAAGACGATTGGCACGACGGTCGCGCTCACTGAAGAGCTTCTTTAACATAGCTCTCAGTTCCTTCAAGCGCTCCTTGTCGTGGCCAACCTTTTTAGCTTCTTCAGCGAGACCTCGTTCAATACCAGCTAACGGGAGCCAGTGGAGACGCTCCCACAACGCGAACCCGAGGTCACCTTGCTTACCGCCGTCACCCCGAAGGTTCGCCCAGATCATCTTGAGACGGGTCTCAATCGGAGCACGCTTGGAGATGGGGACGCTTGGTTTGAAGTCGACAGTGTCAAAGAGGCAAGCTTGAAGAGGATAAAGCTGCCGAAGTTGCTGGTACGGGTGATCAGGATGCGAATAATCAAAGAACGCTTAGAGACCCTCCAACGTTGTACGCACGGTCACCTCACCAGCTGGTTCAGGAAGCGTTAAGCTCAAGAGTCGCTCGAAACACTTCTTGGCGCCTGCATCGGTAAACTCCATGTCCACATACGGAAGAACCCACGGTGGCAGGGTGGACGAAGCCGGCACCGTAGGGCGAGTACCAGATAACACTCGGTGAGGCAACGGCTCAACCGACGGTGCACCACCACGACGCGGCACCGAAGTATAGGTTGCCGTAAACATGCGTCCAGGTCCAGCATCGAGAGTCCAAATAGACGGACGAGGAGACACTGGAACAGGAAGAGAAGATGCTGGTGCCGGAGGACTTGCTGGTGGCGAAGGAGGCGGGCCGGCAACGATGATTGGGGAAGTCATCATCGGCGAAGGATTTGGCCGAGGTGGAGTCGGAGGACGAGCTGGGCCAAGATTACTCCAGTTCCTGTTTGAATCTTCAACATCTTCGTCATCGAGTATGCTTGAATGATCGGTGGGGGGGCGGAACATCACCGCTACCACTGGGAGCATCAGGAGAGTCATCCACCGAAGGTTCATTGTCATCCACGTCATCTCCATGGTCGTCATCAGCATTCCCATCGTCATCAATCTCCATCGAAAGGACAGGCGAAGACACGCTTGATACATCGGTCGTGGGAACAGTCGGAGCCGACTTCGAAGACGCGGAAGCTAGTGGAGCAGCCTCAACAGGGGCAGACCCTGCTGTAGAAACCACTCCCGAGACTTCAACTGCCTTGGATGTCGCGGCAGACGCCGAAGCGGACTTGCCTTGTGGGACAGTCTGGTCTGACTCTTCACCTTCGTCACTCGAGCCAAACATGAGCCGCATTTCCTCGGCCTCGCGCAGAGCCTCTTCAGCAGCACGTATGTCGGCTGGAGAAGGTGAAATCGTTGACTTGGCCACATCGTGTGGACCCTGAGGCGGGGGCGAAGGCGCGTCAGGAGAGACAGGAACATCGTCGTGATCCTCAGGGTTCACGTCCTTACCCGAAGGCTCTGTAGCAGTTTCTTGAACCGAAGGGACGCTGCCTGGATCAGCAGTCCCCATGTCCACGTCACTCTGGTCGCCGCTGAGGTCGACCACTGCGGGAGTCGAGGAAGACGCTGGTGTAGGAGGTGGCGACCATGAACTTGGAGAAGACGGTACAGACTTGGACCGAGTCTTCATATGACGTCGTGGCGACTTAGCAGGAGAATGAGGACGGGGTTTCTTGCGCTTCTTCTGGGCCGCCTTCTTCCACGCCTTCGGACCGAACAGCGATCTACGAGCCGACTTGGGAGTTGAAGTATCGGCAGGTGGCGCATCACCGAGACCGGCAGCTGCCATCGAAGCACTGGCCTTGTCCGTTGGGATTGGAGCGGCGCCCAGCGAATCTTCGGTGAGTGGTGGCGGACCACCAGCTGGGGCAGGAGGAGCAGCAGGAGCCATCTCCGCGGGTTCAGCGACGACGAGGAATGCTGCAGGAGCTACCGCAGGGAGTGAAGAGGCTGGGGCAGGAAGCGCCGAAGGACCAGTTGATGACGCCGCTGTCGGAGGAAGTGTAGCAGACTGAGGGACGTTCGAACCCTCGGCCTTGCCCTCCTGAGAAGCAAGTCGAGTAATGCGAGATGATGAGCAAGGTGCCGATGATTCAAGAGAAGGATGAGCTGACGTACCTCCAGCTGTTCACGTTCGCGACGTCTACGAGGATTGAGACGCTGAAAAGCGTCGGACACGGCTCGATTCAGACGCTTGGACATACGGTGGCGAGATGGTGAATTAAAGAATGAAGAAATGTCACAACGGGCACCAGTACCGTGGCTTCCATTGCGACAGGGGCAGTTGTGGTGTAGTGATTTCTCCGTGGTTGCGGATTATCACCCGTCGACAAAGACGTGACACCGCCCAAGTTGTTCAAGCGACGAGCCCTCGGTCGGGTGATGTACGGAGACGCCAAGGTGCAAGGGACTCGACGGCGTCACCTCCGAGTTTTCAACAAGTATCGGATACGGCCCTATGTCACTGAATCCAGGCTGTCCTTATTATTAATAATGGACTGGCCGGATTCGCATTCAGCGGACCATCTACGGTACGAACCCTCAGTGGCGGTTGGGATGAGTTCGCGGAATACTCAGCGACCCTTGGAAGGCACTTTCACCGTCTGGGACAGGGCGCGGACCGTTAAAGATGCTCATGCGACGGTGCAGACGACGCTTGGCATGCAAGAAGATCCATAACGGATCATTGTTCACTTGATATTTGTATACTTGATTAGGACTTCTTATTAGGAATAGACCCGAAAGGGTAAGCTTAAATACAGAACAGAATTTCCACT
Organism: Phytophthora betacei; assembly: GCA_011320135.1. Taxonomy (NCBI): domain Eukaryota; phylum Oomycota; class Peronosporomycetes; order Peronosporales; family Peronosporaceae; genus Phytophthora; species Phytophthora betacei. Next base: position 51,924 of record JAANHX010000656.1, on the reverse strand, counting down.
CAAGCACACAGAGCAACGTCCGGCTTCAAGGTAAGCGTCAGGTCAAGCTTGTTTGAGTGTGTTATGCCTGTCGGTGAACTCGAAGCTCTGTAGCGAGGGTTCATCCGGCAAGGCCAAGAGACTTTGTGTATTGGCCGATTATTATCGGGAGGTTTTACGTGACGGCTTATTGTTGCCTATTTGCACGACTGGGAGTGCTTGAATTGCCTCCCTTTTATTTCTTCCAGCCGAGTGTTGAACACTCAATGATCTCGTAAAAGTCTTACCCGTGCCTGGTACCCTTCCGCTGTTGGGACCACGAGGATTCAAAACACCTGCTAGCTTTGCTCGTGCTAGTAGCGTGTTCTTATTTTACTGGTTGGCCTATATAAGTAGTTTACAAGGTCCAGTTTGTCCCGGGGCAAGGGCAGAAATGGGGTCTTCAGGTCCGCCCGAACGATCGTTTACTATCCTAGTAGACGTATTGTTGTGGGAACGTCCTAACTACATCTGTAGCTAGAGCTCACGTGGGATTTCCAACACCACAAAACTCTCAGTGAACGGCAGTTCACAGGTCCCCTCTTTATTCAAAAGAGAGCGAAGTGACCTAATTAAGGTAGAATGTAAACTGAGTATATTTATAGGCAGGTAAAGCTTGTGTTTAATACAAACTATAAGTCACCTATAAAAATGTAATGTCATCAACCAATGGTTGGCTTTGGACGACCTTGGTACCTAGTACCAAATATCCCGAAGTATGACGTCACACTTCATGTAACCAGGGTACATTTAGGGCTACGTACCCCGTTACATCCTCCCCCACTTAGGTTCGGTTTACCGACCAATCAGAATGAAGAGGTGTTCGTCACAAACTTTCATTCATAAAGTCGAAAACTGTGACGACTGGTGAGAGCACGGCGCAGAGGAACAGCGACGAGGAGCGAAGCGGAGGAGGGCGGCGAGAGTCCAACGATGGGGACTCGAAGGCAAGGCGTAGGAGGCAGTTGATGTCCAGAAGTAGGATCTTTCTTTGGAACTCCAAAGATGTTGGACACCCAAGGAGAATCAGAAACTTCGATCCATCCTTTCTTTAGCTTCTCTGCAACGAAGGGATCCAGTGCATCCTGCTCAACCTTAGACAGGCGGAACGGAGCACGGCTACTTGGAACAGCATCATGTTTCATGTGGAGTTCGAAATCCACACGACGTGAAGGCGGTAAACCATCCGGTAAAGTTTCCGGAAAGACGTCAGTAAAACGCTTCAATAAGTGAGTGATTGGAACAGGAGTCGACTCACTAACTGGCGTGACCGCACAAATCTTGACACTACACTTCCTTGTACACATGTTTCTTCACGTTACGTTTAAAGTCAACAGCAGCAATCTCCACAGCTGCTTGACTAGCAACCGTTGATGGAGGTGCACAAGACACACTTGGAAACGAAATCTCATGCAAACGCCAATTGATACATGGCTGAAACTTGGTGAACCAAGGTTTTCCCAAGATGCCATCATGGGCATATCCAAGTGACCATTTCATGACTTGAAGTTTGCGGAAACGGTAGCGACCAAATTCAATAGTCGCTCGACCTTTCTTCACAGAACGCGCTTTCGTAGAAGTTCCATCGAACCGAGTGACTTGTGCGACACCAGACGTAGCGGTGTTAGCGACTAAACCTGGGCAAACAACATTGCACGTAGCACCACTGTCGAACATTATGACGACAGGTTTCCCATCACAAGTCCCTTGTTTACGAGTGAGCTCGTTCTCACGATGCATGGGCGACAAGGTGGACGTGGAAATCTCTTCCACTTCAACAATCTCAACCTCGTCATCGGAACGGGTCATAGACGCTCGTTCAGCAGTAGCAGCAGCAGTTGTAGGAGAAGAAGAATTAAAGTTCGCGGCAGATTGCTCGTGACGGTTCTTTCGAGAATACTTCTCCTTGTTCTTCAACTTGAAGCACTGCTCAATGACATGACCAGACTTCTTGCAGTAACAGACATCGCTTGTTAGACGACGAAGAAGAAGCAGAACGGCGATTTCTAGTACTCCCTGAGTCAATTTCCATTGGCTCGGGTTCGTTCTCCTGAACACGCATAGGCGTGGCTTGCTTTTGGTGCGAATTGTTGTTGGACTGAGAGCGTGATCGGTCCTGCGAAAAGAACGGTGGACGATAGTTCTTACCGCGGACATGATGCGATCGATTATACTCCAAAGCAATCTTCATTGCTTGCGACACTGTTGTACAGCGACGATATTGCACCTCTTCGCGCGTAGGACTGACTAGTCCACGTGTAAAGTAAGTGATCTTGTCCAACTCACTCATGTCTGTCACTTGCATGATGGCTTCACGGAAGCGAGAGATGTAATCTTCCAAGCTAGAGCAATTTTTCTGCTTGAGCGCGTACAATTGATCACGCAAACGCTCTTGCAAACCTGGAGGCACAAATTCATCGGTCAACCGGGCCATAAGGTCCTGCATGTCCTTGATATCACGCTTGTTCAGCTTGTACCAAGCGGCAGCATTTCCTTCAAAGTTCGCAGTAGTAATGGCCAAAATTCGAGAACTTTGGTTGTCGTTTTGCCAATCGATGTTTTGGCATAAAAGTACTGAGCAAGTTGCTCGAAGTACAAATCAACAGATTCTCCCATCGTGCCATGAAATTCAGGCAGACGGATACCTTCCACTTTCACTTCACGCTTACTCATGGCTTCAAGCAGTTGTTGCTGCTTGTCAACCATTTCGATGAGTTTCTGCGTGATAGCGTCAGTAGACCATCCTTGAGGATTCAAGGAAGTCATGGTTGATTGTCGAAAAATTCAGCGATGAAGTGCCGAAAAGGTAGTCGGGTACAGGTGGACAGCGACGAGGGGTGCAGGTACTGAATTGATCCGGTTCTTATAGACCAGACACTTACAGTACACACGCAATCAACGATAACGCTGATGAAGGATGCGACGTTAGGTACGGGTACTAACTTGATCCGGTTCTTATAGACCAGACGCTTAGTGCAGTACACACGCAAAATTTCAACACGGCAAGCCGTATGAAATGAGGTCGCAACGAAGAAATCCGACGAATGTGGAGTCGAAGAACGACGACACACGCTCAACGAGCGGCTTTCCACGTGTCGCGTAGCGAATAGAGAATGAAGAACCCCCTTCCGGACGAAAAACAGCAAGTGCTACCAGATGTGACGACTGGTGAGAGCACGGCGCAGAGGAACAGCGACGAGGAACGAGTCGCGAGGCGAGGAGCGAAGCGGAGGAGGGCGGCGAGAGTCCAACGATGGGGACTCGAAGGCAAGGCGTATGAGGCAGTTGATGTGTCTCGAAGAAGGTAAATTGGAAAGTGAGATTGAAATGGTTAGTTGTTTGTCGGCTACGAGGAAGTGCTTGTTAGCATTCCCTTGGTATCCTATGTAAGTATATGCATTTCACTATACTAGATTCTAAGTAGTCCTCGAGTCGAATCTTGAAGTAGCGTAGCGTAGTAGTGAACCGCGGTTCATTTGAACCGGATCAGAATCTCCATAGTGAATTCAAATGAAAAAGAATGACTGTCATTGAAGTTCCATGTTTGGCAATACTCATCCAAACATGGTGATTGCCTTCCGGTCAGGCGTGTGTCTGACTGGCCGCTCATTGGCAACTTAAGAAGACAGTTGGCAGTCAGCAAAGACAAGTAGGAAGAAAATAGAAGAAAGTAGGACGCATTGGTACCAACGTCATGGCCTTCGCAGGCTGTGACGTCGGTGCGTCGTTACAAAAACCCTCGACTTGGCTGCGCGAGCGCGGCGGAGGCTCACTTCACAGTTAGAGCCTCGAGCAGCAGTCTGTGCGCTCTTCTTTTAGGTCTTCCACTTCGACCGTTAACCATGCCTTGTGGCACTGCTAGGAGCGGTGCGAAGACACGCTTCAAGGCTGCTGCCGGAAAGGCGCAAGCCAAGAGCACTAAGCCTCACGGCAAAGGCTCGGCACTTAAGGAGGCTACTCAGGTGGCCTCCGAGGCGATCGGTTCCTCGGGTGATGCGGTTGTGGGCAAGCGAGCGCCGCAGCCCGTTGCCCTCGGCCTCTCCAGACACTCGTCCGAACCCTCGGTTCGTAGAACGTGAGTTCGACTCAGGCAGTGAGGACGAAGCCGAGTCCAAGAGCACGCACGATGCTCCTGCGGGCCCTGCGGAAGGGCACAGGCCAGCGCCCAGTGAGCACAAGGACGACAGCGTGCAGTCGCTCGCTAGTGATCAAGGGGATCACAGTCCCAGGACGTCTGTTCGCTCTGAGAGTCCGGCCGTCAAGGATAAGGGCACTCCCAAAGCTGGTGGCGATGAGGAAGAGAATCCTCGCAAACGTCTCTAGCTTGCCGAGGGTCTTGCGCGTGCTAAGGCCTTTAAAGCCGAAGGCGCCAAGCCCTCAAAGAAACGTACAGCTTCTAAGTCTCCACTCCGCGAGGAGAAAGAGACTCGTGTGGTGTAGGGATTTCCAGATTCGACCATACACTAACCTACTTTAGATCAAGAATCGGCTCGGTCTGATAACCCAGAGCTTAGGAACAAAGGATCACGGTAACTACTCAGCGATCTGTTCGGATGATGCTATCCGGATAGCCGCTGAGCTCAACGGTCGCCTGAACCCAGCGGAAGGGTCGGTAGAGATCCGAAACGGCTATATTTCACTAGATATTTGTATGAGAAGCTTATGATTAAATAGGGGGAGCCGAAAAGGCTCCCAGAAGATAACAGAGCAGAATTTTCCTAGTCCAAGACACGTGTACACTTTTTTGGTAAGTCCCTGCATAGGGATGGATTATGCCTGCCGTCGATACTCGAGAGGCATAGCTTGTCGGGTATTGACTGGTAGCGCCAAGAGATTAGGTCGGTCCGAGTAGGACAAAGTCTCGCTACGCGCGAAAGAAAGTCCCGCATACTCAGCGGACCGGTACGTCGGATAGCCAGGGTGCCGTAACACTTCTAGCTGAGCAGCCTCTGCGCTCGGTGACCTGTAAAAGCGCTCGCGCGCCGTCGTCCATCCTTTGGTGGAGGGCACTGGGTTGTGAACGAGCTCAGCCGAACCAAACTCGGCGGAGCCTCGGAAGTGATCTGACTTGGTTAGTCGGAACCGAGTGGAAGCGAGTCACTCGTCTGTCCCGGAAGGGCCGAACCGCGAGGGGACCACCCTCTGCGCAGGCCATACAACCGCCGACCCTACTCGGCGATTCGTTGTGGTTTGTGGTAGGAATCCACATCTGACGGTATTTGTGTGCTCTACTACACCACAGCTGGTGCCGCGACCCGGGAACAGGAATGTGCGCTTGTTTTTTATAGGTGCCAGCTAACCAAGTTAAGAGGAGGAGAAGAGAAAGAGAAAAGTGAAGACGATCAAGGGATCAGCAACCCCGAGCTACGGAAGCCCAGTGACGGCTGGAGGATCGCCTCTCGCGGGGTCGGACCCGGCAGATCAACGACTCATCGCCATGACGATGGAGGTGGGACGAACCGTCCAGATCGACAAGGATGGCCAAGACCAGGAGAGCGAGAACGGAGATACAAGTGATGGAGAATATGAAGAGAAGGCCGAGACCGCTGAGCTCGGAGAAACGAAGACTACCGCCGATCTACTTGGCGAGGTGGAAGAGCTGACGCTGCAGGTGGGACGCATGGAGTCCTGTCTAGCGCAACTTATCCGTCGAGCTCGACGAAGGTGCGGACGATGAAGAAGATGAAGAAGAACATGGCGTTGCTCAAGGGGACCGTCCGCCCCTTATTTCGAAAGTGACGAGGAACGCCGATACGCCGAGCGCCAATAAAGTGTTGCCTCGACTCGGCGAGAAGATGAGAACAAGATCGGAATGGATGATGATGTTCGCGCCTGTGGCGATGGCGCAGGCGAAGTGGCCGATGTTGGGTCCCGAGTTAACTCAACCGGTGCGTGCAGCCAACATCAATCAGTTGGTGGAAGAAACTGTGTTGCTGCTGAAGGCGATGTGCTATCGGTGCAACAGCCGACCAAACAGCCTTATCCTGTCCGACTGGAGTCTGACCCGTGGCGGAGCTGAGCTCTGGCAATGGAAGAAGAAGTTGAGAGTGACGTTTGGATTGGAGAAGGCCCCTGGTGGAACGAAGCAGGTGTACAGCCGGGTAGCCGAGTTCAAAACACTCGGCGAAGACCCAAGCAAAATTCCTTTGCCGAAGACCCCGGAGACGAAGAGACGTGAAGTGTTCCGCGCTACGCAAGGGACTCCGTACTTCGAAGACTCCCACATGCTGACTCCGTTGAAGCTAAACCCGACTCAGCGAGCGCCGAGTCGTGGACAGCGGAATGTAGGTCGTTACCGTGAATTGTATGACGCTGCAGACGAAGCTGAGGCTTACGAGGAGGACGAGGAGGACGATGACGTCTTCGACGTGAGAGGAAACCGTGAAGAAACCGTGAGGGACTACATCCAAACCTTGAGCTTCGACGCGGCTGAAGAAGATTCGACTCAGTACCTAGAAGTCCGAACCCACGCCTCACTCGACAAAATCGCTGAGTTCGACGGGAAGCGCTACCGTTCTGACGCATCGCTCCAGTGGCTCAAGCGTTTCATCTACGAGATACAGAGCACCAGGATGCCCCAAAGTGCCTGGTGCGAACCCTTCTCGCTATGCTTGGGACGCGCGGCGAAGAGTTGGTATAGGCAGCTGCCGAAGAAGACTCAACGACGCTGGAAACTACTCAGCGAGGCGTTCCTGGATTACTATTGCTCACAGTTTGACCAATCCGCCCGCACTCGTTACTACTCGGCGAGACGTAATGTCAACGAGCCGATCTGCGACTTCCTGATCCGACTCAATGGGTATGCTCGGACAGCCAAGATCCAGTACGAGAAAGGGGGCGCCGACGCAGCTGACCATGTCGATCACTTCTTGTTGCATTGTGATGATGACGATGTGATGGATTTGATGTACTCCTTGCAGTTGGAAGACATCAGTAAGGTGGAGCAGATAATCAATCGTCGGATCCTCGGTGAAAAGCACAAGAAGCAACGCGACCGACTCGTGATCGCACGAGGCCGAGACGATAAGCGGAAGGATTCAAGCCGCCGAGATGAACGCCGTGATAGGCGTCGAGAGGAGAAGCGCAGTCGCAAGGAAGAAAACCGCGACAGCCGAGTCACTTTTGTTGACGCTGACTCTGACGGGGAGGAACTCCTCGATCAAAACCGCCGAGTCCTTACAACTCCGAAGACGAATGGGATGATGAGGACCAGTCCGGAGGTTACGACTCAGCGGAAGACGACGACTACATAGACGCCGGCGTTACCAATGATAAGAGAAATACACCGAACCGCCGAGAGAACTCGGCGGGAGACCAGAATAGCTCGAATCGAAGTTGGGGGAACTCGGCAAACCGACCTACGCGACCGTACAACCAACGAGAGCAGTCGAACCGTGGAGATGGATCACGCGACATCTCACAGCGTGGACCTTGTGTAGCTTGTGGAAGAACGGGGCACTTGGCTCACTACTGTCAGCGGCGCTGCAAATTCTGCAGACAAGTCCATGAAGTCGGCCAGTGCGAACTGTTTCGTCAGTACGAGAAGCTGACTGCGTTCGTGAAAACCACTGTCGACAAGTCGCAAGTGCCAGAAGACCTGCAAAACCTTTACACGCCGAGTGATTTAAACTCGGCGGCCCGCCAACACTGACTGGGTTGGAATATGCCGGGCTGCCACAGTCAGCTGAACCTGCAGTTGAGGCGAACTTCTTGTTTGCCTTCGTAGGCGAAGCAGGACGACCCGAGGGAAGAAGCGGGGATAGCAATTGGATGTGTAAAATCGACGGAATTGAACGTGAGCTCGGTGAGTTAGATGATAACCTCCGAGCGATTGCAAGTGTAACTCGGCAGTCAGACCAGGATGTGTATCGTACCAGAATCATGAAACTGCTTCCAGGAGAACGGCTGGGATGGTGGTCAGCACAGACGTTTGATCGCCGAGTTAGAATGAGAGCTCTCGTATTGGGGGCAGTGAACGACCGAAGGACCAAGATATTATTGGACACCGGAGCAAACGTCTCGGCGATTAGTGAGTACTTCGCGAGAAACTGCGTCTCAAGAGAGTGGCCAACCGAGATAAGCGAACCAACATACAAGGAATAAGTAAAGACAGAATGGTGACAACGTCACGAGCGGTTGTGAAGGTGACACTCGGCTGGGAAGTGGCATACGAGTTTGAAGTGTGGATAATGCCTCATCATGCCGGAGTCGATTTGATTCTCGGCACTGACTTTATGATCCCAGCTGAGATCCGTCTGGATCTGTACAACTCGGCGGTCGAGCTACCCGATGAGATGGTGATCCCACTCATCCGATCAAGTAATGCGCCGACAAAGACCGAGTTCGGACCAAATGTCCCATGTGGGCCACCAGACGGGTTAACAATCGAAAGTCGAATGACCGCTGAGTTCAAATTGCCCAGGCGGCAACCCAGTGAGTCGACGCATAACTTTTGGGTGCGACGGACGAAGGGTTGGATTCCAATGTTTTTAATCGCCGAGGAAGACCAACTCATGTCCTAATTACAAACGTACGACCCAAGTCAGTCTGGTGCCCACCTCACTATTACGTGATAAAATGGCAACCACACGGAGTACTGGCCAATGAGGGATATGTCCGCGTGAGCTCGGCGAAATACCGCGACTGGCAGATATTGGCATTTGCGTCAGCGATGGACAAAGATTTGCTGCAGAAGGAACAACGACTGTACGAGGACTGGTTGTCACACCAGCCGCCAGCTGTGGAAAGACGAAAATACCCTATTCCGACGGCGGTGGAAAAACGACCCCCTCCAGTGGAGAACGGACCAGAGCAAACATGCACCGAGCGCTGGAGGAGGATCGAAGCTGATGCAGGAGCCGACGAAGACCAGAGGCGTCGCGATAACGCCAACGTCATATCAACTTCTGGGGTGACAAGGGGTGACCCGGCTATAAACTCAGCGTTCAAGCTGATAGACGTCCGAGCGGATCGTACGCCGGTGCTACACAATGACCAAGATGTCTCCTACATTATGGCCAAGGTTTAAGACAATGGCTCCATTTCTGACGCCAGAACGAACTCAGCGGTTGAAGGAACAAGTGCAGTAAGGACGAAGAAAGAAGCGTCGGCGACTGAAGACTCAGCTGTAACGGAAGGAGACCTTGAAGAATGCTCCGAACAAGTCCTACGCGACGTCCAACTCGTTATGGACGACCGAGCCAATTATGAAGTCATTAGACCAAGTATTGTGGGCGAGGTGAACTCAGCTATGAGCACCCTGACCACTATAAGTGCTGGGATTAACCATGTGGTGACGGCGAGCTCGGCGCTCGAAGATCCAGCCGCAAGAAATGACTTGGGAGCTGTTACAGCGTGCCATAGGACGGCCGACTACGCGAGGGACGAGTGTGGACGCGTGGATGTCTGTCCTGCCGTCGCAGCAGACTCAGCGGTACAGCGCCCTATCGTGACGACTGCAAATTCCAAGCTGGAGGTATTATTTTCAAGATATGTTGAGGCTAACAGTGAAGGACTGAGCTGGACGGTGAATACAAGTAACCACAGTGATGAAGGTGAGGCACGAGCCGAGTATGAAGTCGATGGGTTAAGCTCTGCAGCCGTGGTGAACTCAGCGATGGGTACGCCAAAAGCCTGTATAATCCAGTCGGCGGCGGTGGACTCGGCGTCAGCGGATCTAAACACTGCGAGTGATTCGAACGTGGCCACAGCATGTCGTCGGAATGTCAGATATCCCGGAGAGGAGTTTTCTTTCAGGCAAGTTAGTTCTGCCGTCTCGTCGAACTCGGCGGACCAGCACTACGACGCGACTGAATACTATGATAGTCGGAAGGTATTACTACATGAGGGAATTAAGCCTAACGACGATCCAGCTACGGCGGACTCAGCGTTGGAGACTATGGAGGCTGAAATCGGTTCGGATGTGGTTAGACGACATGACGATGATACCATCTATCTCGGAGACAAGTTTGAACGCGCAGAAGTCAGATCGGCCATCGTTGTGAACTCAGTGGAAACGGGCCCTGACGTGGACGACAACTATGATTTATCAGAGGTATCACTGTTGGGAGGTACTGTAACTGAAATCCGGTTGTGTCGCGTCTTGGAGTATCGCTTCCCCGAAGTTCTTATCGTCCCTGCTGGCGAGTCCCGACGACTGGTGCTGATCATCCTTCCTCGTCAAGACGCCTCCGCGGTGGGTTCTACGGCTGGTCCTAATGTGGCTCCTCCAGCGGGTCAGGCTTCTTCTGCGACCCCTTCGGCGGACTCGGCTGCGGCTCCTGTCAGCTCAGCGGCGGCTACGAGCTAACCCGAGCCGACCCTCGCCCAGCTTCATCGTACTCCGTTGGCGGACTTGACGTCGACGCAGCGGCTTCGGCGTTATGCAAATCCCAACTCTCTAATTGCTGCAGATCCTCGTCATCGTTCGCCGGCGCCGCATCCGCCTCAGCCGTGCGCTTGTCCACTTTCCGGGGAGGAGGGACACGAGACTATCAGTGCCATTTTGCGTTCAAGTTCTCCTCAAGCTACCGTGTCCGATGGAGGAAAACCCCGCTCTGGTAAATCTTGTCGTCGGACTCGGCGGAAAAAGGTTCGTCACCTTCAGTTGAGTTCTGCGACACAGCCAGCTGTCTTTGCTCGCTCTGAAGACGACGATGAAGCTTCGAGCGAAGTTCAATACGAGTTTGAGATGGCCGAACCTGCCGACGACACCGTTCCTGCGATTGATTCGACGACTTCGGTGAGTTCTTCGTCTTCTGGTCCTCTGCCGACGTCGTCAGTCGCGGCTACTCAACCACCACCGGTATCCTCTTCCGATGTCGTGGCTTTGCTGCCTGTCCCGGCTACGAGTGTTCGTGCCTCAGGCTCGACCGCACCCATCTCCGCTGAGTTGCCCCAGTCAAGTGTACCGCTCAGTGTCGTATCAACGGTGGTTGGGCACTCCCGGTCGTCATCTGGTCGATCTTCTCACGTCTCTCTCTCTCGGAGTCTGAGCGTATTCACTACACCGACTGACCTAGTGACTCCGGCCGTGAGTGTCCTCAGACCGTCTCTCCCTGCGAACTCGGCGGTGTTGACGTCCCCGTCTGGGCGCCCCATCCGGTGATCTGCTGCGACTACTTGCACCGTGACTGCTCAGCTGCTTGAGGACCTTGACGCGTCTGATGACAAGGTCTTTGGGCCTGGCGACGGCTCTGCACCGTCCGCCGGCTTGACGAATCTTGCCGCTGGGTTGTTCTCGGATCCCATTTTTTTTATCCGAGAACTCGGCGGGTAGTCCTTCAGGTTCTGACTCGGTGGCCGAAGATGCTCGTCGTTCCGCTAAAGCGAGAAGCCTTCATGTGGCAATCTTCGGCTCTGACGATGAGATGAGTGATGAGTCCTTACCGCCGAGTGATCGCCACTCTTCGCGACATTCATCGATGGATTCTGGTGACGGGACGACGCCTTCTACCTCTGCGTCGGCTTCGGGGAAGCAGCAACGTCGCAAGCGTCGTGCCTCGTCGAGTCCTACCCGTCACCGGTCGAAGCGGTCCAAGAAGCACAAGAAGCACAAGAAGCATCACAAGAAGCATCACAAGAAGCACCGGCACCACAAGCATCGGCAGTCTGCGTCAACCCCTGATATGGCTCCTGCCCCATCTCTTTCAGCTGCTCCTTCGCCGAGTGTGTCCCCGGTCGCGTCGATTCCATCTCAGCCGACTTCGACTACATCACGGCCGGCTTCGGTCACTCTGCCAAGAGCTCTTACCCTCCCGCTGGCAACGTTACGGACCCGAGCCTCGCAAGCGGTTTCCAAGGATTGTCGTTTGACTCTTCACATGGCTCAACTCCGCGAGGTACCATTTATGCATTTCGGCTCAGCCCGTTGTTGGAATGCATTATTGGATACACTGAGCGGAGGGGTGCAGCTGGAACTCGTAGGTGGCAAGGGTCGTGTGCCACCCACGCCGTGTTCCCTTGACGGCATACGATCTTTCAGGCTGTCTTTGATCCGAGTCATCCTTGTCAGCGTCTCCGGCGGATGCTCCCCGAGCTTCCTTTCTTCTTTTCTCCGTCAGTGCTGGAGGAGGCTCGGCGGTGCTTGGCTTCTCAGACCCGACCTTGAACCTTGATGCAAGTTCTTGGAGATATGTGGGCTAAGCTTCGTGGTGACTGTCCTTTGGACTCGGCGGGGAGGCCTATCAAGACAGGAGGCCAAATGACTCGTTACTTTGTTGCTCTCTACGAGCGTCGTCACTGGATCGTCGAGTCAAATGTGTTGATGGGTCTCCATCCCGACGTCAACCCGACTGCCACGTCTGCTCAGCTTGCTAAAGTGTATGAGCTGTGGCTGGTGTACAAGCGCGAGCGCAAACGCCGTAGTGACACCCTACGATCCTTGGTTGTCGCTGTCTACGACCAGCTTTACTCGGCGGTCACCCAGAAGCTCGGCGGTGAACCTGCTCCTCTTGTGGATGCTGAGGTTTATTTCGATCCGTCCGTTCCCCATAACTCTCCTGTTAACCTTTCGTGGGTTTCATCCGGGAGAGACTGGGTTCGGTGTGCTCATGATGTGGATCTAGCCGAGCCCTGGCGAGCTTGGTGGCTAACCGACCCGGCGGCTCACCCGTATAGCACGTGCTTCCGCGCTCGGAACGTGGACTTCTTGGTTTTTGCTCCGCGCGGTATGGACCCTCAGGTTGTTGACGACGCGATCGAAGAAGACTTCGATCTTGCCGAACTAGCGCCTCCGGCGTACGTTCAGGGTGCTCCACCTCGGCTGAGCCGTCAAGGTATCCACATCTTCGCTGAGTCTTCAATCGGTGAGCTCGGCTCGGATGACGAGAGTGCATCTGATGACGACTCAGCGGACGACGGGTTGGGTTCTCCCAATCTCCGAGGCGCGTCTCCGAGTATGTCTCTGTTCGGCACTCCACTTTCAAGTGGAGCGGATCCGCCTCAACCCACGTCAGCCGAGTCGGGTTCTGAGGCACCGGTTCTTCTTCCGCCTGCTTCAGCGTCAGTCTCCTTGGCTAGCTCGGCGATATACTTCTTGCCACGGCTGCGGATGTTGCGTCTCCTCCAGCAGTTTCTCAGGGGGCGACGTCTGCTACGCCGCCACGCCTCTAATCGACGTGTCCGCTGAGCTCTTCCCAGTTGTCTCCATCGGGTTCACCACTCTTGGAGTCCGGATCGCCTTCTTTTTAATTTCATTCTTTTTTACTGAGCGTCCCGTAGGTATCGTTCAGGACTTCATTTCGTAATAATTCAGTATATGTAATTTCGACACAGTAGCATTCCATCTCAACTCAACCTGTGTCGTCCGCTGAGTTGGTGTAACAAGTGGTGCAACACCTGTTAATTTTCATCTGCAACTTGCACAATTTGCAGACGGTTTTCACGCTTCTTCTGTCGTAAATAGTCAAGCGGGAGACCTCCACATGACAAATTCGACAGTGGTTCCCAAGTAGGCTCATCGTAGCCGACCCACTTAACCTTAAACTTCCGTTGTGACCGGGACGTACTCGTGGATAATGGTAGCTCGTCGTCGAGGATTGCTTCGACTTCATACTGGTTCATACTCGCGTCTGGCTCCCAGCTATCTTCAGGTAGTAATTCTTCGTCAAAGTCAAATCGCTGAGTCTCTTCGAGGTCGGCGATTAGCCTCGTCTTTGGACTTCCGCCGAGTTCGGTGGCTGCCTTCAGACGTGATACATGGCCCACTGGGTAGAGCCTATATCCACTCTTGTCGGGTAACTCCAGTTCATAGGCAAATTCTTCCACCTTCTTCTTCACCCTGAATTGTTCATGCCATCGATGTGCTAACTTCTTAGTCAGGCCCGACTTGACTCGCTCCATAAACAACCAGACTTGGTCTCCTTCTTTGAACAAGGATTCGGTGGATTCATCGCCTGGTTCTGCAACTCCAGCTTCGTCATCTGCTGTGTTGGGAATGGATCTTTTCTCCTTCTTGCTCAGTGCTTCGTTGTGCTCTCGAGCTCGTCGTGCCTTCTCTCGCACTTGGAACTCAGCTGCTAATCGTAGGGCAACTTCTCGTTGTCTGTTCGCTTCTCGGCGCCACTCGACTGCGTCCGCCAAGTTGGCTGAGCGTCCCTGTCCACGTCGTATTGAGCTCGTCATAGCCTTGAGTGTAGACTTGGCGTCCCAACCATGTACCAGATAGAAAGGGGTTTCTCGCCGAGTCGAGGCTCTTGAGTTGTTGATAGCGTGTACCATCTTCTCGGCGATGTCATCCCAGTCGGCTTGAAGCAGGTCTTCCACGTAGACCCGTATAGTCTGAACCATTGTCTTGACTGACCTCTCTTGTTAACCGTTGGCTTGTGGTCTGTAACTCAGCTTAGCCCTTGATCTTGACTGCATCATCTCGGAGAGCTTTTGGAACACTTCACTCAGAAACCTTGGATCTCGGTCGTGTCGTATCCGAGACGGAGCCCCGAACTGCCTGAAGACGCATTCTTCAAACACCTTGGCCACTTCGTGTGCCCCGGTGTCATTCATAGCCTTAGCGATAACAAACCCCGTGAAGTGGTCCTGGAACAACAGCAGTGCAGTATTGCCCCGCTGAGTTCGAGGTAGGGGAATCACGAAATCCATTGACACGACTCAACTTATTATGGGTACAGTAATCGCTCTCCATTCCGGTACTGGTATAAAATAATATCCCTAAAATATCGATACAATCGCTTTAAGGAGGGTGTACTGACGGGGATTCTGGCGCGAATCGCTCAGCTCCAACCAGTTGAAGAACAACACAGTGATCATAGGCTTCAAATCATAATTCACATTAGTTTAGACCCATGGGGAGCTGGATGAAGATACAGCAGAAGCGAGGCCTCATCCAGAAGGCAGCAGATTGTCCCGACATGACTCAAGAAGAGCTGGCTGCGTGGGCAAAAGCGACGTACAGGCTGAGGCGAGCGCCTGCTCAAACTACTGTCTCTGACATCCTCAAAAACGCAGCCAAGATCATGTGCGTCACCTACGGAGATGACAAGGATATGCGTGCATGTGGGCGCCATATTCTCTTACTACTAGACAACGTTTCTTCTCACAAACTGGGAGATGTCATATGCACCAACGTCCGTGTGGAGTTTCTTCCCCCCAACACTACAGCGTTCCTACAGCCAATGGACGCTGGCGTCATCGCGTCATTCAAAACGGCGTACCGTAAGAAGCAATTGCAATGGGTGTACGACAAGATCAAGGACGGTGTTGAGATTGACAGGAAGGCGTATGAAGTGGACCAGCTGCAGGCAATGCAGTGGAGCAAGGAAATTTGGCAAACCTTACACGGTAAGCGTACCATCGAGAATTGTTTTCGCCATACGGGTATTCTTTTTAATGCCGCTGATGAAAGAAGTAAAGCGGCCGGTCACACTAGCTACGGACCCGATGTAGACGTAGAAGATGTTATTATCCTTGCCTCTCAGTTAACCTTGTAAATGTACTGTAGCTTTTTTCTTTTAGAATATATAACAAATCCTAGGATATGGTCGGACCACGATACTGGAAGTGAGAGCGATTACTGTACACTCATCTGGATCCAGATGGCTTGGATCCACTTCACTGCGGTGTACACTCGTCATGGATCTGAGCTCTCCAATCATCCAACATCATCTTGCAACCGTCTGTGATCTCCATTGTCCCGCGAAAGTTCGAGATCCACTGTATCCATCATCCCTGCATCCTGGATCCAGGTCGTTCTATGCGGGATCCTCCCTCCTTGGATCCGACCTCGGAAGTATGGGATTCGGGACACCTCGCGGTGGATCTTGACTTCTCATTAGCCGTGGTTGCTAGATCCACCTTCAGATGACACCTACCATCATTCCTTCATAGGATCCACACTCGATCCACTGGTACATAGTATATCCCATATCCACCTAAGTGAATCCAGGTAAGGGTGGATCCGAGATAAGCCTTGGTGGATCTTGCCTTCCCGTACATCGCTCATACCAGATCCATCGTCATTCCATACGGGGTGCCGCTCGTCATGGCTAATCCACCACAGGCAACTTGCACCCGTGCCAAACAACCCATATCCTCTATAATCACTTGAAATTGTCACTGATTCGGGATAGTGACCCCGCGTCAGGCCCATTCTCTTATTTCTGAGAAAGCACTTCATCACAATCGCCTCCTGTACGTTGTCGGCGCTGCACAACAGCGTTCACGGCGTGCATTACCAGCATCCACAACCGCTTTCTCCCCTTCGTGACACATGTCTCCCACCAAGCGTACCAGCCATTCGCCGGGCTAGGCCCCATCCACCACTCCTCCGGTCAGCCCTTCCTCAATGTCACCCACCGATCTGCGTACTCTGGCCCAAGCTCTTTCCGATCGGGTGCAAACCTTGACGGCGGAGCTCCAGACGGCCCAAGATGTTAGCGACCAAGCTGCGTCTTTGCACACCACCCAACTCCAAACCTTGCGAGCCCAGGTCCATGACCAGGCTATGGAGATCCAGGGGTGGGAGCACCGTGCGGCCTCTCGTTCGCAGGACCTACGACTCTTGTTGGCTGATCAAGCGGTCGAGATCCGCGACCTGACCGGACGGCTGGATCGCGCCTCCCGTCAACGAGATGGCATGCGAGATGACAACGACCATCTCCTTAGGGAGATGGCGCTCGCCGGATCTGAGATCCACCAGCTCCAATCCCGGATCCACGACCTCGAGCGGGATCTGGAGGATTCTCAGACTGCTAGGGCAGCCGCGGACGAGAGCTTGGATCGACTCCCTGACGAGTTGCGCCTGACCTAAGAAGAGGTGGTAACCAACGACTATGTGGGATTCACCCATGGCGGATCCGCATTAGGGTCGGCGCGTGGAGGGTCCCCCGCGCCAAATCCACCTCCCTCGTCGCCGGATGTAGCTCTGGCTCGACTCTTTGAGGAGCTGAAAGATACCAAGGAGTCGCTCGAGAAAGCGTCTGCTGGGCGAGATTACGCGCTCGAAGAGTTCTTGCGCATGACTCAATTGCGCGACGAGATCCAAGCGAAGCTGGCGGACAGCGAGCTCCAGCGGGACAAGGCGACTACCGAGTGGGCGGATGCCGAGCGTGCGCTAACGGAGCTGGAATCCAAGCTTCGCCGCACGAGTACGTGGATCTCTTCTGTCCCCCGCTAGTAACTCCATATTCACCTGTTATGTCAATCCAGGTGACAAATTGAAAGATGCTGATGCAGCCGCAGCAAAACTCCAGGATCAACTTGCTGCAGCTAATGCTCAACAGCAACAGCTAGCTCTGGAGCGCGATCGTAGCTTATCGGAGCGGGATCTGGCACGTCGACGACTGGCGCTGGTGTCAGCTGCCGTTTCGGATCCCCTTCGTCCCTTGTCGGGGCCCTCTCATGCTGCCAGCGTTTCTGCTCCTCTACCGTCTGTAAGTGGGGCGGATCCGTCGGCTGCGAAACGACCGCGTAGTGCATCTCCCGCTCCTAGCACCGGATCCCCCCGTCCCCATAAGCATGACCGAGCCTCCCCAAAGGCCAAGCCCAAAACGATTTCGGCCTCTAAGGCGGCCTCGCAGGCGGGATCCACATCTGCGTCCAAGGCGGGATCCACATCCACGTCCAAGACTTCCGCCTCCCCCTCGAAGTCTGGTGCCGGATCCAAGTCCGGGTCCACCGCTACATCCAAGTCGACATCAGTGTCGAAGACTGGATCTGTAGCTACGTGCAAAGCGGGAGTGGGATCCAAGGCTGGATCCACTGCTGCTACGTCAAAATCTGGATCTGGACCTTAAGACTGGATCTACGGCGTCCAAGACTGGATCCGTTGCTGCATCCAAAACGGGATCCACGGCATCCAAATCCGGATCGACTGCCAAGGCGGGATCCACGGCGTCCAAGTCCGGATCTTCTGCCAAGACTGGATCCGTTGCTGTATCAAAGTCGGGATCGGCGTCCAAGACCGGATCCACGATCGCGCCGTCGTCCCAGGCAGTGGTGTCAACTGGATCCACAGCAATCGCTGCTCCTACGACGGGGTTAGCCCCGTCCACAGCTAAGTCCAGACCGTCTCAGTCGGGATCCACTGCTGGCCCTTCGGTGACGACGCCTGCCGCCCCCCAGCCAGCTTCCACCGGCCCTCCGCCGGCCCGCATTGGATCCGGGAAAGGAAAAGCCAAACGTGTCATTCCCACTGGATATGGACTTGGCAGCTCGGAGGATGACGAGGATGAGGAATCAGACTGGTCCGACGGCTCAGGGCCTCCTATCCGATCGTCGTCGAAGCGTACGTCGTCCTCCGGCCCTTATCTCTTCACTCTGGGCGATGGGGATGATGACGACGGCGATGACGATGAAAGTCCGGAGGATTCGGAGGAGGCTCGAGCCGCTGATGACGCCTTGGAGGAGGACACGCGACGGGCCTTGTCCCAGTCCAGATCCGAAGCCCGGCGGAGATCCCTCTCGACACCGCCTCCGCAAGTCGCTGGCACAGCCGGATCCGGAGGCGGCACTGCGGGATCTGCGATCCCAGTCGACAGTGATGGTGGATCGGGTAGCGATGGTGGAGGGGGGGTCGCCTCATGGTGGCGGATTCCTTGGATCTGGTGAAGGGGGGTCGTCTCATGGTGGCGGATCCCCCGGATCTGTCTTGATCCCCGCTCCACCTAGCTCGACATTGCCAGGGATGCTCCTCGAGGCCCCGTTCGATCCGGATGCCGCCTTCATTCCTGGTAGACGTGCTCCTGTGACCTTCGCCACCAGAGACATTGAACCTTGGCCCGCCAAGAAATTGAACCGGGTCGCCATTATTTCAATGAAGATCACGGTCCTGTTTCCTGAGTTGCCTTTTCGAGCTGAATGGATATTCCCTCGGGAAGCGGATGTCATCCCGACGGCCGGATATGTGGATTCGCTCATCACCAGACCTCACGTGGAAGAATTGCTAAATGCTGCCTCGTGGGATACGCTGGCAACCACACTGGTGGATCCGGTTAGCTTCAGGGGTGATGTGCGCGGGCGTCTCGGGTTGTTCGTTCGCGCGTTCCGGGATTTCGTTTCCAAGCACCGGGTTGCCATATGGGAAGGCACTCACCGATTTCCTATCTCTCGTAATTAACCGCAGGGTTCGACTTGGTTGTCCAACTTCAACAAGCAGCGTGGTAACCGACGTAGCCATGCTGGTCGAGATTGGAAGAAAGTCCTTGTGATCCTCGTGTTGGCAATCCAGGACGGTTGGTGTGACGTGGATATTTTGTTGGATCCATCCTTCTTGCATCTTCCCCGACGCGGGGATAAGGTAGCTTGGTTTCCGGGATCCGCATCCCGTCAAGCCAACTTGGAGGATCCCAACCTCCATCGCCCAGAACCCACGAGCCTATTGGAAGCCTTGCGAGAGATCGACGAAGCCGAGCCTTGGCGCATGCAGTTTCGCGGGGACCTGAGCCAACACCCAGGACGCCAGATCCAGCGTCTAGTGAGCAAGTTCTTCAATGTTCAGCCCAAGACTACCTGATCCTCATCATTCTTCGACACCACGCCCCAGTTTCCGCCTTCGTGGATTCCTTTCGTAGCAGTAACTAGCGACTGGATACTGGGTCGAGCTAGCCTTTTGCATAAGCTATTATAATCCACACTTTCTTACTTGAATATGCTTACAACATTCCTTCGTCGGCTGAGAAATCTAGTCCACCCTTTCAGTGTACACCTGGATCTGGGCTAGATCCACCCTTTCAGTGTACACCTGGATCTGGGCTGGATCCACCCTTTCAGCGTACACCTGGATCTGGGCTGGATCCACCCTTTCAGCGTACACCTGGATCTGGGCTGGATCCACCCTTTCAGCGTACACCTGGATCTGGGCTAGATCCACCCTTTCAGTGTACACCTGGATCTGGGCTGGATCCACCCTTTCAGCGTACACCTGGATCTGGGCTAGGTCTGCGCCTGGATTTCATCCGGATCTAGCGCCAATGACCCAGGTTCAATCGGGTCAGTATAGTTCGGGCCCTTGAAAGCTCGTGCTCGAAATCAAGCAGGACTCCTCACACGTAAAACGTCACTCTTATGCATACACATTCACTTCTTCCTCCTAATCCACCCTGTGGATTCGTCTTCTCTTTCTTTCCGATGTGACCAACTCATATCAGCGATCCTCCTCCTCCTGACCCACACCCTTCCTGTGGGTCCTTCTTCATCCTCCCATCGATATGACCAACTCACATCCATGGGTCCCCTCCCTACTCTTCTTCATGAGACTGCATCACGCCGAATCTGTTACGATTCGTACGATCCCGCAACAAATCATAGAGTAATGCTCCACAGTTCAGATCTGCCTCGTCTACCCAACTGGGTTCGTCATATCCACGCCAATACACCAGAAATTCACGGTAAATCCGCCCGTATCTAGTTCGCTTCCCTGACCTCATGTCGGTGATCTTCTCGACTTCGAACTCGTCAGCCTCGAGGTCCACATTCCAACTATCTTCCGGTAGGAGGACTTCGTCGAGGTCTACCCGGTCGGATCCATCTACCGAAAGACGGGTTTGTGGCCGATCTGGATATTCTTTGACCAACTTCAGCTTGGATACGTGTACTACAGGGAACAGGCGATATTCGGTACCTGCCGTTTCCAGCTTTACCGCATGTTTTTCTATCTTTTCGCTCACCCGGAACGGTCCATGCCAAAGATGGGCCAATTTGCGGGCGTACCCTTCTTTCACTCGATCCAAATAAAGCCACACCTGCGATCCCACTTGGATTTGATGTGGACGGGCGTCTTCGTTGTGTCGATCCGCTCGATCTTGTATCGCACTCCGCAGCCGTTCGTTCACTTGGGATCTGGCTTGCCGGTAGTATTTCTGGACTTGGTATCGCCATCGTCTTGGGTCTCGGTTTCTCTTCTTGGTGCTACATACCGGAATGGCCGCATCTAGGGTGGATTTGGGATCCCACCCATGTACCAAGTAAAATAAGGTGTCACCCCGGATCCTGTCTTGGGCGGTGTTCATCGCAAAGGGGAGTCGTTCTGCGTACTCATCCCAATCCCTCTGATCCAAATCGTGGCAATACATCTTGAGTGCCCTCGTGATCGTCTGCACCATGCGCTCGGCCGATCCGTTAGCTTGGGGATGATATGCCATGATTGCTCGCTGTCTCTGCCCCAGGATCCGGTTGAAAGCTCGAAAGAAATCAGACATAAAACCTGGCTCTCGGTCATGTCTAATCATTTCGCTAGCTCCAAATCGTCGGAAAACACACTCCTCGTACGATTCAGCAATGGTTTGCGCAGTAGACGCACTAGCTTTGGCTATCACGTATCCGGTAAACAGGTCCACCCAAATCAACAATACTGTGTTTCCTTTGAACGACTTGGGCAACGAGGGGATATGATCCATGGCTATGATTTGGAAAGGGTAAGTCGCTTGGATATTCCCAGGTGACTCCCCTTCGATTGTGGGCCTGCCCTTGCCTGTCTCACAATCCACATATTCACCGACATATCGTTGTACGCTCTTGAATAGTCCTCTCCAGTGGAAACATTCCCGGATCCGTTGGTAGGTCCGACCAATACCCTGATGTCCACCTTCTAAACTAGCGTGATAGTGGTGTAGGACATCCTGTTGTAAGGTTTCCGGCATCACCAATCTCATCAATCCATCCCGATCCTCGTTGACTCTCTTCGTAGGGGGGGGGGGGCAATAGAAGAGCAAGTCATTCAGATCCACTGCGTAATCCGTAGCGATAATACTGTAGGATTTGGTATCCTCCCGACTCAGGTCTCGTACATCCCCCATCAGATACTTCTTTAGTCCCAAGATCCACGCTTCCTCGTTCTGTGCTTTGAGGATCCGCTCGATGCGGACTCTCTTCGCAAATGTTTCCTTGAGAATTTGGGGGTTGGATCCAATCCTTCCTCTGGACCTAGTGACAGCCATTACCTGGACTGTCCTTTTCCCGGATCCAACTACCACCACTTCGTCTAGTCGGTTCAACGTAACGAGATCCTGATGCTCGGCTTCTCTCTCCCCTTCGACACCACATTGATTCCGTAAAGCGGCACTGGTCAAGCTATCTGCACTAGCATTCCAATCTCGCTTGACATGCACCAGCTCGTGATTCAACCAGCCACGCAGGTGGATCATCACTTTCTGCCGTAACAGTGTTAGGGCCGGGGCCTTGCAGTCAATCTCACCTCGCACCTGTCTGATCACCAAATTTGAATCCCCACAAATCACCAGCCTTTTCGGATCTTGTCCCTTTAGTAGATCCAAACCCAGCAGTAGCCCGTTATACTCCGCTTCGTTGACGGTGAGGCCTTCCGCATAAGTGGATCTGGCCCGTACAACTTCCCATCCGGGTAGTCTCCACAGTATTGCGCTGTATTGTCCTCCTCCGCGTCGTACGCGAGCGGATCCATCGAAACTCAGGACGTACAGATCCTCATCCACTCGTACCGTCGGGATCGGGATCTGGATCCGGCGTTTGGGTTCTTTCTTAGGAGCGATCCTAGTCAGCGCCTCATCCATCTTAGCTCGAGGTGTGATGCTCGCGGCCAAGACTCCCAGGATCTCGTCTTCCCCTTTCGAACATTTCACAATCTCCAGTGTCCAAGGCGAGAGTAAAGCTGCCCACTGTCCCAAACGTCCTTGTAACCCGGCCGACTTGAACAGCCAAGCTAGCGTAGAGTGTCGAGTCAGGATCCGGATGGATCTTCCCACCAGCAGGTTGTAATTGAGATCCAACACGCGCAGGAGCGCGAGTATCTCTTTCTCCACCGCTCCGTAGTTCAGTGCATTTGGCTTCAGTGTCCGGCTGACGAAGGTGACTGGATGACAGATCCCTTCATGTTCTTGTACCACAGCTGCTGAGACTGCCCAGTCACTGGCATAAACTATCACCGTAGGTTGACGTTCCGGATCGAAATGACGGAGGATAGGTGTGGTCGCGATCCTGTTCCTCAGCTCCACGAATGCGTGTTGAGCTCGGACCCACCGAGGTTCCGCCTTTTCCGAACTCTGGTCCGTCGTCTGTATCCTGATTGGATCCTCTTTCTTTTGGTCCCGGGGCGGATCCAGCTCCTGTTTTAGGTCCTCTTCTGGCGTCGTACTACGTGGATCCCTTCGTGGATCCGACATCTCCAGGGCCAGAGCTTGTTGGATTTTGATCCGGACAGCTGGAGTGGTCATCGCAGCAAAATCTACCTCTCTCAATTCATATAGTACCGCAGCAAACAGTGCGTAATCCTCGATGAACCGACTGTAGTAGTTCAAACTGCCCAAGAAGGATTGTATCGCCAGTAACGACTGTGGGACAGACAAGTCTGCTAACGAAGACAGGTCCTTAGGATTCACCTCCAATTCCTCCTTGGAGACTCGATGGCCTAAGTAATCTACCTTGCGCATCCCCCAATAGCTCTTTACCACACTGATACGGAGATTCCACTTAGTACACGCCTCCAGTAGGGATGTCTCTCTTTCGCACAACTGATCCCACGATTTCGCCGGGATTAGAATGTCGTCGATGTAAGATCTGCGTCCTAACACGGACGGGGTTCCAGGATCCCCTGGCTCTCCTGCCTCAAATGGATCTACTTCCGTATGATCTTCCCCGGATCCACCCCTTTTGGGTTCCGGTATTCGGGTGAATCCATAGAGAGCGTTATCGATTAGACGTTGGTAGATCTGGGGTGCGTTCTTCAATCCAAACGGCATCCGGTTCCACTCGAACAGTCCAAACGGTGTGATGAATGCGGATATCGCGCGAGCTCGATCCGTCATAGTCACCACCCGGAAACCGCTGGCCATGTCAAGAGAGCAGTACCAGAGTACTTTATCCAAATCTTCCAACAGCTCATTGATTAGAGGCATCGGATACACCATCAATCGAGTCAGACCGTTAACCAGCCGGTAATCACCCCATTCTTCTTGATGATGATTACCACTGGGGATGCCCACGGGGACGTTGAGAAACTGATGATCTTGGCTTGCAGCAGGCCCTTAATCAGATCCGATAGTTTTTCTCGGAACTGAGGCGCCACCTTCCTCACCCTCTGAGCGATCGGTTTCGCGTCACCGACATCGATGTCACATTTGACTCCGCGGGCAGCGGGCGGTAACGCATTACCTTTACCAATCAGCAGATGTCGGCTTTCCCAGATTTTCTGACGTAACCGATCCACTTCCGCGGGCTCGCTCGCCCCTGGATCCACTTGGATATCGTCAATCGTGACCTCCTCTGTGGTCAGTGGTACCTCCGGGATTACCGCTAGGCCATTCCCTAGATCCTCGGCGTGTAGATCCCCGCCTTCATGGTAACAGACTTGTTCCTCTTCCGTCTTCGTCGGATCCACCATTGGATCCAAGCGCCGCGACCCTCTTTCACCTGTCAGTCCTTCTGTCTTCGTGGGATCAGGTACCCTGGTATCGGGGAAGCCACCAGTTGGATCGAGTTGATCCTCTAGCGAGTTTAAACCCGACGGTTCTGGTTTGACTAGTGTTGCCACTCTCGATAAGGATCCAGGCACTTGGCCCCATGAAAAACTAGGATCCACTATGGGGTCAGCGGGATCTGGCGATCCGGCTTTAGCCCTCTGCGATCCTTCATCCACCGACCCTGCGTTATCTAGGGGCCGACGCTGGGGATCCCCCCCGGTCTTGGATCCAACCCTATAGCTTGGATCTCAGTCAGACGATTCCTCTGTAGGATCTTTCGCGGAGTTGGGTATGAAGGCCGATCCACCAAGGGGCCAGTTGGCTCCGCCGGCCCCCCCCTTCTCCGAGAGACTCAATCTCGGTAGTCGCCTCGTACACCAGATTCTGCCATTCTCTGTAACGACGGGATCCCACTGACACATATCCAGGTCGCCTAGGGATACCGTCCTTCGCCAGCCATCGTCCGATCTCCTCATAATGGTCCAGTAATAAAATCTTGTCGCTGACGTTCGTGACCTGGCGGTATTGCGATCGACCTGGTCCTTGGATTACGGTAGGTACCCATTTCTCGCCCCGGGTGACCCACAGTCTTTCATGTTCCGCCCACTTTAACCGGTCTGGCAGCTCCCAAGTTTCCCCGGGCTCGATCCAGGTGGTCTTATCCGCCCTTATGATCCTCATCTTCGCTCCATACAACGGCCGCCGTCCGCTGAGCTGGATCCACATCTCGTCAGGGAAACAAAGTGTCCCATCCGCCAGATCCAACCTCACTCCGGCCGGCACCATGAAATCCATTCCGAGGATGGCGTCTTGACCAGCGAGATCTCCAACCCAAATATCAAACCAGTACACCAAACAACCGGCCAATGTGACCTTGATTCGCGTTCTCCCGTTTGTACGGTACACGCCTTCACCAATCCCAACACAATCTTGGATCCGACTCCCATCCACTTGGCACCCAACCTTACGAGCAAAGGCGGTATCTAGTATAGACACCTCGGCACCACTATCTAGGAGTAGGATTGCTTTTTCATTGTTGATTTTGCCCCCGACCTTGGCTTGTCTGAACCACTTTCCTGGGGCATGGTACTTCCAGTATCCACGGGACTCCCCTGTTAGCAGATCCATGGATCCAACATCCTCAGATCCACGGAATCCAGTGACCTGACAGACCTTAGGTGGATCTGCAGTGACCTCACCCTTGGTAGGCTCAAACTATCGACCATGTTGGCGTTTCTCCCAATAACCACGTGCCCTCCCCTTTGTAGATCCAGGGTTGAAGAGATTTCGGATCTGGCAAATTCATCCACTTGGCGCAAACTAGAAATCTTGGCAACTGACACTTCATGTAGATCACGTGTATTATCGACTGGATCTAGGGTCCTGCTACCTGGATCTAGCGATGTCTTGTTCACAAATGCATAACTGCAATACCTAGAACGCTCGGCTCGTACCGGATTCAACCCCAGCGAGCGTCCTAGTTAAACATCTTCTCGGCCACTTCTGGCAACATCCCTCGGTGCTTGGCTGGATCAATCCATTGGCGGATCTGGTTGTAGAATTCTTCCATCGGGCACTTGCCGACGTCATGAATCTCACCACAACCGCGACACACGTAGAAGCAATGATCTCCGGGATGACCTTTCTTGCCACACTTCTCACAGACCAGATGTTTCCAACATCCAGATTCTGTGTGCTTCCGGGATCCGCACTGCGAACACCTGACTTGTGCTGTCCCGTCCATGAGATCTCGGGATCTGTACATCCCACGGTCCCCGGGTACGGTATATCCCGACCGCGAGTTGTCCCCAACCTTCGCCGTACGGTCGTTGGGTGCAGTGAGACAGACCCGACGATAATCTTCAGGGTCGGAGTCCGAACCGTCGGATCCTGATTCAGTTCCTGAGTCGGGCGCCGTGACTTGGTGGACACGTCGAGCTGGGGCCGTCGGCGTCGGAGCCTTTTGGCGATACTTGCCGGATCCGACCGCCGCCATCCTCTGGCGGTGTTTCGCGCGATCCACCGCCCGCAGCACTTACTCAAGCTCGTCTGCGTCGGGAAGTCGTAACAGGGTCAGCCTGTCGGCCAGATCCACGTCTCCCACCGTCTCGATGAAATGATCCACGTGTTCCCGCAGTACCTTGGATCCCCCATCCTTGATCTTCCACTTGGCCCGTAGACCGGCCACATTTAGTCGATGTAGGTATTCTAGCGGGGATTCATCCGATCTGCGGCGAGCGTGGTAGTATTGTCGTGCCACTGACACTCCCAATCCACAGTACTGGGTCTGGAAACTGCGCAGCAAATCTGGCCACTTGTTCCTGGTGGATCTGCCCAGCTGCCGATACCAGTTCCTGGCTGGCCCCGCTAGCAGATCCGCAAAGGTCAAACACTTCTCAGCATCCGACGCTTGATCTCTCATGAGGGCCGACTTGACTTTGCTGATCCATGTTCTCGCTCGGTCCTCATCTTGATCCTTGCCCGTGAACTCCTTCAGGTCCGATATGGCTGAGATCCGTACCCTCTGGATCATGGACGATCCACCTGCCCCGGCTGTGGCTGTTGCTACCACTGCTGACGAAGTGGATGGGCCATCCAGATCATCTGGGTCGAGCTCATCATGGAAGTTAGTCTCCCTCCACTGACTTCATTTCCACGTCTCGTGCTCCATGTTCGTGGAGCACTTGCACTTGTGGTACGGGCGCTCTCATACCCTGTTCGGCCAGGAAACGACTCATCGCAGCTTCGAAGTGTCGTTGCAGGGTGCCCGAGGAAGTGTCAGAAGAGCCTGTGGCCGTCTGGTCCACTGGCGAGACCGGATCCGTGAGGCGATTACCTTGAGCCCGATCCGACGATAATCCCACTGGCTTCTTGCCGGATCTGGCTCGATCGTGGCTGGATTGTGTCAGATCACGCGTAGGGCCTACTGGATCCCGAGCCTTCACGTTCACAGGGACTTCCTGTCCTCGGATCCTCGCCCGCGCTTCCAGCATGGATACCCCGGAGGGTCCTAATGTCATGCGTCGGGGCTCGGACGACGTGTCGGACCCATCTTCCGCCGCGGATTCGTAGTTCGAGGACACAGCTTGGCTGATCCTCGGTGACGACACCGGATCCATAGTGCGCGACCTTTCTCCGGTGATGGACTTAACTCTGGCAAAGAGGTCCCGCGTCGCGGATACTATGAGATTCAGGTCTAGCTCGAAGATATCCTCTGCGTCGAGCACACCAGCTACGATGCCTGACTCCGTAAGCAAACGTAATAGATCTTTGACTGCCACCAACTTGTTCGCCGTTTTCGTTGGTGCTCTCACCGGTTCACTTGGATCTTCGATCTGTCGTGGATTCAGGATCCGCATGACAGGTTCTTGATGCAAAGAATCGCGTAAAGTTTGGTGCCGATACACAAACTCGAGATCCTTGTCGGACGAGCTCGACCTGGACCCAGCTTGGTCTTCTTCCGACTCTGGAGCTTGCATCTTCTTCCGCGTAGTCTTACTCGTTTTCGTCTTCTTTCTCGTTTCTTCGACTAGCGGGGTTGGGTTTAGGTACAGTGTTGGCTTAACCGGTGAATCTGCAAATGCATACCGTTTCGCCTTCACTTTTCCTTGTTTTGTTAGCGGATCTTGACTTGCGTCAAGATCCGCAGGGGTCCCCGAGGGGACCTGGGGAGGATAGAGAGGTTTCTCTTCTAGATCCGGATCCGGATCCACCTCTCTTCCGTCGACAGAGTTCCTCCCAAAACTCCATCGATCCGCGGATCTTGTTTCATTCAGCAGCGTCTTCGTCGATCCGACCTCCGACGACGCCTCTTCCCCTGGCTCAATCTTCACTTGAGCATCTTCTTGGGACTCACGGTGAAATCCCGAGTCATAAAAAGATCCGGGCACGCGCACCATTGTGGTGTAGCGGGATCAGCAAAATCTGCAAGATTGCCGGATCCAGCTTACCAACTGCACCCAGACACCGACTAACGGAGGGGGTCCCCCGATGATCCATGTTCTGCTGAGCTTTCCTCACCTTGTGTACCCGTCGGTAGGGCGGGATCTTGCTCTCTCGGTAACTTCCGAAGAGTTCAAGTGGTGAAGCTTGAGCGTCTTGGCGAGACGTGGGGATGGGGTGGAGCAGCAGTGGAAAATCTTCACTCTGCGTCAGTGGATAGTTCCGAATCCTAAGCGAATATTCGAGCTTATGGATCCGGGGCCTAGATCGTGGATCTGACCGTAGGGTTGCCTTGCGGGTGTGTTCCCTTGCCTTTGCGTTTTCTTTGCGTTGTACTTGCCGCCTCCTGTGACGGGATCTTAAAAGTTGAGAGCCTCTAGGGTGTAACCGACCAAGTAGTAAATTCGGTTAACCTGTCGGATCTGCACAAGTAAAGGAAAAGCTCACTAGGTTGTAGGATCTGGTCAATGTATGATCCAGTTATCACTACCAACACTAGATTCGCAATTCCCAACCTTCTCCGAGCTCGTACGGCCAATGTAGTTCCGGTTCTTGAGGGCAGGAAGGCACTTGCGTGTTACTGTGCAAATAGAAGTCTTTATTTATTGATTTAGTCCCTAGGGTCAAAGTATACACGCAACGTGTCCGGGCCAATGCTCATCTCAGCTACGATTGTTCTGCGAGGCCATATCCAATCCCCGTCGGAACGCCACACGTAGTTGCTCTTCACTTGATGATCCCGTTACGATTCCGTGCCCACTTGTTCTCTAGTTCGTGATCTTGGTTACTCCATAGTGAGACCTAATGCTTGGCGGGCGAAGTAGACGATGTCCTTGTCCAGGGCCAATGTTCACTCCTGTTACGGCGATCGCCCGAGGCCAAGTCCAACCCCGAGACGACTACAGGTCACTTGCTCTCCACAGTGCAAATAGAAGTCTGTATTGATACTTAAGCCTATACCTGCCTGGATTTCTACCTTCTATGTCTTTCACTTGTTAAATCCCTTACCAGGCTCGGCTGCATGTCCCTTCTTTCCTTGACCCATCATCCCAGCTGTATTATCTTCAGATCCACCGGATCCATGGCGTAATCATTATAGTCACCCTATTATGGGTACACTCATCCGGATCCAGGTCGCTTGGATCCACCTCACTGTAATGGTACACTCGCCGTGGATCCGAGCTCTCCAATCATCCAACATCATCTTGCAACCGTCTGTGATCTCCATGGTCCCACGAAAGTTCGAGATCCACTACCTCTGTAGCGGATCATGCGACGTTGTGTGCCATATGACGGAAGAGTCAGGCGGTGATCGGCAGAAAGAGTGTCACTCGGTCACGTCGGACTCGAGGGGCATGACGGATGAGTACGGCCGAACGAGCGGATACGAGTGCCCGGCTGGCGCTGGGCTGGGTTGTGGCTGGTTGAAGTTCTGCCAGACGGTCGCCGTCAACGACGAAGTGACACTGGCGTGCGGCTGGCAGAGGATACCGAAAGAAGCAGTCAGTTTGGATTTTGCGACTAAGGACGGAGACGAGCTAAAGTGAGCGGCGGAGTACGCGGACAGTGATCGAGGAGACGGACGTGAGCGAGAAGACGGACGTGGGTGTGAGACGGAACTGAGTGAGGAGACGGAGGCGTACGAGTCGTACGTGAACCTTAAGTACGAGGCCTGCGGAGGACCTGAGTCGACGGGCGACAAGGGGCTGACGTGGAAGGGGGACGACGGCGTTGAGTTGCCGGAGGACCTACGAGGGCGACGAGTGGACGAGGTATCAGTGGAGAGCGCTTGGTGCGGCATCGCGGGTGGCGAAGGCAGAGACCAAGCGAGGTGACGGAGCAGGAGACCAGGTGGGTCCCCAAGCTTGCTGACGGCTGCAACGGAAGGGAAGGCGCCTGAGGCGTACTCCTAAGTGGCTAAGTGAGCGGTTCCGGGTCTGTGCTGGAGCGGCAGAGTCGGTGTAGCAGGTCAAGAGCTAGCTGGTGCTGAGGACACGAGTGGCAACGAGAAGTCTTAGCGTAAGTTGAGCAAACGAGGAAGCCTCAGCGTAAGTTAAGCAGACGAGAAGTCTTTACGAAAGTAGAGCAAGACGAGTACGAGGTTGGTGCAGTGCAGCGAGCGAGTAGCCGTAGCACGACTAATAGAAAGTAGGAGCGGACACGACAGTGGACGTTCCGGCGCAGGGATCAAGTGGATTCCTGTCGGCCATTAGACGAGTTTACCTTTCCTCAAGCAGTTGGCTGAAGGAAACGAACGACCGCAGCGCAGTACTGTGGCCATACGACCCGCCCCACGGCCGGACGAGATAATTGGCCCGCTTCGCGGTGGTCATACAGGGGCTGTGGAGAAATCAACATCAACGTAAGAGTGATCAACGAGGTGTTCGAACGAGGATGGCGGTTGCGCGAGCAAAGACGAAGACTGAGACTCAGAAAGTTGTTCGTGTCAAGGCGAGAACTTCGCCGAGGACTGGACGATCGGCGGGCAAGAACCTAGAAGAGACGAAGAGTGAAGACGCTCCAAGTGATGGAGAAGGCAACGAGAACGAGACGACAGATCCGCAACCAGCAGTATCGTCGGAGGCGACGACGGCGAAATGCACTGCGGCGTCTATGGTGGAGACGGCGGACAATCCAGAGGGAGCTACGCTGCAGCGCGGGAGCAACGATGGCGGTGAACAACCACCAACGGACCGGCAAGCATCTGCAGTGACCACGGAGACGAGTGCTAGCGAGGTAGCGGTGGCTGGAGACGCTGCAGCGGATGCTGGTGGCGTTGGTGACGGTCAAGCGGTTCCTCCAAGCGGACGTAACGGCGATGGCAGCGGCCATCAACGAACTTCGTACGATGGTGCAGAACCTTCACGCTGTTCCAGCTGACGCTGAGCACGAGCATGAACCGGAACGCGGACACGGAAGACGACATTATGCACGACACCGGAGTGGCGACACATTTGGACGGCGACGTAGCTCTGGACGCCCGCGGTGATCACGACGGCACAGTAGCGACAGTGATCGTTCAAGCGACGAAGATGAACGGCGACGGCGTACAACGTCACGGAGGTCGGCGAGGCCCTCACGGCCACCTGACGGAGATGACAGCGGCGATGAGAGTGATAACGATGAGACTTCGGAGGATTCGTCGAGTGAGAGCAGCTCCGAGGAGGAGAGCAGCTCAAGCGGCGACAGCAGCGATGCTAGCAATGGAGATAGCGAGGCGGACAGTGAGTCCGATCGATCGCACCGCAGTGGACGGCGAGGACGACGAGAGCGACGTGAGCGGCACGGAAGACGAGTACGACAAGATGAGCAGCCGCGACGAAAGTGCGTGAAGGAGTTGGAGCTTCCCACGTTCACGCCGTCACCAAAGGTGTCTGTGTCAACTTGGATCGATCGAAATGATCTGGCCCTTAAAGGAGCTAAAGAGTCTGGACGAGGAAAGTGGACGGACCGCGAGCTCTACTTCATCATGGGGAACAAAATGATGGAGAATGCAGCAAGTTGGTGGGTCAATATGGATCGACGGCTACCAGAAAGCAAGCGACAGTGGACTTACCTGAAGAAAGCGCTGCTGCGGCGTTATGGCGAGCGACTTGACAAGTCAGCAGCGGAATGGCGTGTCAACAGCAGGAGGATGTGGCCGGGAGAGACGTACGCCGATTATGCGGCGGTACTCCGGGAAGTGGTCGGCAAGAACCGAGTAAGCGAGCGCGTCTTACTAGCTCAGTTTTACAGATGCCTTGATAAGACGACAAGGAAGCTGGTGCAGCAGAAACCAAAACCGAAGACATTGGAGAAAGCTGTAGCCAAGGCTACGAAGATAGATGATCCTATGGAGGATGTGGCGTTAGGGATGACAAACATCGGGCAGGCGTGGGCAACTGCACCCAGTCCATACCTGATCCCCATGGCAGGGACGATGGGTCAGACCATGGTGATTCCGGGCGTCGGCAGTGCAGGACTGCCGTCCGGTATGGCGTCGATGGCGGGACACGTCAACGTGGCAGATGGCGAGGCAGGGAGCATTTCCCGCCACCTAAACTTGCAGCCTGTCCGTCTGTCAATAAGTCCGTCCGGTTCCTTTCTTGCTGCTTTTTCCTGCCTTTTCGCATGGCTACACTCGGCCTTTCCAATAGAGTTTCCTCCCATCCTACCGACCGCGCCTATCTTTCTGACTTGACCTTACTATGCCTAAATTACAATTATGACCAAAAAGCGGACACAATTAACTCGCGTCCTGATTGGGCAATACCTGCCGACCTGCGACACTGACTGGATCTGTCGCACGATCAGACCGCCTCTCTCCCTCGCGATTGGATGTGATGTAAACATTTTTACCGTGTACGAAACGCATCGATTGGTTGCAAACAGCCAGGCGAGCTGCGCAGATGATTGATTATTGACATTTAGCTGCGCAAAAAACCTGTCGTATGTGCATCAAATCGGGCACGCTAACCATCGCTTTTTGTAGGAGCTTTGCAAAGATTATTTTTTACTTCTCCTGCCACTGTCAGCGTGCAAGAAGGCGCGCGGCTGCACGGTCATTGCGCTCTCTGCTCCCGTGCACCGCCTGCATGCGCGCACGGTACATAATTGTTTTAGTCAATTTATAAAGAATGTAAAATATGTATTTGTTGGAAAATTTGATATTATTATTATAGCACATAAATAGTAATATTATAAAACATTTGACTATTTTGCTTTAAAAATTTTCACCCTTACAGTACCGTGCTATTGGCTAATATTTGGACGCAAGTAATTGGTTTAAATAATATAATTTGCTTACTTACTCACAGTTTGTAAAATGGTGAGCCCTACGTGCAAGCAATGCGAGGCGAAGATTGACCCGCTTCTGCTGAACCCGCAGCGGTCTACGACGGATGCCCGGGCGCGCTGCGTCGGTTGCGGGAAGCTGCAGTACGGCTACACGTTCCGTACAATCAGCGGACGGGGCAGCGTGCGACACGGTATTGCCTGCAAGAACGGCCCAAAAGCGGTTAAGTTCTGGGAGGAAAAGCTTCCACCACCTGATTCGGCCGAAGTGCGCCGCCAGGAAAGCCTGGCGATCGTTAAGAAGGCGATGGGTCCTGACTGGTACCCCAAGAAGAAAAAGAGGCGCAGCCGCCCTCGCAAGCTGACCGCCCGAAACGCCAAGTACATCGAGCAAAAGAAGCAGCAGAAGAGCAAGTAATTGGTAAATATACCTTTTTAGGCCCCCATTTTCCTACCTTTTTTGTATATATTTTGTATATTGGCTACAGTGCGAGGCTTGGAGCCGCACATACGTTAAGCTGACTATGGCGCTACCAAGCGTGTTGACGCACCTATAGAGCGTAGCGCGTTTTATAAAATAACTAGCACGAGGTATGTACTGTGTACCTATGCAAGTTGGCCGTCTCTATCTGCATACGCGTCACCGTAGATGGTACGTACACTCGCTCACGTGGGCATACGCAAAACCATGTTATCTGTACCATCAGCCCTTATAGCGTGTATTGCACTAATTGGCGCTCACAATTTAAACCACAGTATATATTGAGTGGGAACTACGTGCGACGAATGAGCTGCTGTTTACATAGATACTACCACTGCGTGACAGTGCAGACCGTACAGATGGACGTGGCAAGTCGATGTGTCTCAACGCAATATTGTACTTTGGTGTCCTGTCCATAATGACCGAAATAAGAGCTCGGTTGAGTCGCGGATGACTATAAGGTGTGCCCGCCTCGCGCGTATATATCGCGTTGGCTACTGCTAGCAGACGCGCGTTCAGCATACCTGTATCGCTGCAGTATGGCCTATGTCCAGTTAGTGACCTGCTTGGTCATATAGACTGACACATCAGAAGCGTAAGCACAGAAAGCTAGCACGACGACGCAAATGCACCGAGAAAGCGACAGTGGCCCTATGCATATGCTCTGGCTATCACGAGCACGTGGTATATACATCTTGCGGGATAAGGACCGGACACATAAAAAAGCACGCCGAGCTGATAAGTAGGCAGCGAAAGTACTTCATTTAATGTACATGAGCTACTATTCGATTCAAGTCTAAGATGTATACGATCAGATAATCATCCTACAGTCATCTGGCTTCCTATGTTCGGCATACATATTGGAACCAGTAAATGCCACTCGGAAAGGATCTACGCCACTCTGTCAGTCAGTAGCTACGGAAATAAGCCAGTAAGAACGTCAGCTATGCACGTAAGATCAATGTATGCGGAAGATAGTGGATTGCCCTTCAGTAATATCATAAAGAGTTCAGCGGAACAATTTCAAGGCATAATATTGGTGTTTGTGGCGCCCATCGGCAAATACTACCTGAAAAAAGATATCTCACGCGAGGAGCCGACCAAACCGTGCTCTAATAGACCGTCGCAATCAAAGATACGGTGTCGACTGCCTACGTGCAGATGGTAAGATGTTTGAGTAGGATATTTACTCCAGGTAACCTGGGATTCCTCACCGATGTATGCCAATTTCGAAGCATCATTGATACTGACCCGTCTTCTGAACAGCATATATTAGCTTTGCAGCCACGCGCGCTTCCGATTCGTGTCATTTTGGGAGCAAAGCGCTCAAACGAGATTATAGACAGAACCTTTCCGGGTAAGATGGTGCTCTTCTTGCAGATCACGTTAAACCCTGGTCGTGTCTACCATAACATGTGAGCACTAAGGATACTGTGTGCGGTGTTGTTTTGAAACGTACAGTAATATACGTAGATCACAGTATACATGTACTATATGTTGCTTCGCTTTGAGTAGAAATTCTAAACCCACCGCAGCGCAGCGGAGGTAGTCGGCCCTCTCTACACCAACCAACCATGCCCTAGCGTCCGCGGAGCGGACGCCCAGACCGCTAGTGGCGCTCTTTACGAATCCGCAGGGGGTCTGGAACGACTACTCTGGGACTTGGGACGTACCTCCTAGCCACGTCTGGAATGGGAAGTGTTGGGTCGAGACGAAGAGCAGTCGGAAGAAGTCGCAGGGACAACAGCAGTCAAACCGGAACACACAACGGAAGGACGACGGCAGCCAGATTCCAGCGGTGACGAGTCGGATGCGAAGCCTCCGCGCAAGAAGACAAAAGCGGCGGTGAAGCAGACGAAGGGCGTGTCGAGCCCAGAGCCGGCGGCTCGACAGCACGAGCCACCGACGTGCTTTAGCTGTGGCGAAGTGGGGTATATGTCGTCAAGGTGTCCTACGGGTCCGAAGTGCTTTGCATGCAACAAGTACGGCCACATTGCGCGTGACTGCACCGACAAGGAGGCGAAGAAGCGGAACGACGAGTACATGAGAAACCGCGAAGAGAAGCCGAAGCCGGCGGAAAACTAGGCGCGGGCGCAGTGAGGGGACTACAGCGTCCGCCACCCACTAGGGATCCCCAGCGAGAGGTGCAGTCCAAGATGAGTGCGACGACAGAGGTGAACGGGACGCATACGGCGGTATTGACGACGTCGGGGACGGATGAGGCAAGTGCGATGGTAACGGCGGCGACGCCGAAAGAGGACGAGACGAGCGTGACGTCGGTGGCAACACTGACAACGGACGCGAATAATGCAAGGAAGGGAAGAGTTGCTACTGTGCGAACGGTAGTGGCACACATGAAGGACGACGAGGAGACGCGAGACACCGAGCGTGCCCAGACGTACCTGACCACGGTGCGACCTGAAATGGCATTGGATCGGTTTGTACGTGTACCTGAAGTTAGTAAAGATGCGAAAACGCAGAAAAGCGCAAGTGAACGACGATGGTCCGGAGAAGGCGAGCGACGTCGGCCTGGGGAAGGTGCGAACGCGAGCGAGATCACGTGGGTAATGACGGTACTGGTGGTATCGGACGACGAGGGAGACGACGTCACACGGGAGCGAAGAGCAAGACGGAAGACGCGTAAGGCGGCTAAACGCTTGCAAGCCAAACGAGCTGGAGAACGGCCACGCAGTCACAAACGTGACGCCAACGAGGGACTGAAGTGTGTGTCTGACGAACGCAGAGTGGCACGAATTCGGGACGAGAAGTGCGCCATGCAGGCACGCAGTGATAGACGGGTGTCTCGTGGGGATGGCGTACGCGGTCGGGCTGACAAGGAAACAGCGCGCGTGAGCTTGGTGCAGCAACGAAGGTCGAGCGATGAAGAGTGCAAGACCGAGTCGGAAGACGTGGAGTTTATCGGCGCCGACGATGGACTGCCCGCGGCGAACATGGAGGTTGACAGCGTGCAAAGGAGCGTGAAGCTGGATAGTGGAGCGAGGTATACAGTCGCCGGTACGGAATGGATGAAGCTCGGAGATCAGGTGCAGCAGGATGCACCCGTCGACTTTGTGGAGGGCACTGGCGGCTTCTTATTAGATGTGATTGGTGTATGGCGCTTTGACATGCGCAACGTGTTCGGGGAAGTAATCACTGTGGACGCGTGCATCATATCGGGCTGTACGGACGAGTTCCTGCTGGGTGTTGACTTCATGCGGAGCCATGGGGCTACGATGGACTTTTGCGACAATGAAGTACGGTATCGCGAGAACGGCAGACTGGTGCTTATCCCATTCAAAACTTACGACAAGAGCAGTGGGGCCAAGGTTGCAGCAGTACGGATGGCACGGCGGACGCCATTGGGCGGAAGTACGGTCACTCCGGTCGAAGTAGCGGTGACGGCGGAGGACGGTGAGCGTGGCATCTCCGTGTCCACGCATCACACTGGCTCAGTAATGTTAGCAGCTACGGTAACTCACGTGCAGAACGGAAAGACGTGGGCCCCCGGCTATCAACTCTGGTAATGATGAAGTGAAGTTGCCTTCGAAGAAGCAGTTAGGAACGTGAATTCCGTTAGACGAGAGTATGACGGTGATAGAAGTTAATGGTGGTCTGCAGCGGGAACGACTACGCACTTGGTTGCGAGAACTGGGCGACGTTAATGTGCCATTAGTTAACGAAGACGAGGTGAAAGTTGGCGAAGACGATGCGGAAAATCGGCAGTTGATACTAAATTTATTGAGGGCATACCGGAAAACGACCGAGAGTACGGGAGATTGCCCACCGGCAACTACGTTGAACATCGAGCGCCATATCGACACTGGAGATGCAGCTCCGATCATGCTAAAGCGACGACGAATGGCGCAAGTGGATGATCCAATTGTGGAGTCGAACGTGAAGAAAATGTTAAGTGCGGGCGTCATTAAGGGGGGGGGGGTGACGGCGCGTGGGGTTTTCCTGTTGTTCTGGTCCGCAAGAAGGACGGAGAAGTGCGGTTCTGCATTGATTACCGTGCGCTCAACAAGATCACCAAGAAGGACGTGTACTCTCTTCCAAGGATCGACGAGACGTTGGAAGCTCTTGGAGGTGCGGTGTTGCTCACGACGTTAGACCTGAAGGCGGGCTATTGGCAGATTCGAGTTGCGGAGGCCGACCAAGCGAAGACGGCTTTCACGACGAAACAGGGCCTGTACCAGTTTGTCAGGATGCCGTTCGGGCTAACGAACGCTCCTTCGACGTTTCAACGGATGATGAACAGTGTTTTGCGAGGACTTACGTGGCTGACTTGTTTGGTTTATCTGGATGATATCGTGATTTTTACACGCGGCGGCATCGAACGACATGTGGTTAAAGTGGCATGCGTGCTCAAGCGACTAGAGGCGGCAGGACTGACACTGAAGCTCAAGAAGTGCGTATTTGCAACACGTAAGATGGAATACTTGGGGAACGAGTTGAGTTCCGATGGTGTACGGCCCTTGGAGCGACTAATTACGGCGGTGCATGAGTTTCCCAAGCCTGTGGATGCAACTGAGGTCAAGCGATTCGTTTACTTGGCCGGATATTATCGACGCTTCGTTAAAGGATTTGGTGCCCTTATGGCGCCTATGACAAAGCTTTTACGTAAGGAGGCTGAGTGGGAATGGACGGAGACGCAGGAAGCGGCGCTTAAGCACGTGAAGACGGTTCTCACGAGTAAGCCGTTACTCATTTACCCGAACTTCAGGCTACTGTGGTGTAGCGGGATCAGCAAAATCTGCGAGATTGCTGGATCCAACTTACCAACTGCGCCCAGACACCGACTAACGGAGGGGGTCTCCCGATGATCCGTGTTCTGCTGAACTTTCCTCACCTTGTGTACCCGTCGGTAGGGCGGGATCTTGCTCTCTCGGTAAATTCCGAAGCGCTCAAATGGTGAAGCTTGAGTGTCTTGGCGAGACGTGGGGATGGGGTGGAGCAGCAGTGGAAAATCTTCACTCTGCGTCCGTGGATGGTTCCGTATCCTAAGCGAATATTCGAGCTTATGGATCCGGGGCCTAGATCGTGGATCTGGCCGTAGGGTTGCCTTGCGGGTGTGTTCCCTTGCCTTTGTTTTTCCTTTGTGTCGTACTTGCCGCCTCCTGTGACGGGATCTTGAGAGTTGAGAACCTCTAGGGTGTAACTAACCAAGTAGTAAATTCGGTTAACCTGTCGGATCTGCACGTGTATAGGAAAGCTCACTAGGTTGTAGGATCTGGCCAATGTATTATCCAGTTATCGCTACCAACACTAGATTCGCAATTCCTAACTTTCACGGAGCTCGTACGGCCAATGTAGCGCCGGTTCTTGAGGGCAGGAAGGCACTTGCGTGATACTGTGCAAATTGAGGTCTGTATTGATATTGAAGCCTATACCTGCCTGGGTTTCTACCTTCTATGTCTTTCATCTGCTAAATCCCTTACCAGGCTCGGCTGCATGTCCCTTCTTCCCTTGACCCATCATCCCAGCTGTATTATCTTCAGATCCACCGGATCCATGGCGTAATCATTATGGTTACCCTATTATGGGTACACTCATCAGGATCCAGGTCGCTTGGATCCACTTCACTTGAAAGTGTACACTCGTCGTGGATCTGAGCTCTCCACTCATCCAACATCATCTCGCAACCGTCTGTGATCTCCACTGTCCCACGAAAGTTCGAGATCCACTGTATCCCTCATCCCTATACCCTGGATCCAGGTCCCTCCAGGCGGGATCCTCCCTCCTTGGATCCTAACTCGAAAGCATGGGATCCGGGTCACCTCGCGGTGGATCTTGACTCCTCGTTAGCCGTGGCTACTAGATCCACCTTTAGAGGGCACCTACCATCCTTCCTTCATAGGATCCACACCCGATCCACTCTTGTATAGTATATCCCATATCCATTTAGGTGAATCCAAGTAAGGGTGGATCCGAGGTAAGTCTTGGTGGATCTTGCCTTCTCGTACATCGCTCATACCAGATCCATCGTCACTTCATACGGGGCGCTGCTCGTCATGGCTAATCCACCACCGGCAACTTGCATCCGTGCCAGCCAACCCAAATCCTCTCTAATCACTTGAAATTGTCATTGATTCGGGATAGTGACCCCGCGTCAGGCCCATTCTCTTATTTCTGAGAAAGCACTTTACCACAATCGCCTCCTGTACGTTGTCGGCGCTGCACAACAGCGTTCACGGCGTGCATCACCAGCACCCACCACCGTTTTCTCCCCTTCGCGACACATGTCTCCCGCCAAGCGTACCGGCAAATCGTCGGGCAAGGCCCCATCCACTACCCCTCCGGTCAGTCCGTCTTCTATGTCGCCCACCGATCTGCGGGTTCTAGCCCAGGCTCTTTCCGATCAGGTGCAAACCCTGACGGCGGAGCTCCAGACTGCTCAAGATGCCCAAGACCAAGCTGCGTCTCTGCACACTACCCAACTTCAGACCTTGCGAGCCCAGGTCCATGACCAGGCTATGGAGATCCAGGGGTGGGAGCACCGTGCGGCCTCTCGGTCGCATGACCTGCGACTCTTGTTGGCTGATCAGGCGGTCGAGATCCGCGACCTGACCGGACGGCTGGATCGCGCCTCCCGTCAGCGAGATGTCATGCGGGATGACAACGACCATCTCCTTAGGGAGATGGCGCTCGCTGGATCTGAGATCCACCAGCTCCAATCCCGGATCCACGACCTCGAGCGGGATCTGGAGGATTCCCAGACTGCTGGGGCAGCTGCGGATGCGAGCTTGGACCGGCTCCGTGACAAGTTGCGTCTGACCCAGGAGGAGGTGGTGTGGTGTAGCGGGATCAGCAAAATCTGCGAGATTGCCAGATCCAACTTACCAACTGCGCCCAGACACCGACTAACGGAGGGGGTCCCCCGATGATCCGTGTTCTGCTGAACTTTCCTCACCTTGTGTACCCGTCGGTAGGGCGGGATCTGCTCTCTCGGTAACTTCCGAAGAGTTCAAGTGGTGAAGCTTGAGTGTCTTGGCGAGACGTGGGGATGGGGTGGAGCAGCAGTGGAAAATCTTCACTCTGCGTCCGTGGATGGTTCCGTATCCTAAGCGAATATTCGAGCTTATGGATCCGGGGCCTAGATCGTGGATCTAGCCGTAGGGTTGCCTTGCGGGTGTGTTCCCTTGCCTTTGTAGTTCCTTTGCGTCGTACTTGCCGCCTCCTGTGACGGGATCTTGAGAGTTGAGAGCCCCTAGGGTGTAACCGACCAAGTAGTAAATTCGGTTAACCTGTCGGATCTGCACGTGTATAGGAAAGCTCACTAGGTTGTAGGATCTGGCCAATGTATTATCCAGTTATCACTACCAACACTAGATTCGCAATTCCCAACCTTCTCGGAGCTCGTACGGCCAATGTAGTTCCGGTTCTTGAGGGCAGGAAGGCACTTGCGTGTCACTGTGCAAATTGGAGTCTTTATTTATTGAGTTAGTCCCTAGGGTCAAAGTATACACGAAACTTGTCCGGGCCAATGCTCATCTCCGCTACGAATGTTCTGCAAGGCCAAATCCAATCCCCGTCGAAACGCTTTACGTAGTTGATCTCCACTTGATGATCCCGTTACGAATCCGTGCCCACTTGTTCTCTAGTTCGTGATCTTGATTACTCCATAGTGAGACCTGATGCTTGGCGGGCGAAGTAGACGCTGTCCTTGTCCAGGGCCAATGTTCACTCCTGTTACGGCGATCGCTCGAGGCCAAATCCAACCCCCGAGACGACTACAGGTCACTTGCTCTCCACAGTGCAAATTGGGGTCTTTATTTATTGAGTTAGTCCCTAGGGTCAAAGTATACACGAAACTTGTCCGGGCCAATGCTCATCTCCGCTACAAATGTTCTGCAAGGCCAAATCCAATCCCCGTCGAAACGCTTTACGTAGTCGATCTCCACTTGATGATCCCGTTACGATTCCGTGCCCACTTGTTCTCTAGTTCGTGATCTTGATTACTCCATAGTGAGACCTGATGCTTGGCGGGCGAAGTAGACGCTGTCCTTGTCCAGGGCCAATGTTCACTCCTGTTACGGCGATCGCTCGAGGCCAAATCCAACCCCCGAGACGACTACAGGTCACTTGCTCTCCACAGTGCAAATTGGGGTCTTTATTTAATGAGTTAGTCCCTAGGGTCAAAGTATACACGAAACTTGTCCGGGCCAATGCTCATCTCCGCTACAAATGTTCTGCAAGGCCAAATCCAATCCCCGTCGAAACGCTTTACGTAGTTGATCTCCACTTGATGATCCCGTTACGATTCCGTGCCCACTTGTTCTCTAGTTCGTGATCTTGATTACTCCATAGTGAGACCTGATGCTTGGCGGGCGAAGTAGACGCTGTCCTTGTCCAGGGCCAATGTTCACTCCTGTTACGGCGATCGCTCGAGGCCAAATCCAACCCCCGAGACGACTACAGGTCACTTGCTCTCCACAGTGCAAATTGGGGTCCGTATTGATATTTAAGCCTATACCTGCCTGGGTTTCTACCTTCTATGTCTTTCATCTGCTAAATCCCTTACCAGGCTCGGCTGCATGTCCCTTCTTCCCTTGACCCATCATCCCAGCTGTGTTATCTTCAGATCCACCGGATATATGACGTAATCATCATGGTCACCCTATTATGGGTACACTCATCCGGATCCAGGTCGCTTGGATCCACCTCACTGTAATGGTACACTCGCCGTGGATCCGAGCTCTCCAATCATCCAACATCATCTCGCAACCGTCTGTGATCTCCGTTGTCCCACGAAAGTTCGAGATCCACTGTATCCCTCATCCCTATACCCTGGATCCAGGTCCCTCCAGGCGGGATCCTCCCTCCTTGGATACGAACTCAGAAGTATGGGATCCGGGGTACCTCGCGGTGGATCTTGACTCTTCATTAGCCGTGACTACTAGATCCACCGTCAGAGGGCACCGACCATCCTTCCTTCATAGGATCCACACTCGATCCACTCTTGTATAGTATATCCCATATCCATCTTAGTGAATCCAGGTAAGGGTGGATCCGAGGTAAGTCTTGGTGGATCTTGCCTTCTCGTACATCGCTCATATCAGATCCATCGTCATTCCATACGGGGTGCTGCTCGCCATGGCTAATCCACCACAGGCAACTTGCACCCGTGCCAAACAACCCAAATCCTCTATAATCACTTGAAATTGTCACTGATTCGGGATAGTGACCCCGCGTCAGGACCATTCTCTTATTTCTGAGAAAGCACTTCACCACAATCGCCTCCTGTACGTGGTCGGCGCTGCACAACAGCGTCCACGACGTGCATCACCAGCATCCACAACCGCTTTCTCCCCTTCGCGACACATGTCTCCCGCCAAGCGTACCGGCAAATCGTCGGGCAAGGTCCCATCCACCACACCTCCGGTCAGTCCGTCTTCCATATCGCCCACCGATCTGCGGGTTCTAGCCCAGGCTCTTTCCGATCAAGTGCAAACCCTGACGGCGGAGCTCCAGACGGCTCAAGATGCCCAAGACCAAGCTGCGTCTCTACACACTACCCAACTTCAGACCTTGCGGGCCCAAATCCATGACCAAGCGATGGAGATCCAGGGGTGGGAGCACCGTGCGGCCTCTCGGTCGCAGGACCTGCGACTCCTGTTGGCTGATCAGGCGGTCGAGATCCGCGACCTGACCGGACGGCTGGATCGCGCCTCCCGTCAACGAGACGTTATGCGAGATGACAACGACCATCTCCTTAGGGAGATGGCACTCGCCGGATCTGAGATCCACCAACTCCAATCCCGGATCCACGACCTCGAGCGGGATCTGGAGGATTCCCAGACTGCTAGGGCAGCTGCGGATGTGAGCTTGGACCGCCTCCGTGACGAGTTGCGTTTGACCCAGGAGGAGGTGGTGACCAACGACTATGTGGTATCCGCCCATGACGGATCCGCCTTAGGGTCGGCGCGTGGAGGGTCCCCCGCGCCAAATCCACCTCCCTCGTCGCCGGATGTAGCCCTGGCTCAACTCTCTGAGGAGTTGCAAGACACCAAGGAGTCGCTCGAGAGGGCGTCTGCCGGACGAGATTACGCGCTTGAAGAATTCGTGCGTATGACTCGATTGCGGGACGAGATCCAAACGAAACTGGCAGACAGCGAGCTCCAGCGGGACAAGGCGACTACCGAGTGGGCGGATGCCGAGCGTGCGCTAACGGAGCTGGAATCCAAGCTTCGCCGCATGAGTACGTGGATCCTCTTTTAGCCCTTGCTAGTAACTCCATATTCACTTGTTATTGTCAATCTAGGTGACAAATTGAAGAAAGCAGATGCGACCACCGCGAAACGCCAGGATCAACTTTCCGCAGCCCAAACTCAGCAGCAACAGCTGATCCTGGAGCGCGATCGCGGCCTGTCGGAGCGCGATTTGGCACGTCGACGACTGGCGCTGGTGACAGCTGCCGTCTCGGATCCACTTCCTCCCTTGTCGGGGCCCTCTCAGGCTGCTAGCGTTTCTGCTCCTCTTTGGACGGTAAGTGGGGCGGATTCGTCGACTGCGAAACGCCCGCGTAGTACATCTCCCGCTCCTAGCACCGGATCCTCCCGTCCCCATAAGCAGGCCCGAGCTTCCCCGAAAGCCAAGCCCAAAACGAATCCGGTTTCTAAATCTGCTCCGCAAGCGGGATCCACTTCTGTGTCCAAGGCAGGATCTACACCCGCGCCCAAGACTTCCGTTTCTCCCTCGAAGTCAGGTGCCGGATCCAAGTCTGGATCCACCGCTAGA
This sequence comes from Phytophthora betacei, assembly GCA_011320135.1. Classification (NCBI taxonomy): domain Eukaryota; phylum Oomycota; class Peronosporomycetes; order Peronosporales; family Peronosporaceae; genus Phytophthora; species Phytophthora betacei. Next base: position 7,587 of record JAANHX010000656.1, on the reverse strand, counting down.
TCCAAGTCTACCTCGGCGTCCAAGACTGGACCCGTTGCTACGTCCAAAACGGGATCGACGGTGTCCAAACCGGGATCGACGTCCAAGACGGGATCCACCGCTGCTGCGTCAACATCTGGATCCGGACCCAAGACTGGGTCTACGGCGTCCAAGGCTGGATCCGTTGCCCCATCCAAAACAGGATCAGCGGTGTCCAAGTCCGGATCGACGGCCAAAACGGGATCTACGGCAGTATCAAAATCGGGATCGGCGTCCAAGACGGGATCCACCGCTGGTCCTTCGGTAACGACGCCCATCGTTCCTCAGTCCGCTTCCACCAACCCTCCGCCGGCCCGTACTGGACCCGGGAAGGGGAAAGCTAAACGCGTCATTCCCCCTGGGTGTGGACTGGGTAGTTCGGAGGACAATGAGGATGAGGAATCTGACTGGTCCGACGGCTCAGGGCCTCCTAACCGATCGTCGTCAAAGCGTACGCCGTCTGCCGGCCCGTATCCCTTCACTCTAAGCGATGAGGACGATGACGACGACGACGATGACGACGAGAGTCCAGAGGATTCGGAGGAGGCTCGAACCGCTGAGGAGGCCTTGGAGGAAGACACGCGGCGGGCTCTATCCCAATCCCGATCCGAAGCCCGGCGGAGATCCCTCTCGACGCCGCCTCCACAAGTCGCTGGCACAGCCGGATCCGGAGGCGACACTGCGGGATCTGCGATCCACGTCGACAGTGACGGTGGATCGGGCAGTGATGGTGGGAGGGGGTCGCCTCGTGGTGGCGGACTCCTTGGATCTGGCGGAGGGGGGGCGCCTGGTGGCGGATCTCCCGGATCTGGTGGAGGGGGGGTCGCCTCATGGTGGTGGATCTCCAGGATCGCCCCATGGTGGCGGATCCCCGGGATCGCCTCACGGTGGCGGATCCCCTGGATCTGTCTTGATCCCCCGCCCCCCCTAACTCGTCACTGCCAGGGATGCTCCCCGTGGCTCCGTTCGGTCCGGATGCTGCTTAAATTCCTGGTAGACGTGCTCCTGTGGCCTTCGCTGCCAGAGACATCGAGCCTTGGTCAGCCAAGAAATTGAACCGAGTTGCGATCACCTCCATGAAGATCACGGTTCTGTTTCCGGAGTTGCCTTTTCGGGCTGAGTGGATATTCCCTCGGACAGCGGACGCCATCCCGAGGGCCGGGTACGTGGATTCGCTCATCACCAGACCCCTCGTGGAGGAACTGACAAGTGCTGCCCCGTGGGATACACAGGTCACCACACCGGTGGATCCGGTTAGCTTCAGGGGTGATGTGCGTGGGCGACTCGGGGTATTCGTTCGGGCGTTCCGGGATTTCGCCTCCAAGCACCGGGTTGCTATATGGGAGGGCACTCACCGGTTCCCCATCTCTCGGAATCAATTGCAGGGTTCGACCTGGTTGTCCAACTTCAACAAGCAGCGTGGTAACCGGCGTAGCCATGCGGGCCGAGCTTGGAAGAGAGTCCTTGTGATCCTCGTGTTAGCAATCCAGGACGGTTGGTGTGACGTGGATATTTTGCTGGATCCATCCTTCTTGCATCTTCCCCGACGCGGGGATAAGGTAGCTTGGTTTCCGGAATCCGTATCCCGTCAAGCCAACTTGGAGGATCCCAACCTCCATCGCCCAGAACCCACGAGCCTATTGGAAGCCTTGCGAGAGATCGACGAAGCCGAGCCTTGGCGCATCCAGTTTCGCGGGGACCTGAGCCAACACCCAGGACGCCAGATCCAGCGTCTAGTGAGCAAGTTCTTCAATGTTCAGCCCAAGACTACCTGATCCTCATCATTCTTCGACAACCACGCCCCAGTTTCCGCCTTCGTGGATTCCTTTCGTAGCAGTAACTAGCGACTGGATACTGGGTCGAGCTAGCCTTTTGCATAAGCTATTATAATCCACACTCCCTTACTTGAATATGTCTGTAACATTCCCTCATCGGTTGAGGAATCCAGTCAGAGCCTTTCAGTGTACACCTGGATCTGGGCTGGATCCACCCTTTCAGAGTACACCTGGATCTGGGCTGGATCCACCCTTTCCGTGTACACCTGGATCTGGGCTAGATCCACCTTTCAGCGTACACCTGGATCTGGGCTGGATCCACCCTTTCAGCGTACACCTGGATCTGGGCTAGATCCACCCTTTCAGTGTACACCTGGATCTGGGCTGGATCCACCCTTTCAGCGTACACCTGGATCTGGGCTAGGTCTGCGCCTGGATTCATCCGGATCTAGCGCCAATGACCCAGGTTCAATCGGGTCAGTATAGTTCGGGCCCTTGAAAGCTCGTGCTCGAAATCAAGCAGGACTCCTCACACGTAAAACGTCACTCTTATGCATACACATTCACTTCTTCCTCCTAATCCACCCTGTGGATTCGTCTTGTCTTTCTTTCCGATGTGACCAACTCATATCAGCGATCCTCCTCCTCCTGACCCACACCCTTCCTGTGGGTCCTTCTTCATCCTCCCATCGATATGACCAACTCACATCCATGGGTCCCCTCCCTACTCTTCTTCATGAGACTGCATCACGCCGAATCTGTTACGATTCGTACGATCCCTCAAGAAATCATAGAGTAATGCTCCACAGTTCAGATCTGCCTCGTCTACCCAACTAGGTTCGTCATATCCACGCCAATGCACCAGAAACTCACGGTAAATCCGTCCGTATCTAGTTCGCTTCCCCGATCTCATATCGTGATCTTCTCGACTTCGAACTCGTCGGCTTCGAGATCCACATTCCAACTGTCCTTCCGGTAGGAGAACTTCGTCGAAGTCGACGCGGTCGGATGCATCTACCGAAAGACGGACCTGCGGCGCGATCCGGATATTCTTTGACCAACTTCAGCTTGGATACGTGTACCACAGGGAACAGGCGATATTCGGTACCTGCCGTTTCCAGCCTCACCGCATGTTCTCCAATCTTCTCTCTCACCCGGAACGGTCCATGCCATAGATGGGCCAATTTGCGAGCGTACCCTTCTTTCACTCGATCCAATACAGCCACACCTGCGATCCCACTTGGATTTGATGTGGACGGGCGTCTTCGTTGTGTCGATCCGCTCGATCCTGTATCGCATTCCGCAGTCGTTCGTTCACCTGGATCTAGCTTGCCGGTAGTATTTCTGGACTTGGTATCGCCATCGCCTTGGATCTCGGTTTCTCTTCTTGGTACTGCATACTGGAATGGCCGCTTCTAGGGTGGATTTGGATCCCACCCATGTACCAAGAAATGGTGTATCACCCCGGATCCTGTCTTGGCGGTGTTCATCGCGAAGGGGAGCCGTTCTGCGTACTCATCCCAATCCCTTTGATCCAAATCCTGGACATACATCTTGAGTGCTCTCGTGATCGTCTGCACCATGCGTTCGGCCGACCCGTTAGCTTGGGGACGATATGCCATGGTTGCTCGCTGTCGCTGCCCTAGGATCCGGTTGAATGCTCGAAAGAAATCAGACATAAAGCCTGGCTCCCGATCATGTCTAATCATTCGCTAGCACCAAATCTTCGGAAAACACTCCTCGTACGATTCCGCAATGGTTTGCGCAGTTCTAGACGCACTAGCTTTGGCAATCACATATCCGGTAAACAGGTCCACCCAAATCAACAATTCTGTGTTTCCTTTGAACGACTTGGGCAACGAGGGAATATGATCCATGGCTATGATCTGGAAAGGGTAAGTCGCTCGGACATTCCCAGGTGACTCCCCTTCGATCGTAGGTCTGCCCTTGCCTGTCTCACAATCCACGCATTCACCGACATATCGTTGTACACTCTTGAATAGTCCTCTCCAATGAAAACATTCCCGGATCCGTTGGTAGGTCCGACCAATGCCCTGATGTCCGCCTTCCAAGCTAGCGTGGTAGTGGTGTAGGACATCCTGTTGCAAGGTTTCTGGCATCACCAATCTCATCAATCCATCCCGATCCTCGTGGACTCTCTTCGTAGGGGGGCAATAGAAGAGCAAGTCGTTCAGATCCACTGCGTAATCCGTAGCGATAACGCTGTAGGATTTGGCATCCTCCCGACTTAAGTCTCGTACATCCCCCATCAGATACTTCTTTAGTCCAGGATCCACGCTTCCTCATTCTGTGCTTTGAGGATCCGCTCGATGCAAACTCTCTTCACGAATGTTTCCTCGAGGATCGGGGGGCGGATCCAATCCTTTCCTCTGGACCTAGTGACAGCCATCACCTGGACTGTCCTTTTCCCGGATCCAACCACTACCACTTCGTCAAGTCGGTTCAACGTAACGAGATCCTGATGTTCGGCTTCTCCCTCCACTTCGACACACATTGATTCCGTAAAGCGGCACTGGCCAAACTATCCGCACTGGCATTCCAATCTCGCTGACATGTACAAACTCGTGATTCAACCAACCACGCAGGTGGATCATCACTTTCTGCCCGTCCGTACAGTGTTAGGGCCGGGGCCTTGCAGTCAATCTCACCTCGCACCTGTCTGATTACCAAATTTGAATCCCCACAAATCACCAGCCGTTTTTGGATTGTCCCTAGTAAATCCAACCCAGAAGGAGTCCGTTATACTCCGCTTCATTGACGTGAGGCCTTCCGCGTAAGTGGATCTGGCCCGTACAACTTCCCATCCGGGCAATTTCCCACAGTATTGCACTGTATGCTCCTCCTCCGCGTCGTACACGAACGGATCCATCGAAACTCAGGACGTATAGATCCTCATCCACCTGTACCGTCGGGATCGGGATCTGGATCCGGCGTTTGGGCTCTTTCTTAGGGGCGATCTTAGTCAGCGCCTCATCCATCTTAGCTCGAGGAGTGATGCTCGCGGCCAAGACTCCCAGGATCTCGTCTTCCCTTTCGAACATTTCACAATCTCCAGCGTCCAAGGTGAGAGTAAAGCTGCCCACTGTCCCAAACGTCCTGCAACCCGGCCGACTTGAACAGCCAGGCTAGCGTGGAGTGTCGAGTCGGATCCGGATGGATCTTCCACTAGCAGGTTATAATTTAGATCCAACACGCGCAGGAGCGCAAGTATCTCTTTCTCCACCGCTCCGTAGTTCAGTTCATTCGGCTTCAGTGTCCGGCTGACAAAGGTGACTGGATGACAGATCCCTTCATGTTCTTGCAACCAGAGCTGCTGAGACTGCCCAGTCACTGGCATAAACTATTACCGTAGGTGACGTTCCGGATCGAAATGACGGAGGATAGGTGTGGTCGCGATCCTGTTCCTCAGTTCCACGAATGCGTGTTGAGCTCGATCCACCGAGATTCTGCCTTTTCCAAGTTCTGATCCGTCGTCTCTATCCAGACTGGATCCACTCTCTGTTGGTCTCGGAGTGGATCCAGCTCCTGTGTTAGGTCCTCTTCTGACGTCATACCACTTGGATCCCTTCGTGGATCCGACATCTCCCGGGCAGAGCTCGTTGGATTTTCATCTAGACAGCTGGAGCGGTCATCGCAGCAAAATCTACCTCTCTTAATTCATACAACACCGCGGCAAACAGGGCGTAATCTTCGATGAACGACTGAACCGACTGTAGTAGTCAAACTGCCCAAGAAGGATTGCATCGCTCGTAACGACTGTGGAAGGACAAATCGGCTAATGAAGACAGGTCCTAGGATTCGCTCTAATCCCTCCTTGGAACTCGATGGCCCAAGTAATCCACCTTGCGCATCCCCCAATAGCTCTTAACCACACTGATAGAGAGATTCCACTTAGTACACGCCTCCAGTAGGGATGTCACTCTTCGCACAACTGATCCCACGATTCCGCCGGATCAGAATGTCGTCGATGTAAGATCTGCGTCCTAACACAGACGGGGTCCCAGGATCTCCTGGCTCCCCCGCTTCGAATGGATCCACTTCTGCGTCACCTCCCCGGATCCACCCGTTTCGGGCTCCGGTATTCGGGTGGGTGACCCATAGAGGGCGTTATCGTGAGGCGTTGGTAGATCTGGGGTGCGTTCTTCAATCCAAACGGCATCGGGTCCACTCGAACAGGCCAAACGGTGTGATGAATGCGGATATTGCGCGAGCTCGATCCGTCATAGTAACCACCCAGAAACCACTGGCCATGTCTAGAGAGCAGTACCAGAGTACTTTATCCAAATCTTCCAACAGCTCATTGATCAGAGGCATCGGATACACCATCAATCGAGTCAGGCTGTTAACCAGCCGGTAATCAATGCACAGACGTATATCCACCCGTTCTTCTTGATGATGATTACCACCGGCGACGCCCAAGGGGACGTTGAGAAGCTGATGATCCTGGCTTGCAGCAGGCCCTTAATCAGATCCGACAGTTTTTCTCGGAACTGAGGTGCCACCTCCGCACCCTTGAGCGATCGGTTTCGCGTCGCCGACATCGATGTCACATTTGACTCCGCGGGCGGCGGGCGGTAACGCATTACCCTTACCGATCAGCAGATGTCGGCTTTCCCAGATCTTCTGACGCAGACGATCCACTCAGTGGGTTCGTTCGCCCCTGGATCCACTTGGATATCATCAATCGTGACTCCTCTGTGGTCAGTGGTAACCTCCGGATACCGCCCACCTTCTCCAAGATCCTCGGCGTGTAGATCCCCGCCTTCACGGTTAGCAGACTTGTTATCTTCGGTCTGGTCTGATCCACCTTGGATCCAGGCACGCGACTCTCCTTCGACCGTCATCCCTTCGGTTTCGTGGGGTCGGGTATCCTGGTACTGGGGAAGTCACCGGTCGGATCCAGCCGGTCCTCTAACGAGTTTAAACCCGACGGCGGGTTTGGACTAGCTTGCCACTCTCGATAGGGATCCAGGACTTTATCCAGTGGAAAGCTTGGATCCACTTGTGGATCGGCGGGATCCGGCGGTTCGGCTTTAGCCCTCTGTAATCCTTCGTCCACCGACCCTGCGTTATCTAAGGGCCGACTCTGGGGATCGTCCCCCGTCATGGATCCAACCTTCATTGCTTGGATCTCAACCCGTCGATCTCTCTGCAGGATCTTTCGCGGAGTTGGATATGAAGGCCGATCCACCAAGGGGCCAGTTGGCTCCGCCGGGAGCTCCACCTCTCCGAGAGATTCGATCTCGGTAGTCGCCTCGTACACCAGATTCTGCCATTCTTGTAGCGGCGGGATCCCAAATGACACATATCCAGGTCGCCTAGGGATACCGTCCTTCGCCAACCATCGTCCGATCTCCTCATAATGGTCCAGTAATAGTCTCTTGTCGCTGACGTTCGTGACCTGGAGGTATTGCGATCGACATGGTCCTTGGATTACGGTAGGTACCCATTTCTCGCCCCGAGGACCACAGTTTCTCATGTTCCACCCACTTAACCGGTATCTGACAGCTCCCAAGTTTCCCCGGGCTCGATCCAGGTGGTCTTATCCGCCTTATGATCCTCATCTTCGTCCATACAACGGCCGCCGTCCGGAGCTGGATCCGCATATCGTGGGAGGAAACAAAGTGTCCCATCCGCCAGATCCAACCTCACTCCGGCTGGCACCATGAAATCCATCCAAGGATGGCGTCTTGCCAGCGAGATCCCCGACCCAAATGTCAAACCAATACACCAAACAAACCTGCCAGCGTGATCTTAATTCGCGTTCTCCGTT
>JAANHX010000655.1:0-57665 GCA_011320135.1 Phytophthora betacei | reverse complement strand
CCTGAAGTGTGAAGTGTCACACTTCATGTAACCAGGGTACACTTAGGGCTACGTACCCCGTTACATCCTCCCCCCACTTAGGTTCGGTTTACCGACCAATCAGAATGAAGAGGTGTTCGTCACAAACTCTCATTCTCAAGTCGAAAACCATCGACTTGGCCGCGCGAGCGCGGCGAGGCTCCTTCACAGTTAGAGCCTCGAGCTGCAACCTGTGCGCTCTTCGTCTAGGTCCCCACTTCGACCGTTATCATGCCTCGTGGTACTGCAAAGAGCGGTGCTAAGACACGCTCCAAGGCTGCTGCCGGTAAGGCGCAAGCCAAGAGCACTAAGCCTCACGGCAAAGGCTCTGCACTCAAGGAGGCTACTCAGGTGGCCTCCGAGGCGATCGGTTCCTCGGGGTGACGCGGCTGTGGACAAGCGCGCAAGCAAGCGCCGCAGTCCGTCGCCCTCGTCTTCAGACAATCGTCCGAACCCTCAATTCGTAGAACGTGAGTTCAACTCGGGCAGTGAGGACGATGCCAAGTCCGAGAGCAGCAGCATGATGCTCCTGCGGGCTCTGTGGGAGGCACAGCCCAGTGCCCAGTGAGCACAAAGATGACAGCGTGCAGTCGCTCGCTAGTGATCACGGTGATCACAGTCCCAGGACCTCTGTGCGCTCTGAGAGTCCGGCCGTCAAGGCTAAGGGCGGTCCCAAAGCCGGTGGCGATGAGGAAGGGAATCCTCGCAAACGTCTCTCGCTTGCCGAGGGTCTTGCGCGCGCTAAGGCCTCTAAAGGCGAAGGCGCCAAGCCCCTCAAAGAAGCGTACCGCCTCTAAGTCTCCACTCCCGCGAGGAGAAGGAGACTCGACCCTCCTATCAGAGTATCTTCGACTCCTCGGATGAAGAGGAGGAGAAGGAGGAAGAAGAAGAGAGGAGGGTGCTATCTCTGAGCCCCGGAGGTCTCGAATGACCTCGACCAGCAGCAGGAGGATTTCCAAGCTGCCCAGCGTGTGCGTGGGGGTTCGGTGGCGGCACCCTTCAGCCAGGGAGCTGCTATCAACTCAAGAGGGTATTGGCCTCCCGAGGAGAGCTCTGGGGCTGACCTCTTCTTAGAGGTCCTCGTCGCTCCTCGTGGCCTTGTGGGCGGCCACACTTCTAGGGGCATCTATGAACGAGCCCTTGTCCAGAAAGAACAGTTGTTCGTCGACAACTTGGAGGCTGCTCGGTGTGTGCTTCTCGCGCTACACCGCATTCCCCTTAAGGACTTCACGACTTGTCGTAAGAAGCCCGAGACCCGGGTGGTCTCTATCCTGCTTGGGGGTACCCCTGGTTATGCCCGAGAACTGTCCACGTGGAGTTTCTTGTGAGGACATTTCTGGGCGTGGGTGGAGACTCTCAAGTACTCACCCACGAAGTTATGGGAACTCCATGAAGATCAGCAGCTGTCCCACATCCTGGACCAGCGTGATCTTCGTGTGAGGTTTGCCCACTTGATCAGCAAGCGTATGCTGCCAAGGGACATCCTGAAGCGCGCGGCTTCTAGCGCTCACGATGAGCGCGGGTACGGAATGTATTCATCGTCCGTACCCCGTTCGGGCAAGAAGCCCCGGACTACTTATGAAGCTGCCGCCGCTTCTGTTCCCAGATTGCGACAGCCTTCGGGCAGTCAATCAGGAGCCGTTCAATCGGCTCCCACGAGTTCTCGGAGTGGGCATAACCCCTCCACTTCACGAGGAGCTGTCGCTTACCGCGACACCGTTGCTCCTGGAGGATCCGCTCCACGTGGAAGTGGACTTCTCCGTTCCGGTCAAGCAGGGGGCGGAGGTGCCCTCGTACGAGTATGAGTATCGGCGCCTCCCGAGAGCCACTCTCGTCCGAGTGCTCCGACTGCGGGTCCGACACAGGACCCTGAGGTTGACCGTCTCCGTCAACGTGTCCTCGTGCTTGAGATCGCACTTGGCCTTGGGATTGGCGGTAATGCTGCCGCCCAGGCCGGGAATCAGGGCGAGCTCGCTCGTCTTGCGGGCCGCCTGGACGTGGTGGAGCGAGAGGTCGCGAGCCTGCACCAGCGGTGGATCGCCGGGCCTCTTCGTCCGATCTGGACGAGGCTTGTTGCCACGTCCGGAGCCGCCTGCGGCACACTCCCAGACGTACGCGTATGGTGCGTACCCGGCGTACTCAGCGTACTCGGCGTATGGCGCCGGGGTCCGTTCGTATGGAGCCCCTCCGGCGTATGGTCTTGACCGCAGCCGTGCCGTCCCGACCGAGGCTTGGGTGCCTGCTCCGACGCCCTCGTCGACGACTGTGACCGGCCCTCGCTTCGAGGAGCTGGGTCAAGGGGGGTCTGCGAGGTCAGCAACCCCCTGCGGGTCAAAGTACCGCTTAAGACGTCCGACATAGAACGTCGGGTGCTTTTTGACTTTGGAAGGTCGATGGTGTACGACGCACCATGTCTGGCCAGGACTGCAAAAGGTCCGATGAAGCGGTGCTTCAGTTTGTTGCTGCCGACAGAGCTGACAGTGTCAAGAGGTAGGTTCCTCGTGTCTAGCAACACTAAGTCCCCAACCTCAATATACTTAAGTTTCCTCTTCCTTGTTTGTCTGAGTACTCCTTTTGTTTATCTTGGGCCGCTGCCATGGCATCGCGGACCCTGCTGACAATGTTCAGCTTGGTATCCATAAAGGATTCCACCTGTTTCCGCAGCGAAACTGGTCTCACATCCGAGACCTGGGAGGAAAGGGCTTTCCGAGCCTCTCCCCCACTTAGAATAGAGGAGTCAGTGTCTCCTCGAAGAGTGAGAGGGCACTCTGGGGTGGCGGAAGCCGTTCAAGTAGAGCGGCGTGAGCCCCGTGGACGCGTGCACCGCGTTGTTGAGCGCAAACCCCAACAACTGGAAGCTGCGTCGACCACGTACGTGGTGCTGCCCGCGCACACACCGCGCAGAGTGTCCTCGAGCACTCGATTGACGCGCTCTGTTTGGCCGTCTGTCTGCGGATGGTCCGCAGTGGACATCTGCAGACGAGTTTCCCAGTAAAGGGAACAGCGTTTTCCAAAACGCAGCAGTAACCGTGGGGTCTCGGTCCGAGACAATCGTCTCTGGGAGACCGTAATAGCGGAACACGCCATCGACGAGCAACCTTGCGGTTTGTTCGCCCGTAACAGTGATGGAACTGGAGCAAGATGTACCATCTTGCTTAGCCGACACACGAACACCAAAATTCCGGTGTTGCCGTGTCCGTCGGCGGGAAGCCCAAAGATGAAGTCAAGACTCATCGACTTCCAACAATCCGCCGTACGGCAGGCTCTGTAGTGGAGCCGAAGAGTGCCCTGCGGGTTTGACCCGCTGACATGTTTCACATGTCTTGACGTACCGGGCGACCCACTTGTACATGTGGGTCCACCCAGAAGGACTGAGAGACCGACAGAAAGGTCTTCTCGCGGCCCAAGTGGCCGCTGGAGGGCGCGTCATGCGCCTCCGCGAGGATGTCGAACTTCAGATCCTCGTCGTTGGGTACGACCACCCGTGGAGGATCAGTGGGCTCCACCCGATAATAGAGGAGGCCCTCCTTCAACTCATATCGGTGGAGCCGTGAGCGCTGTCGCGACGAGAGCCAGTCGGACTTCGCGCTCGTTCCGGCCTTAAGGAACTTGACGATAGGCGCGACAGCCTCATCGTCCCGATACGCCATGCGTATCCGATCATATAGGTCCGTTGTCACCCGCGTGATGTGGGCCAACTCATAGTCGGGACGCCGAGAGAGAGAGCGTCCGCAAGCACATTGAGCTTGCCCGGCTTGTATTCGACGCGGAAGTTGTATTCCGCGAAGAAGGACAGCCACCTCGCCATCCTTTGGGAGAGGTGAGGCGAGTTAGTCGCCGTCCTCAAGAACGCGTGGTCTGTGTAGATCACAAAGGGCCTAGAGCTCAGAAGGTGAACACGGAACTTCACAAGGCATATTTCATTGCCAGGAGCTCCTTGTCATGGACAGGGTAGTTCCGCTCGGCGGCTTTGAGCTGCCTGGACTGGAACGAGATGACTCGTTCGTGTCCAGCCGTGTCGGCCTGCAGCAATGCACATCCGATGGCGTAATCGGAGGCATCGCAGACGACGCTAAGCGGCTTCGTCTCGTCCAGTAGGGCCAGGACAGGGGCCTCTTGGAGACTGGCATTGATGCTGTCAAAAGCATCCTGGTGCTCTTGTTCCCAGCGCCAGTCGACGTCCTTCTGAAGGAGACTCGACAAGGGCTTAGCAAAGCCCGCGTACCCTGCGCTATACTTGTGAAGGTAGTTGGCCAAGCCCAACCACTTTCGAAGATCCTTCTGGGATCGGGGCGTCGGCCATGCTGCTATGGCCTTGACCTTGTCTGGGTCAGCCCGAACGCCCACGTTGCTTACGAAGCAACCGAGAATTTTGATCTCTGGTGACGCGAAAACGCACTTGTCGATGTTGGCGTAGAGCTTGTTCGCTCGCATTACGTCCAACACTCGACGGAGGTGTTCTAGATGCACCTCCATGGCCGTCTTACCTCCCTCGGCACGGCTATGGACGAATATGTCGTTGAAGTACGTCTGTACGAAGGTACGCAAAGGGCGGAACAATTGCGTCACCAGGCGATTGAACGTCGCCGGGGCGTTAGACAAGCCCTGTGGCATGACGAGCCACTCCCAAAGCATGCCGCTTGGAGTGCTTACCGTGGTGAGCGGGATGTCGCTCTCTTGCATCAGGATTTGGTAGTATCCGTCTACCAAATCCAGCGCACTGTACAGTACGCTCCCGGCCATGTTGTTCAACAACACATCCTTTCGTGGGATAGGTGTTTTGGGCCGGCACCGTTGCGTTGTTCAGCTTGTTATAAGCGTGAACCAGACGCCACTTTCCGTTCGGCTTACGAACGCAGAAAGTCGGCGTCGAGTGCGGGGATTTCGACTCCCGCACCATGCCTGCCTTCGCTTTCGCGGCGAAGAAGGCATCAATGACCTCGCACTGTTCGCACGGGAGAGGCCATTGCCTCGTGACACAATACTTTGTGCCGGGCACGAGATCGTTTTCACGCCGTACGCCTCGATCCGGTGGGAGTTAAGTCGGCGGGTGTTTGTTCACCACGTCCGCGTACTCCGTCACCAAAGGATACACCGGATCCTTGGGGTTCTTGAGAATCTCAGAACCCAAGCGCGCCTGACGCTGCTTGTTCATGTCTTCCAGGACGTTCTCGTCCAAGACAGAGGAGGAGTTCAGCTCCTCCTGAGTGGTCTCAGGTCTCATGAGTACCATCTCAGCAATCTCCCCAGCCTTGAGGTTGGTCAGGAAAGACTCAGCCGTCATTTCCTCGAGGTGCAGTATCTCTGCAACCTCTGGCAACGGTTCCAAGTGGACACCAGATGCCTTGACGGGTAAACCGGTCTCACCATCGAAGATGTGATAACACTCTTCCACCGGCCTTGTCGGAGGAGCCCGGGCCCTGGACTCCGAGTCGCTTGAAGCGACGTCGATCGGAACGAAGTTCGGATCCGACTTGAGGCGGCGGCGGCGGCGGCGTCTTTGCCGACGGCGTCTGTGACGGGGAGCTTTGCTGCCCACGTCTAGGGATGTCGTCGCTACGACATCCGAGGCACTCGTGGCCTCGTGTGGTACTGTTGTACCCACACAGGAAGCGTGTTCAACGCCTTCCTCTTCAGTTAAGGTCTGGGCGACCGCGTATGGCACTGTGTTACCCACACAGGAAGCGTATCCGACGTCTTCCTCTTCAATTATGGTCTGGGCGACCGTGAGTGGAACTCTGTTACCCACTCTGAACACGCTGTTCTCGGTGTTCATGACAGCTGCAGCTGTCTGCGGAACTAAGTTACCCGCCTGTGGACCTAAGTTACCCACTTGGCCGGCGCCTCTTCTGGGCGCGGCCACCATCAAAACATCCTCGGAGTCGTCATATACGTCGACGACTCCCAAGCATCTGCCGGATGCTTTGGTACCCTGGCAGCCCTCGCGGGCGCCCCGGGTCCTGACAGAGGTGGGAACATGACTCACCAATGCTCTGTCGGACTGCGCAGGGCGGCTGGCACCGATTGCCTTGCCTCGCCAGTCGATCCAGGGCTCGTGCTTCTCAAGCCAGGGCATGCCCAGGATCATATCATATGGATCCATATCGAGAACAGTGAGCTGTTCGAGGCTGTCAAAGTCTTCAAACTTGACAGCCAGATCCACTTGGACGTTGGGGACAGTGACGACCTTCCCGTCGGCCAGTCGCACTGACACCGTCCCCGTTGCCCTTGCTTTCTCTCAAAGCATCGGACAACTTGTTGCTGTTACGAGCAACCGTCTGGCGGCGTGCGAATTCCTTGATGCCCCAGAGTCAATCAAGATTCTAAAGGGGTGATCGTATCCCCGTACACATCCGTGTACTACGAGCAACCCGCCGCTGCTCTTCGCCGATTCGAGAGTGCGAAAGACTCTCAGGGGCTAAGTTCCCGTGGTACGCGCCACCCGCGCACCCATCACGAAGACTTAGTTCTTCACAAGCAGGGCGCCACCCCCCCCCCCCCCCCCCCTACTGGTTTCCGGTGTTCCCCTGTCTCCGGGGTCCTGGCTTCTGCCAGCGACCCTTGAGGACGGGCTTGGGGAAAGTCCGTCTGCGGAGTCTTTCCGCGGGGCAGTCGCGCTTGAAGTGGACCATCTTCCCACAGCCGAAGCAGCGGATGTCACGCTGTTCGGCGGACCCGAGTTCCATGGGAACTGGTCCGTTGGGGCTTGTTCGACCGGGAGCCGACAAGGAACTCCCAGGCCACGCTGAGGCCGGCGTACGCGCCTGGCGATGGCTGTACTCTTCTTGAAGAGCCACTTGAATCGCCTCTTCAAGGGTGCTTGACTGCACCCGGAACAGCTGAGTGCATGCGGGGCCCACTCGAAGGCCGTCCATGAACACAGTCATCTTGATGTGTTCGTTGAGTGGGTTTCCCACTAGGGACGCCGTGAGCTCCCGTATCTCTTGCACATACTCGTGCAGTTCGCGCCTTCCTTGTTTACAAGCGAGGAAGCGCGAACGCTGGCGGTACTCGTAGTTCGCCGGGAGGAACGCGGCTCGGAGCTGTTCGCACAGCTGAGCCCAGGATGTGAAACATCCAGGGGATGTTGCTTCCCGTGTGTACACCCAACTCTTAGCACGGCCGCTAAGGTTGGAGAGTGCAAAAGCAACACGCAGTTGCTCGGTCGAGATCAGAGCCGCGTCCATCGCGAGCTCTACTTCTCGGACCCAGAAGTGAAGGTTCTCGCCTTCCTTCCCTTCATACGGCTTAACCTTCAGCCGTATTGGCTTCGGGTGAGGCGGATTTGCTTCCGCCGCCGGAGCCTGCAGGTTCTCCCGCACATGCGCGATGAGGCCCTGCTCGTACGCGTCAAATGCATTGACGCGCTCGAGCTGCTCAGCCGGTGTTGACACCACCAGGCTCTACAGGGCCTCCATCCCGAAGATGCCTGCCATCTTCCGAACCGACTCGAACTGAGAGTCGTTCAAATGGGAGAAGTCGTTCCTATCCATGGCAACGAACTTCGGAGAGGTTCAGGTAGTCTACCCGCGGTGGCGTGGATTGACTACTAGTGCTACCAAGTGTGACGGGGTCACACAGCACCTTGCGCTAGAGGAAGTTATCTTCCGAGAGTATACAAACTCTCAGTGAACGGCAGTTCACAGGTCCCCTCTTTAATTAAAGAGAGCGAAGTGACCTAAATAAGGTAGATTGTAAACTAAGTATATTTATAGGTAGGTTAAGTTTGGGTTTAATACAAACTATTAGTTACCTATAGAAATGCAATGTCATTTAACCAATGGTTGGCTTTGAACGACCTTGGTACCTTGTACCAAATATCCCGGAGTATGACGTGTCATACTCCTGAAGTGTGAAGTGTCACACTTCATGTAACCAGGGTACACTTAGGGCTACGTACCCCGTTACAGCTGATGACATTGCTTTTCTACAGGTGACTTATAGTTTGTATGAAACCCAAGCTTTATCTACCTATAAATATACTCAGTTTTACATTCTACCTTAAATAGCTCACTTCGCTCCCTTTTCGATAAAAGGGGACATGTGAACTGCCGTTCACTGAAAGTTTGTATACTCTCGGAAGCTAACTTCCTCTAGCGCAAGGTGCTGTGTGACCCCGTCACACTCCCTGTATAAACAAGTAGCTAACGCACGGTTAGAAACACGCTCACAGAGACCACAAACAGCAAGATAACGCACTTCAGGCGTCGCGGAAGCGGACAGAGTCAGCGACATGGCCGGCGTAGGCAGCAACGATTGCTCTCGTGACGTAGGCTACGGCGGCTAGCTGGAAACGAAGCGACGGTGGCGGCAACGCTCGAAGAGGGGCGAGTTTGTGTTTGAAAAGCAAATGAAAGGCTGGTGTTATTGGTAAAACAACCGGTATAAAGATTTGTATCGGTACCTATTATTACATGGATACAGTCGTGCACCTCCAATTCGGCACCGGTATCAGTCGATACCCTTCCAGATTTTATGATTACGCGAATCGGATGCGCAATTACCTTTGCCCATCACCACTCTAGCAATTATCTCAACGGTTTTCCCCTCCTTGCCGAGGGATGGCATCAGTGTTGGTTTTTTACGGGGCTTTTTACTTTAATTAAGTGAAAGCCTCTGTAAAAATGTAAAAAGTAGATTTTCAAACGTGAAAAAGGAAAAATATCTCAGATGACCACGGCCGTCCCAGCGCCTGCCCCTGCGGCGCCAGCCAAGAAACCCGAGGCCAAGCCGGCCGCCCCCGCCGCCCTGAAGCAGGCAGCACCCAAGCAGGCGTCTCAGAAGCAGGCCCCTCCGAAGCAGGCGGCTCCGAAGCAAACCGCACCCAAGCAGGCGGCCCCAGCACCGGCTAAAACGCCTGAGGCGAAGCCCGCTGCCACCAAGTCGCTGCACCGCAGTCTGGTGGCCGCCCACCCACCAGCGGCCAGTCGACGGCCCCGTCCAGCGGCAATTCGCTCCCCGCGCAGGAACGCCGCTCGCAGCAACCGGCTAAGCCCACCCCGACCACCGCCGCCCCGCGCACGCAGAGCGAAGGCCGCATGAATGAGAACAGCGGTCGTGGATCGCTGGACGGCGTCCCGTCCGACGTCGCCGGCCTGGAGAAGCTCTGGGTGCCCGACAACTTCAGCAACGAGTTCATGGACTGCAAGGCGCCGTTCGGATTCCCCAAGCCGCGTCGCCACCATTGTCGTGTGTGCGGTCTGCTCTTCTGTCGTCCTTGATTGGAATGTGCGTGTTGTGTTGACAGGGTGGAGTCGCGTACGACTTTCTCCATGTGGCTCTGTGAGCAGCACAACGTTGTGAACCGCAAGCTTAACAAGCCCGTATTTGAATGCACAATGGAGAAGCTGGAGGAGCGATGGAGGAAGGGCTTGTGTGAACCACAAGATCCAGGTGCCGGCCTTGTTACAAGTGCATTGAGTGCTGTATCGTCACCATTATCCACTCCACCACCTCAAAGATTATCCGGCTTCCAGCCGAAATTTCGACTAGCACTTGAGAAATTGAAATGGTTCACTCTGATAGCAACGGAAGTAGTGACGAAAGTGGAAATGATGATGAAGATGAATTGCAAATGCGCGTTTTACGTGGTGAACGATATTTACAACTATTCGGTTTTGACTCTTCGATCCAGTGTGCTGAAGGAAAGCCTACATTGATCCCGGCTAGATGTTTAGCGGCTTCGCTTCCATCACGCAACACCATCAAGTTACTGCAGATTGCCAACCAGCGACGCCAGACTGGTCTTTCGTGCTCGGATCCCAGTCAGGAATTTTTCTTGTGGAAACAAGGGATCATTTTCAGAAGGGTAAGGTTGCTTGTTTGCCACTGGAATTGATTCTCCACACGACCCCAGCCGTTCCGTTGTAAGATGTAAGCCAGTATCAGCGTTGGTGTTGGTGTCATTTGCGCTCTCCTGGGAAATCGCACCGGGGTTGGTAACGCCATCTCCGGCACTTGTATCGGAGTCAAAACCGGCTTCGCTGCCATTTTGATTGCTGGTAACACTGGTGCTATTGCATGGAGGGTTCAAGATAATGTTCCACATATCAACAGTGTCTTCGTCACCATACTCTCCGATTTCTTCCCAGTCAAACTGCTCCAGATACTGCTCCATTTGCTGCTCGCTGATAGCAATAGTATCGAATTCAGATGACAAAGTATCAACGGCCTCACTCTCCAGGAATGATGTGCCGAAGTAGCTGCGAGGATCTAACGGAGCAGACCCAATGACCGCAGGATCTTGGGGCATTGGCGAAACTTCTTGCTCTCCCAGGCAACGCGCTACAACTGCTCCAACGTCTTGCTGCTCGGTAAAAAGGACTCTCGCGAGTGGTGCTGACTGAAGTTGCTCTTGAATGTGTCGGTCAGGAGTAGCGAATGTACCTCGAGGCTCATGACTTGGAGTTTCCGCTGGTGTACGTGTCGGATTTGCTGGAGTCATACGAGCAGGAGTCGTACGAGCTGCAGTCGTTCGAGCAGGAGTTGTACGAGCTGCGGTCGTTCGAGCAGGAGTCGTACGAGCTGGAGTGGAGCGGGCTGAATTCTGCGGCGTAGCGATGCACGGTCGTTCGCGTGGGTCTATCGTACGTACTAGCTTCTTGACGTTTGTCGGTGTTACTTTCTCTAGGCGATTTTTTTCGCGGACAAACTGACGCATGATCTGGTGTTTTGCAGTTTTCTGAATGCTCATGCGGTTCCGTTTCGGAGTGAGTATGAGAGCAAGTTCACTGAAGAGACGTTCGCAAATCGCCGTGTTCACGGCTATTGACAAAATCGTAAGAGCAAGCACTGGCAACTTGCTGTCTTTTTTTGCTTTCCTTTCATACTTCCAGAACGTGACCACTGAGTCCTCTTGAAGTCGACATCGCGAGATGTGGAGTAACTCCCTTCAAGCCAGCTGAACATTTCACCGCGCAGCCCGCTGTCATCGCCATCAAGAAATCGACGATAGTAATACTGTGCAAACTGACACACGTCATCAAGCGTTGTGAGGACGGTCGAAGGCAATTGCCGTGCTTGCTCTACATATCCAGGATGAAGAAAAAATCCCAAGATAAACAATGGCTGCTCACAAGCATTCCAGCGGGTTTCAACAAGGTTAACTAGTGAGTCGCTGAACTCGGTAGAGGCAAAGCCTCGATAAATCTCCATGTAGGAAGTAACAACATCAGCTACGGTGTTTTCATCTCTCTGCAAACGAAATGAAGCGGTGCATAATGGCCGAACGATCTTCTCGGCCGTCTCCAGTTTAGTCCGGAACTCATTTTCTCCTAAGACACGAAGCTTTTCTGGCATTTCATTGCTGTTTCGATACGAGAAGACCATATCTTCCAGAGCTCCTCGTGCACGAAGGAGAGAGGCAAAACATGCCTGCATGGAGTTCCACCGAGTCTCACAAAGCGTAAAAATAGCAAGACTAGCTCCGTAGCGCTTATGCATAGCTTTCATCGCACGAACTAACCACTTTGAAGTTGAAGTATTAAGAAAACTAGCCACACCTGCGGCGTCTGCTGAAATCTGCTGGAAAACTGTTTTGAGGACAGCTTTGACGAGATTGTTGATGTCATGAGCAAAACAATGGATGTAAGCAAACTTCGGGTAGCGAAGAGCCAAAATACGACGAGCTCGTCCACATTGACCTGCATTATCGGTAACAACAGCACCCACATTCCAGCCCGACGCAAGCAGCTCCTCGATAACCTCTTCCATTTGCTCCGCAATCGCAAGGCCGTCATGGCGATCACCAGTCGGTCGTAAACCATAGTTCATTACACAGCCAAATAGCGTAACCATGCAGCCCAGTACATGCTGCTTCGCTATCGTTTCCCACACATCTGAAAGAAAGTTTACTCTCCCACCACTTTGGACGGCTCTAACGTTTTCCCGTTGCTCAATTGAATGTTGCTCTGCACACTCGTCCAGAACACGACCACCAATGATATGGCGATGTGGCACGGCGCCTGGAAGCCCGCAGCGAGCATTCAAAAAGACGAGCAGGTGTCGGAAGGAACGAAGCTGCACGAAAGAGTCTGGAAGCAGTGCTTCCGCCTGAAATTCCAGTAAAAGACGCCAAAACAGCATAATTTCAATAGGTGTGAATGCCGGGGGTGAAGTACGTTGGTGCTTGTAGGCGCGTGCATGTTCATCCGTTTCAGCTTGATTTTCATCACTTTGAGCCGGCTTCCTTGTAACGCGAGCGTAGTACAAGCACTCGTCCAAGTGCTTCTCCCAACTTTCCTTTCGCCCACGGATGTGGGTAGGAAAAGGAATGGTTGTTTTAGCACTTACATGGGCGGCGTAACAATACTTGCACACAGTCCACCACATCGATTTATTGCATATCTCATTGAGCCGGTAAAAGTTCATGCCAAGAGGACCTGGTGGGCGTCCACGTTTGGACCCGTCATCTTGCAGCCCGGGTAGGAGCTCCATGAGGGTGGAAGTAGATCGGCGGCGGCGGTGTGAATGCGTACGGTGGGGATTCTTTTGTTGTGAATCAAGCTCGGGGCAGTCCCGGTCGGTTGAAGTAGGCTTAGCTCTTTTTTACGTCAACAATGCAAGATCCCTCTGTAAAAATGTTTTAATTTAGCGCATAAAACACTTTTAACGTAAAAATGTAAAAATGTAAATGTAAAAAATGCCAACACTGATGGCATGCCGCATCGATCTGATTTTAAATTTTGGATTGGACGTCTTCTTACAAGCACACACTTTGATTTTTACCGCCAAAGACAATGGGACATCGCCCTTCCTCCTACATGTCCCACAAAAGCAATCTTTGTGCGAGAAAGCGCAAGTCAGATCCTGCATGCTCTCACTCCGAATTTGCTCGTTGGGCAACGGAGCGCTTTAAGACCCCCCAAGCAGTAAAGCGCACTACCGTCCAGAGTATTCTTAAGCGGACGGCGGACGTTGCCGCCTTGCCGGACGCCTATCGCGACCGGAAGCGCTGTTGCGCGCCCGCAATTCTCGCGTCTGACGCCAAGATTATGCAGAAGATTGGCGAAAATTTTGTACTGAATTAACAAATAAAATATCAGGGCACTGGATTTGCGTTTGTTTTTTGCTTTACGTTGTGCACTTATGCCCTGGCACTGTTGATATGGTCCGCCCTGCGTGCACAACTGTACATGGATAGCGCATGAGAGTTGGACAATACATGCACTCAATGGAGGAAATACCATCGGTCAGTAGAAAACTACTGATCTATCCCCAACGCGGCGCTGCCTGCACAACTACTGATTTCACAGCTACTGGAGTGCTGTTAAGTTCGCATTTGCATTTTCTTTTAGTCCTGCCTCGTTTGGTGTTAAGTCCGCATTTGCATTTTCTCTTTGTCCTGCCTCGTTTGGTCTATCAGTCTCTGACTCCGGGCGCGTTGGCTGCTCGCGACGCTGGGTTCGTCTTCCCCGCGTAGATTGATAGACCCAGACGAAATTGACTGACTCGTGTTCGAACACCATCTTTAGGCGCGCTGGCACGTTGGTACTTGGCTCCCACGTCAACTCTGTGTACCCCACCCATTGAATAAGGTAGTATTCGAAGTTATTGACCCACCGTTTGGCGTATATTCTTTCTACCTCGAAGAGCTGAGCATTGTCTCCTCTACGAGCTCGGCGCTCGTTTGCAAAAAGACCTCCTCCTCTACTGACAACGTCACGTAACCCACCACCTTTGGACGATGCACGCTCGGCGTCCAGCTCTCGGTCGACTTCGTTCGGTATGCTAACTTCTCTGCTTAGACGAAGCTGCCAAAAGGAGCCGTCCAGACGGCGCTGGATCGTTCGGGCGTGACGCTGCCGGAGGTTGAGCGGAGGCATCGACCAAAATGGCGAATGCCACCGACGTGCACTCCACAAAAACAACCATATAAATAAAGGCGTTTTGAGCAGCTAAAAAATAGTACACCGAAATAACATGTTGACGTTGAAGTAGCTGGGTACACGACGTGTCCAACTGGTTACTCTCAGGGTACGTTAGTAGAGTTCTATCTACTCACAGAGATTGACTCCCCAGTCCGTTTGCTGCTGATATTTATTGAGAGTGAGGATCAGTAAGATAATCTATTGGAAAGAAATACCTTAATTATTAATCAGCAGTCAACGATTGCAATTGTTTGTGTCGTTAGTTTCTGTATTTGTGTTGGAAACTCAGTGTCTGCAATATTGGTTCGCGTCGCGTATACCCCCCCCCCCCCATACTTTTGGCCGGAGCGGTCTGAGGTATCAACTTTTGCGTCCTCCCTCAAAACACCCGTGCTTATAGCTGTAGCGATGTCAGAAAGATCTACCACGAAGGGAGAACTCCCATAATTCGGAGGCGGCTTTCGAGGCATGGTACGGTTAGGGCAAAAGCGGTTTTGCTGAAGGCAGCAGAAATGTAGCTATGATTAGAGTTAGGTACGGATCGAACTTTATCATTTTCTACTGATTGCCGTCTTTTCTGCGCCGCGTTAGGGACAGATCAGTAGTTTTCTACTGACCGATGGTATTTCCTCGCACTCAACGACTGGATTTGTTTAAATTACCGAATGAAAATATGTTACAATCATGGACAGCATGACATAGACAATAACCGGAGTCGACGCACGGACTGTAGCATTTCCGTGTTTCTTTCTTTTCGTGAATGATATCAGACTTCATTCATACGGCCCCGCTGCCTCGAGACAATCGCGATTTCACCGAGGCCCAGCCGGGAATTCGAAAGGGGCTATACAGATTAAACTCTTCATGTACAGGCGTAACGAGCCTTCTTGCATTAGCTCAGCAGAAGCACTGCTGCTATTTCAGCTCATGGAAAACGCAGCAGATTTGTAAGGCGAAATGACCATTTTGAAATCAATCACACTGCCACTTCGGCGTCAGAAGCACGCAGCACGCAGCACACACCAACCCATTACAGCAAAACGGGGAGATTCTGCGTAATAGCCCACCCCAGTATTGTAGTCATAACGATAAAGGTGCCTGGGTCGAAGACGCTTTCGATCGAGACGATGGAGGAGCTACCACAACAACTGAAATGTCATTCCCTCCGCTCTGCACTTTTTTCTGTTGTTGTTGCTGCTGCTTCTTCATCTGCATCATAAGCTCGCGAATGCTCGACTTGGCGTGACCAGATTTTGCTGCCTGGCGGATCTCCGAAGCCTTCAGGACATCTAACTGCGCACTGCCGCTCAGCGACTCCTTGACCAAGGCCACAAACTCCTCGTTCTGTCATCAAAAGCCACAATTATTTTGAGCTCAAACTAGAAGCACGGATTGTCGCTAGACTCCCTTACCCCAATGACTCGGCGCGAATGTTGGCACGTCCGTCGTGTGGCTGCCTTGCACTCGACAACTTTGCAGTTGAGGAAAGCTGCCATTTCGTCAAAAAACGAGCCGCGAGCCTCCAGCAGAAATTTGCGTAAACGTTGGCGGTCCATCCGGATGATGCACTTGGTCACGTACAATCCAGCCTTTCACAATAGGGACCACGTCAGCCGGAACTCCAACTAGATTTCCACTAAAGCAATCGAAGACGTACCACACTGACGATCTGTGCGCTCTTCTCGGTTGTGCTTGTGGCCAGCAGTGGCAGCAAGAATTTCTCATTGGCTCCCGCTAGCAGCGTCGTGTCCAGCACCTCCCGGGCCAAGTCTCTTAGAAACTGCTTCTCGGAGCATGCACGGTTCAGTAGCACAGGCACAATAATGTCCAAATGGTTGGCTGTCTCTGCCTTGAGTTCGAGGATCAGATCCTGCACGCACAGCAGCGCGTTACGAGCCATAGCTGAGCGCAGACTCGACGCCGCCGGCAGTACCAACGTCTTCAGCACTTCATTGTCTCTATATCAACAGTTACAGCGTCATCAAAACACCTATTTTGCAGAGCCAAGAGCAGTTTTGTCACTTACAATTGACGTCGAGCCTCGTCCTGGTGATACTTGGCGAAGCGGCGGAGCGAGTCCAGCGCCTCGAACTCCTGGCCCCAAGCCACGTCGACATCGTCATCAGTAGCAGCATTTTGGTATTTGCGCTCTGCTGCTTGAGCTGCAGCAGCTGGTCCAGTTTCAAAGATTCAGCGGCCACCTCCTCGCTCTCTAACAGCTCCTTCCGTGTCTTGACTGTCACAAGGAACAGTTTGCCCTCAGGAGCTCCGTCCAGATTTACCTCCTTCTCTCCAAAGGCCGATTGCTGTTCTTTCTCTTCAACTGTAGACGACGAATGTTCTTCAGCTGAGGATGCCGACGAGCGTCGTCGCTTGACGGGAGCCACGCCGAGCACTGGCGCAGCATTTTGCTGGATGATCTCATCACGCTCAAGCTGCTGCTGAAGGTCCGAAGGCTGGTTGCGCTTGCGCGTGGGCGGTGGGTGATCGGAGGTCATGACGCAGCGCCGCAGAGCCGCGCACAGGAGGTTCACGCACGTCGCCAGGCTGGTTGGTGGTGCGACGGACGACGGTACTTGAGCTGACTACCGGTTACTAAAGCATTTGTGATGGACTATTTTTTGTCTGGACGAATTATGTGTCTGAGTTGAAGTGAGCGATGACGTGGGAGACGCACATATTCGCGGCGGCATTTGGCGCGTTGGTACCGTCGTTCCTACTGATCCTGCAGATGGAGAAGCAGTGGGTGCGAGAGCTCCCTCCACAGTGCAGCGGTGTGTTGGATAGCGTCTTTTGGCTGCTTCCGGGCGCCATTTTCCCGCACTTGGAGTGTCTGGGCGTGTCGGGGAGAGCGTTGTATGTGGACTTTTACATCTTCGACCTGTTTCTCTTCCCAATCATCTACTCGACTGCTTTATTGGGACTTATGCGTCGTCTGTGGTCGGACAGCCAACTTGTCTGGACGTTGCCTGTCCTGGCAGCGACAAGTGACGTGGTGGAGAATGTTTCCATCCTGAACTTGCTTAGGCTCTTCCCCGAACGGTGGGAGATGCTCGAGAACGTCGTGAGTATTGCCACCAGAATCAAGTGGGTCGCTGTGCTGTCGGCGAACATATTTGTAGTCGTTGGGGCATTGAAGTTATTGGTTGGAGGGGCTGACACCAAGTCGTCGAAGAGCAGCAAGGGCGAGTGAGGGAGAAGGAGACGCACTGTAATGTAGTTTAAACCTTTATTTTGTTTTTGAGAGAATGTTGATTTTACTACTAAAGGTCAACGGTTTTCAGGTGCTTGTTATACAATGTGGTTTTCTTCTCGTTGTCTCTCCGACACCTGGGGCCTCTTTTGCTTACCCGAACGACTACTGGTTCAGCTGTTGTAGAGGTTTATGTTAATCGTCGAGCATGAGGAAGTCGATCTCTAGTTTCAGGGACCCTAACGTATCAAGTGACAACGTTCACCAAAAGTTAAAAACTAGTGATGCCTCTCCTCTTGAGGTCTCGGTACAGACCGCGTACGACTCGCTTCGCCACGATCGTAAGATTATCAGAGCCGTGTGCCACATTCCCATTTCCGTGCTCTACTTCTGCTCCTTTGTCTCGATGCTGTTTGCGCACATCACGGCGACGAGTATGTACGAACAGGGTTATGCTTTGTCGTCAACGTTAGGGACATCAGGAGGTTAACACGGTCACGACGGACTCGGCGATGAAATTCTACACATCTCTGACGCCTTCGACTGGTTAACAGACACGTTTGTGCCCTTCGTTTTCATCACGCAAGATTACAACGGTAAGACCTACCCAAAGGACTTATGGGGACGAGTAGCCACGTTCAAAAAAGTGCTGGGTGCCGTCAACTTCCAAGTGACTCGAAAGGCGACACACACGTGTATTACGTAGCCATTCCTAGAGAAGTTGTATCCTCACTGCTACGACGCGTTTAACAATACAACGGAGCAAAAGCTGATAAGCTTTGACACGCCTGCGATCGAAGCATTAGGCAAGATTAACGCTTTCAAGGTTCAAGGCGATTGGCTCGACTTCCCTACTGAAGAACTGCTGATCATTATCGTCGCATACAACGGCGAGTTGCAAGGTTATGCAGTTACGGAGATGCAGCTCACTTTATCGGAAGGAGGCTCAGTACAAACGAGTTCATCGACCTGCTCTCTCCAATCCCTACAGTGAGTCGCTCGCCACCGCTGCGGACATCGTCGTCTTGATCTTCTTCCTGTTCGCACTGGATACACAACTCCGCAAACTATATCGATATCGCCGTTCAGGTATTGGAAAACTTGGCTGTGGTGACGTCTGGGTCGTTATCGAGCATTCTTCTACAGTAGCGGTTGTTGCCTTCTGCTTTGTGTGGATTTCCATCCTCCTACTCATAGGATTTTCAGGAACAACTTGGCTTCTCTCGTTGTCAGCGGGAAGAATTGGGCATCTGATGCCGAGGCTCGAGATCGGCTGTCCGTTGTGATTGACAAACTCAAGGCGGTGGCTCAACTCACCGTGGCGGTGCGTCTCATCATCACGCTTGCCATTTTCCTGCTCAGGCTGCGGATATTGGAGATATTCCGCTTCCATCCAAAAGCTGAGTATCCTCACGAGAACTGTGGCCAGTGCACTGCATCAGTTCGGTGTGTTCTTCATCGTTTTTGTCGTCATCTTCGCGACGTTTGCTGTGTCTGGGGCCATTCTATTCGGTGACAGAGTCGAGGAGTTCTTGTCCTTGGAAACTGCGACGGAAACTTGCACCAATATGCTCTTCGGGAACTTTGACTACAATAGTATTCAGGGGCTGTATGCCCTTGTCTGTAAGTTTTACTACCGGGGTTACATGATCGTCGTAAGTCTCATGCTGCTGAATATGATGCTCGCAATTGTGTTGGATGCCTACGCACAGGTGAGCAGTGAGAGTTACAAATCCCAGTACAACTTGGCAGTGACTCGAATCGCTGATAATACGGCGTGGGCCTTTTTATTATAGATGAACGATCTCGTACGATGCAAAAGTCGGAAAAATAAACGAAATGTTTCTGCGAGGACCGTACCAGAGATCGGTGAGACCATTATACCCTCTCAGCTCAATTATGCTAAGTTGGATAGCGCCGATGTGGGTTTTCGAGGAAGAATTCGGCCTTGTCTGCTTGAGCGTGGGCTGCGCGCAATACTCGAGCACACGGAAGCGACGAAATTGACACCGCGAATGCTCAGGGAAATGTGGGTATTCAAGAAGGTGAAGCTCGAGCTATGCTTCAGCATATATTGGATGAGTTTGTTGGACCTTACAGCGACACAGACTCTCAGGACGATGATGAACGAAACAAAGACAATGACGAGGTAGATCCAGAATTGAGAAACGCAGGTGTCCAGCAAATGGCTCGACAACTAGCCGCATTCGAGCAGAAACTCGATATCCTACTTAGCAAGCAGCTTCAAGTCTAGATAAAAGTAATGTTATCCACTCGCAATCACTTGTTGCCCCCCCCCCCTTCAGTCACATTCTCATCTGAAGTCCTATCGGGCGCGATGTACTTCGCTCGCGCATCTAGCAAACCTTTAAATTTAGCGTACAGCTTGGAGATGCGCTTCTTCTCCGCTCGCTTTGGGTCGAAAAACAAAGTTGCTGCCAACGGAGGCTCGCGTTGAGTCTTGCCCACAGTTTGACTGCTTCTGCGTCTTGAGTTACCGTGATCCGACGCTGGCTTTGGAGATGGACCCGCAGTGGTGACAACCCCATTTGATCCAGTAATTGGAGCTGCTGTAGTAGCGAGTACAGATGCACAAAAAGCAGCACGCTGAAGCTTCTGTCGAAAATGCTGTCGTCTCTTTACTGGGTCGGTCAAGGGGGAATTAGCCACGTACACGTTAACGCGTTCAATGTGCAGAATGGCGCGACCTTGACACTGGACGCGAACAAATCTGCCTCGAGACTTTTGTGGGGCGATAAACTCGATCAATGGTCCAATATTGTTGGGGACACACAGGGAACTCACAGAACCTGCGACGATATCGTCACAGTTGCGACCTACTCCACTTTTCATCGAGATACAAATGTGCAGAGGATAAGACCTAGTAGTTCGTCGACTAGGGTTTCCTCTGGCTGCAGCATACAAATGACTCACCTCGTCTCGAACATAAACATTGACAGAATGAACTTCGACGTAATTGGCGAGGTCGATCTCCCACCACGGCTGGAATTCCTCCTTTGTATGAGCAGAACGGTTCGTGTCGGGGTCCAACGCGTTCTGTGCTTTCATACTGCAGATAGTGGAAGATTGACGAACGCGTTTGTTGATAGCGATATCCGCCAGGCTGCTGTCGATAATACTGCGCACTGGTGGCTGTTGGTGCCAGCGGTAGAATATGGAATCGTGGATCATCCGAGTGATTTCCGCGTCTTTGTCTTCTTCATTGCTATCATCGAATACTATTGTTTTGTCTTCTGGAGTTTTTATGACCTGTCTGTTTTCATCTTGTGCCAAGATTTCTTGGCACTGGAGACAAACGTTTGCTGTTCCGTATAAGACTGAGGGATTATTAATCTTGTTGGAGTTCTGAAGGGCCCCCCATCTGCGACGGATATCGTAAACCCGCTTCATGACGACTACCCCAGACAGACTGGAGCGCGTGAATCTTCGCTCGCAGAGAGCACAAGGTGCTCGCCACATTTTTGAATGGTCGGCTGAACTCGACTCGCTACGATCAAGTGGCTTGGTGGTCTTCCTGGAAGGCAAATAGCTAGGCGATGATGAAGGTCGCGGTCTAGACCGCCGAGTGGTGTAATCCAGGTGTCTGCACAGAGCTAAATCAATATCTCGTTGGTTTCCTGCTGCTGGGGGATCCATTGCCTTTTCAAAGTGTAGTAACTTGCTTCCATAGCTCATCGTCACCCAGCCACAGCCTTGAGGTGTTGCACTTGATGGATGAGTTTTCATTTGTTCAGCAGTCGATGCGGTTGTTGCGGATTTTGCTCGTGTAAGAGACTTTGTCTTGATTCCTGTCTCTGCTGTGACCATACGACGCTCCATGGAGCTGTTGGTGGTGGGCTTCGTTCCTCGCTCTAGAGGCTTGTTGGATGCTTTATTTCCATATTCGTTTAACAAATCTGACGCTGGAGCATCAAACTTTGCACACAAAATTGCCTGGTCGACGTTCGTAGCGATTACTTCGACGAGAAAAGGAGACACGTAGTTACTCTCTTCTTCCTCAACAATAGTATCGATAAATCGCTGTTCTTGATTAAATACTGGGCCCATTTCTTGGATACTTAACAGCTTAGCATCCAAGCACTTGCCAACCGCTGCAAATGACCCCATCGTTCCAAATCGAGATCGACAGCCGCCTAATAACCTTTTCTTTTCATCTAGAGCTTCAGTGAGATGAATCTGATGCTTTAGCTGAATCTCATGGGCAAATTGGGTAAAAGATACCTCCTGCTGCTGGGACGATATCGATGATATAGGTGGCATTCGCAGCTTAAGTAGGTGCTCACAGTAATAGATCGCTATCTCTGTTAATTCCACGAAAGCTAAGTGAGTACGGAGCTGACAGATAATGTGAGCCTCTCACATAACGCACCAGGGTTTGCATCCAGCCGATAAACTTCTAGTTCACACTGGTTGTGAATTGTCATCCATCGAACCTCATAAGCGCTTAGACACCATTTCACCTGCTGAGAAAACCTGAAAGCGAGGCGTAATTATTCGATATCATCAGCTCCACAGGCCATTTCTCAATGGTAGCATTCACCTGTTATCTATTCGGCCAAGCTGCTTAGACTTCATCTCACGAATAAGAGTAAGAGCCCGTCGAGCAAAGACAGATCCGATTCGAAACAGTTGTTCAGGTCGAATATCCGTAAGCGCCAACTAGTGCAATACAACATAAGAGCGTTAGAAGAAAAAAAAATCAAGTGTCAGATCGCAGCTAAATGTATCAGTTTGAGCGTACACCAGACAAATGAGTAGACAGTCGGTGACTTGAGCACATTCGTGCCAGAGAAGCGGCAGTAATCGCCACGACCTGGAAGAATTTCCAGTTTGATCCTGACTGTGAGTCATTAGAGTCAAAATGGTCCCTATTCTGCTTCGAGTACGATGCTGCCCAGCGATAAAAGCTTTCTGCACTCTGCCACGACAACTCAGCGTGTTGCAGTCTGGGCCAACTCGTTGTTGTTAGCGTTTCTCCTCCCTGGACGATCTGAGTCTCGGCATGTAAAGCGTGCAGTTGACCCAGTGAGCAGAGAACGAGCACTAATTCAACTGCGATACTAAACTGAATTTGCTGTTGTTTTCCAACTAAGCCATCGGTGAAGAGATCGAGTTCGCCAAGACCATAAAATAATGGCGGATAAATAGAGAGAAGAAACGGAGATGGTGAGCTGTTGGGATGTCTTGCCACATGGTAGCGTTGAATGGAAAGTAGAAGAGGAAGATACTCTTCAAAAAGCTCTAGAATGTTCCAATACACCGCTGGATTCGCAGATAGAGGCGGCTGCGGTAACTCTTTCAGTTTGAGTCGAATCTGCCACGACACACGAACGCAACATCAGATTTTAGTGCTGAAGGTTTTGAGGCTTATGCAGTTTGCACCTGTATCCGGAGATCCGCAAACCTGAAAGAATTGAAGTAGACTTTGCTAATTCGTTTCTAAGATCAAAGCCGCAAGCGTTAGAACAAATAAAAGAAACTTTGAAGGCCCTATCAGCAAAGCCAATCGGCACACCTCCAGTTCCGCCTCGTCTTGGGGCAGTAAATGGTACGAAGGGAGAGCTCCACACCACACCCGTGCGTGCATCCACCTCGATGTCACCATGACACTACTAAGTACCTAAACTACGTCGAACTGGCATTTGGAACGTGACTCGCGTCTTTTTCTATATTTAGAGAGTCACTTTTTGCCCGATCGACGGTTTGTGGGCTGGGATTAGGAACGGGGCTACCCACCCACCCACCCACTAGAATCCGATGTCGGTTTTGGGTTATTCATTGTTCAAAGTACATTGTGCGTGTACTCAAAATTTCCGAGCGCGGTCCTTTGAATGAACGGGAGCAATAGCGCAAATCAGTTTTTGACTTACCTTAAAAGAAAATCCACTTAAGTACGAAATACGACCGATCTGGGCAGTTTCGAAATAACGGGAAATTTGGATTTGAGTGACTCACTGAACAGGACCAAAACGGCAAATTTGGTCGGAATTCACAATATTTCAGGATAATTGCAATGTATTATTGAAGGCTATCGAATTTTATCAGTCAATTTGCTAGATGTTAAATGGTATAGGCCCAACTCTCATAATCTGGATTAAATTTACAAATTTTAAGTCACCTATATAGAAGCAATGTCATAGTTGGCCTGGGGCGACCTTGGTACCGTGTACCAAATATCCCGAAGTACGTGTCACACTTCATGGAGCTAGGGGTACACTTAGGACTACGTACCCCGTTACATCCTCCCCCACTTAGGTTCGGTTTACCGACCAATCAGAATGAAGAAGTGTACGTCACAAACTTTCATTCTCAAAGTCGAAATACATCCACTTGGCTGCGCGAGCTCGGCGGAGGCTCGCTTCACAGTTAGAGCCTCGAGTAGCGGTTGAGCGCTCTCCTTCTAGGTCGCCACATCAACTGTTATCATGCCCCGTGGCACTGCGAAGAGCGGTGTAAAGACACGCTCCAGGGCTGCTGCCGGAAAGGCGCAAGCCAAGAGCACTAAGCCTCACAGCAAAGGCTATGCACTCCAGCAGGCTACTAAGGTGACCTCGGAGGCGATCGGCTAGCTGGTGACACGACTGTGAGCAAGCGCGTGAGCAAACGCCTCAGTCCGTCACCCTCGGCCTCCCCAGACAATCGTCCGAACCCTCGTTTCGCTGAACGTGAGTTCGATTCGGCCAGTGAGGACGAGACCGAATCCGGGAGCACTCACGATGCTTGTGTGGGCTCCGTGGGAGGGCACAGCCCAGTGCCCAGCGAGCACAAGAACGACAGCGTGCAGTCGCTCGCTAGTGATCACGGTG
Source organism: Phytophthora betacei (assembly GCA_011320135.1). Classification (NCBI taxonomy): domain Eukaryota; phylum Oomycota; class Peronosporomycetes; order Peronosporales; family Peronosporaceae; genus Phytophthora; species Phytophthora betacei. Next base: position 33,759 of record JAANHX010000655.1, on the reverse strand, counting down.
ATCACAGTCCCAGGACATCTGTGCGCTTTGAGAGTCCGGCCGTCAAGGCTAAGGGCACTCCCATAGCTGGCGACGACGAGGAGGAGAAACCTCGCAAACATCTCTCACCTGCCGAGGGTCTTGCGCGTGCTAAGGCCGCTATAGCCGAAGGTGCCAAGCCCTCTAAGAAGCGCACGGCTTCGAAGTCTCCACTCCGCGAGGAGAAGGAGACTGGGTACTACCATCGGGGTCTCTTCGATTCCTCGGATGAAGAGGACGAGAAGGAGGAGGTAGAGAAAGAGGGTGTTATTCTTGAGCCCCGGGAGATCTCTAACGACCTCGACCAGCAGCAGGAGGACTTCCAAGCTGCCCAGCGCATGCGGGGGTTCGGTGGTGGCACCCGTCAGCCAGGGAGCTGCCATCAACTCAAGAGGGTATTGGCCTCCCGAGGAGAGCTCTGGGGTTGACCTCTTCCTGGAGCTTCTCGTCGCTCCTCGTGGCCTTGTTGGCGGCCACACCTCTAGGGGTCTATATGAGCGTACCCTTGTGCAGAAGGAGCAGTTGTTTGTTGACAACTTGGAGGCGGCTCGGTGTGTGCTTCTCGTGCCACACCGTATTCCTCTTTAGGATTTCACGACGTGTCTTAAGAAGCCCGAGAGCCGGGGTGGTCTCTACCCTCTTTGGGGCTACCCCTGGGCTCTCCCCGAGAACTGTCCCAGCTGGAGTTCTTGTGAGGACATGTTCTGGGCTTGGGTGGAGTCTCTTAAGTACTCACCCTCGGAGTTACGGGAACTCTATGAAGATCAGCTGCTGTCCCGCATCCTGGACCAGCGTGATCTTCGTGTTCGGTTTACCCACATGGTCAGCAAGCGCATCCTGCCAAGGGACATTCTGAAGCGCGCGGCTTCTAGCGCTCACGATGAGCGCGGGTACGGAGTGTCGTCAACGTCCGTACCCCGTTCGGGCAAGAAGCCCCGGACTACTTATGAAGCTGCCGCCGCTTCTGTTCCCAGATTGCGACAGCCTTCGGGCGGTCAATCAGGAGCCGTTCAATCGGCTCCCACGAGTTCTCGGAGTGGACATAACCCCTCCACTTCACGAGGATCTGTCGCTTACCGCGACGCCGTTGCTCCTGGAGGATCCGCTCCACGTGGTAGTGAACTTCTCCATTCCGGTCAAGCAGGGGCGGAGGTGCCCTTGTACGAGTACGAGCCTCCGGAACCCTACTCTCGACCGAGCGCTTCTCCTGCGGGTCCGACGCAGGGCCCTGAGATTGACCGCCTTCGTCAATGCGTCCTCGTACTTGAGAATGCACTTGGCCTTGGAACTGGCGGTGATGTTGCCGCCGAGGCCGGGAATCAGGGCGAGCTCGCTCATCTTGCGGGCCGCCTGAACCTGTTGGAGCGTGAGGTCGCAAGCCTGCATCTGCGGGTGGACCGGCAGGCCTTTTCGTCCGATCTTGACGAGGCCTTCCGCATGAACCGACGTATCGAGGCTCTGCTGCCACGTCCGGAGCCGCCTTCGGCACACTCCCAGGCGTACGCGTATGGTGCGTACCCGGCGTACTCGACGTACTCGGAACATGGCTCCGGGGTCCGTTCGTACGGGGCTCCTCCTGCGTACGGTCTTGACCGCAGCCTTGCTGTTCCACCCGTGACTTGAGTGCCTGCTCCAACGCCCTCGTCGACGTCTGTGGCCGGCCCTCGCTTCGAGGAGCTGGGCCAATGTGGGTCTGCGAGTCAGCAACCCCCTGTGGATCATAGTACCGCTTAAGACGTTCAACGTAGAACGTCGGGTGCGTCGTCATTGATTTAGGAAGTTCGATGGTGTACGACGCACCATGCCTAGCCAGGACTGCAAATGGTCCAATGAAGCGGTGCTTCTGCTTGCTGCTGCCGACAGAGCTGACAGTGTCTAGCGGTAGGTTCCTCGTGTCTAGCAACACTAAGTCCCCAACCTCAAATATACTTAAGTTTCCTCTTCCTTGTTTGTCTGAGTACTCCTTTTGTTTATCTTGGGCCGCTGCCATGGCATCGCGGACCCTGCTGACAATGTTCAGCTTGGTATCCATAAAGGATTCCACCTGTTTCAGCAGCGCAACGGGTCCCGCATCTGAGACCTGGGAGAAAAGATCTTTCCGTGCCTATCCCCCACCTAGAATAGAGGAGTCAGTGTCTCCTCGAAGAGTGAGAGACACTCTGGGGTGACGGAAGCCGTTCAAGTAGAATGGCGTGGGCCCCGTGGACGCGCGCACAGCGTTGTTGAGTGCAAACTCAACAACTGAAAGCTGCGTCGACCACGTACGGGGTGCTTCCGCGCACACACTGCGCAGAGTGTCCTCGAGCACTCGATTGACGCGCTCTGTTTGGCCGTCTGTGTGTGGATGGTCCGCAGTGGACATCTGCAGACGCGTTCCCAGTAAAGAAAACAGCGTTTTTCAAAACGCAGCCGTGAACCGCGGGTCTCGGTCCGAGACAATCGTCTCCGGGAGACCATGATAACTTCACAAGAGCATACTTCATTGCCAGGAGCTCCTGGTCGTGGACAGGGTAGTTTCGTTCGGCGGCTCTGAGCTGCCTGGACTGGAACGAGATGACTCGTTCATGTCCAGCCGTGTCGGCCTGCAGCAGTGCACACCCGATGGTGTAGTCGGAGGCATCGCAGACGACGCTAAGCGGCTTCGTTTCGTCCAGCAGGGCCAGGACAGGGGCCTCTTGGAGACTGGCCTTGATGCTGTCAAATGCATCCTGGTGCTCTTGTTCCCAGTGCCAGTCGGCGTCCTTCTAAAGGAGGCCCGACAAGGGCTTAGTGAAGCCCGCGTACCCTGCTACTTGTAAAGGTAGTTGACCAAGCCCAACCACTTTCGAAGATCCTTCTGGGATCGGGGCGCTGGCCATGCTGCTATGGCCTTGACCTTGTCTGGGTCAGCCCGAACGCCCACGTTGCTTACGAAGCAACCGAGAACCATAATCTCTGGTGACGCGAAGACGCACTTGTCGATGTTGGCGTAGAGCTTGTTCGCTCGAATCACGTCCAACACTCGATGGAGGTGCCCCAGATGCACCTCCATGGCCGTATTGCCTCCCTCGACACGGCTATGGACGAATATGTCGTCGAAGTACGTCTGTACGAAGGTACACAAAGAGCGGAACAATTGCGTCACCAGGCGATTGAACGTCGCCGGGGCGTTAGACAAGCCCTACGGCATGACGAGCCACTCCCAAAGCATGCCGCTTGGAGTGCTCACCTCGGTGAGCAGGATGTCGCTCTCTTGCATCAGGATCTGGTAGTATCCGTCTACCAAATCCAGCGCACTGTACAGTACGCTCCCAGCCATGTTGTTAAACAACACATCCTTTCGTGGAATTGGTGTTTGGGCCGGCACCGTCGCGTTGTTCAGCTTGTTACAAGCATGAACTAGACGCCACTTTCCGTTCGGCTTCCGAACGCAGAAAGTCGGCGTCGAGTGCGGGGATTTCGACTCCCGCACCAAGCCTGCCTTCGCTTTCGCGGCGAAGAAGGCATCAATGACCTCGCACTGTTCGCACGGGAGAGGCCATTGCCTCGTGACACAATACTTTGTGCCGGGCACGAGATCGTTTTCACGCCGTACGCCTCGATCCGGTGGGAGTTGGGTCGGCGGGTGTTTGTTCACCACGTCCGCATACTCCGTAACCAAAGGATACATCGGATCCTTGAGGCTCTTAAGAATCTCAGAACCCAAGCGCGCCTGACGCTGCTTGTTTAGGTCTTCCAGGACGTTCTCGTCCAAGACAGAGGAGGAGTTCAGATCCTCCCGAGTGGTCTCAGGTCTCATGAGCAACATCTCAGCAATCTCTCCAGCCTTGAGGCTGGCCAGGAAAGACTCAACCGTCATTTTCTCGAGGTGCAGTATCTCTGCAACCTCTGGCAACGGTTCCAAGTGGACATCAGATGCCTTGACGGGTAAACCGGTCTCACCATCGAAGATGTGATAACACTCTTCCACCGGCCTTGTCGGAGGAGCCCGGGCCCTGGACTCCGAGTCGCTTGAAGCGACGTCGATCTGAACGAAGTTCGGATCCGACTTGTGGTGGCGGCGGCGGCGTCGTCGTCGACGGCGACCGTGACGTGGAGCTTTGCTACCCAAGTCTGGGGATGTCGGTGCTCCGACATCCGAGGCACTCGTGGCCTCGTGTGGTACTGTGGTACCCACACAGGAAGCATGTTCGACGCCTTCCTCTTCAGTTAAGGTCTAAGCGACCGCGTGTGGCACTATGTTACCCACACAGGAAGCGTATCCGACGTCTTCCTCTTCAGTTAAGGTCTGGGCGACCGTGTGTGGAACTCTGCTACCCACTCTGAACACGCTGTTCTCAGTGTTCGTGACAGCTGCAGCTGTCTGCGGAACTAAGTACCGCTTGTGGACCTAAGTTACCCACTTGCCAGCGCCTCCTCTGGGTGCTGCCACCATCAAAACATCCTCGGAGTCGTCATATACGTCGACGACTCCTAAGCATCTGCCGGATGCTTTGGTACCCTGGCAGCCCTCGCGGGCGCCCCGGGTCCTGACAGAGGTGGGAACATGACTCACCAATGCTCTGTCGGACTGCGCAGGGCGGCTGGCACCGATTGCCTTGCCTCGCCAGTCGATCCAGGGCTCGTGCTTCTCAAGCCAGGGCATGCCCAGGATCATATCATATGGATCCATATCGAGAACAGTGAGCTGTTCGAGGCTGTCAAAGTCGTCAAACTTAACGGCCAGATCAACTTGGACGTTGGGGGCAGTGACGACCTTCCCGTCGGCCAGTCGCACTGACACCGTCCCGTTCCCTTGCTTTCTCTCAAAGCATCGGACAACTTGTTGCTGTTACGAGCAACCGTCTGGCGGCGTGCGAAATTCCTTGATGCCCCAGAATCGATTAAGATTCTAAAGGGGTGATCGTATCCCCGTACACATCCGTGTACTACGAGCAACCCGCCGCTGCTCTTCGCCGATTCGAGAGTGCGAAGACTCTCAGGGGCTAAGTCCCCGTGGTACGCGCCACCCGCGCACCCATCACGAAGACTTAGTTCTTCACAAGCAGGGCGCCACCCCCCCCCCCCCCCCCTACTGGTTTCCGGTGTTCCCCTGTCTCCGGGGTCCTGGCTTCTGCCAGCGACCCTTGAGGACGGGCTTGGGGAAAGTCCGTCTGCGGAGTCTTTCCGCGGGGCAGTCGCGCTTGAAGTGGACCATCTTCCCACAGCCGAAGCAGCGGATGTCACGCTGTTCGGCGGACCCGAGTTCCATGGGAACTGGTCCGTTGGGGCTTGTTCGACCGGGAGCCGACAAGGAACTCCCAGGCCACGCTGAGGCCGGCGTACGCGCCTGGCGATGGCTGTACTCTTCTTGAAGAGCCACTTGAATCGCCTCTTCAAGGGTGCTTGACTGCACCCGGAACAGCTGAGTGCATGCGGGGCCCACTCGAAGGCCGTCCATGAACACAGTCATCTTGATGTGTTCGTTGAGTGGGTTTCCCACTAGGGACGCCGTGAGCTCCCGTATCTCTTGCACATACTCGTGCAGTTCGCGCCTTCCTTGTTTACAAGCGAGGAAGCGCGAACGCTGGCGGTACTCGTAGTTCGCCGGGAGGAACGCGGCTCGGAGCTGTTCGCACAGCTGAGCCCAGGATGTGAAACATCCAGGGGATGTTGCTTCCCGTGTGTACACCCAACTCTTAGCACGGCCGCTAAGGTTGGAGAGTGCAAAAGCAACACGCAGTTGCTCGGTCGAGATCAGAGCCGCGTCCATCGCGAGCTCTACTTCTCGGACCCAGAAGTGAAGGTTCTCGCCTTCCTTCCCTTCATACGGCTTAACCTTCAGCCGTATTGGCTTCGGGTGAGGCGGATTTGCTTCCGCCGCCGGAGCCTGCAGGCTCTCCCGCACATGCGCGATGAGGCCCTGCTCGTACGCGTCAAACGCATTGACGCGCTCGAGCTGCTCGGCCGGTGTTGACACCACCAGGCTCTGCAGGGCCTCCATCCCGAAGATGCCTGCTATCTTCCGAGCCGATTCGAACTGAGAGTCGTTCATATGGGAGAAGTCGTTCCTGTCCATGGCAACGAACTTCGGAGAGGTTCAGGTAGTCTACCCGCGGTGGCGTGGATTGACTACGAGTGCTACCAAGTGTGACGGGGTCACACAGCACCTTGCGCATGAGGAAGTTGGCTTCCAAGAGTATACAAACTCTCAGTGAACGGCAGCTCACAGGTCCCTTTTACCTAAAGGGAGCGAAGTGACCAATTTAAGGTAGGTTGTAAGCTGAGTATTTTTATAGGTAGGCTAAAACTGAGTTAAATATACAAACTATAAGTCACCTATATAAAGCAATGTCATCAGCCAATGGTTGGCCTCGGGCGACCTTGGTACCGTGTACCAAATATCCCGAAGTATGACGTGTCACACTTCATGTAACTAGGGGTACACTTAGGGCTACGTACCCCGTTACACTCTCGTACACTGATCCCACGACTCCTAGGATTAGTATGTCGTCGATATAGGATTTGAAAGAACTTAATTTGCTTTTTTTAAGCTGAATAAAATGAATACAATCGATGACATATTCGGATCCCCCGCAAAATTTCACTCAAGAGTTGCCAATAAAAGAAAAATCGAACTCAACAAAAATTCAAACGGCTGCAACGAGTACATCTGCTAACTTGTAAAATAGGTTTTATTGCTATGGATCATTTAGCTTCGATTTTCTCAAATAATCTTCGTTGCTTCCTAATAGCTAGCTTACGGCGTAAGGCTTACGCTACATGTATCATACCTAGAATAATGCCGTGGGAAGCATTTACAATCGTATCAGTTGTAATCCAAGCGAGGTGACATTAAACTTTTGTATTTTTCGACTGATTGTAACTAGGCCTCCGTCCACTTTTTCCTAATACTGGCCATTTCGACAGCATCACAGGCCGCGGGGTACGCAGACCCGATGTGCCAAGAGGTTGACGTGGAATTTGTCCTGTGATCCTTGGGAGGATGGCGCACCCCCCTGCCTCGCTGGACCTTGGTACCATTGGCATTTTCTGTTGATGTTGCTTCATTTGTAGATTCATTAGTTGGTATGTGGAGTCTTCGAGCATGGCCGTTTGCTTTCGCACCACCGTTTGCAGCCTTGAAACCATTCGTTGAAGCTCGTCCATCTTGGCATCGTGGTCACGTAGAGTCTCTTCAAGCTGCTGCTGGACCAGTTTCTTGATCAAGTCCACTGCCTCTTTCTTCATCACCTTTCGGCGGCTTTTGCTGGATGAAGGGGCACGAGAAGGTATAACACTTTCCTCATTCTGCATTTCCGCCTCAATAAAGCGACAGTGTACTTCTTCCTTGACAGCATTCAGTCGCCATTGTTCTTGCTCATTGTCAAGACTTTGTTGCATATTCCGACGTTGCTCTTCCTCTTGCTTGGATCTTTGCGTAAGCTGTCGACATTCGTTTCCAGCTTCTCGCCGGGGTTGCTGCATTTTTATCCTCTCTCGGGCTTGTTGGACTTCTCTCTTCGCTCGCTCAATTTGCACGCGTCTGCACCAGAGGTATGCCCATCGCAAGCGAGCCCATTTTTGAATAGTAGTTGCCGCATCCTTTTCTCGTCGAAGGGCTGTTTTTCTCTTACTGGTTCGCTGTCTTGAATACGCACGTGCTACCCACCTCTGAATGCGAGCCGAAGCGGTCATGCTGAGTTTTCGCTGATCCCAATCCCTGGCACGCTCGCAGTTGTTCTGAATGACGGCAGCATGTCTTCGATACGCTCTGGTGATCACGTTAGCAGCTGTGGTCTCTGCGTCTGGTCTTTTTGTGGCGAATTCTTCACCTGTCTGCACTCCCCCCTTCTTCTCAATAGTATCGGATATTTTGTCAACTTGACCCTCGTCAGCCTCTTGGCATTTGGTCTCATGCATATCGCCCTGTAGCTGTGGAGCTGCCTCCTCTTCGTCTTCAGTATCATCCTTATTTCCATTGTGATTCACATCAACTGCATGTTGGCCCAAATGTTCCTCCTCGTCGGTGTCTTCGTCATGTCCACGTTCCCTCCAGCATTTTCGATGCCTCCGTCTTTCTCGCTCTGCCTGCACACGATCGTAATTGACCACTGGAGATTCATCAAAGGAACAGCACGACTAAACAAACCTGCCGCCGAGCATCTCGCACCGCTTGGCTTGCTCTCTCGGCCTGCTCCAGATTTTGCCGTAGCAGAAGAATAGCTCCGCGGTTATCAGTGCGCGTTTCTTCCACCTTGTCGTCTTCGTCACCATCTTCGATCTCTGAGGTGGCAAACCCTTGTCGAAACTGTAGCTCAATTCGCTGCCGTGAGCTCGCAGGAGGCCGTGGTGTTCTGCCTGCATCAACTAAGCTTTTGGCACTCTGCATCTTAAAAACAGTCCTTAATGCTTGCACGTAGTTCGATGGGAAGATACCAATGACATCGGGACTTTCCACGTTGTATCCAGACCACCATCCGTCATCCTGTACTTGCAGCACTCTCAAAACGTCACCTTCTATGAATCTCAACTCGTCAGATTCTACACGTCCAATAAAGAAACATAACACATCCAGTGTCAGTCAATACCATTACATGCATCAACATTTGAGCCATGGCATTGGAACGGAAATGGCAATCGAATACGTTCAGGTTCGTAGTCGTAAAGTGCTGTGACCTGCATACTCCACTTGCGGTCTCGGCGGAGCTCCCCCATTATGACACGCAAACTTTGTTCAAAAGGCGCGTAAGTCTGAAATAGCATCGTGTCAGTTATTGTAGCACGCACAACAGCATCACCTGATCCCGTAATTTTTTTTATCCATCACCACCATTACGGTGCCGGCGTGAAGGTTTCACGTTGAAGCTCTTGGGCAGGAGCCTTTCACTTTGGGTTGTCGCCAATTACTTCAATAAGCCCCTTGGAGAGCACGTTCACTACAACAGAGTGGATAAGGAACACCTTGTTATTTAATAAATGCACGACCATCAAGTCACGCATAAAACGAGACCCCCATAGTATTTCGCGTTGCTTGGCCAAGGTAACTGATGAATACGCACGAAGCCTAGTAGCTCCAAAAAGACGAAAGGTGAACCAGAGCTTAAGTGCCCATAAACGACGATCCAGTTGCACTTAGAGCAGACTGTATGAAGTCGTTCTTGAGATCCCGTGCTAGCGAAACTCTGGTAGCGAACGAATAAGCGGTCTACGGTCTTACTGTGAGATGCTACTTGCTACAGTCTGCCAGTGTCCAGTGCCAGGCGTCATTGCCACAGCCCAAGACACTGGCAATACCAGTACTACCGATCCAACCTACAATCCTACGCGTGTCTATGCATGTACTGCATCCCGGCGTACCGGTCTGCAACACGCTCACGTGCGAGCTGCGTGCGGAAGATACCAAGGACTGTATGAAGGACGACATAGCAACTGCAACTGCGTTGCAGGTGACGGTGAAATACTTAGCTTTCTATAGACAATCTTAGGTTGAGTATGTGCTAATCTAACTTTGCGGAACATGGAGGTTCAGGTGCTGGCAGCTCTCACTCACACAACTGCTTTTGCTGTGCTGCGCACACAACGAGTGAGTACTGTTGTTCATCCGTGATTCATCCCGATTCGTCCGGCACGGATGAATATTCATCCGTGTGATAGTATTTATTAGTGGACTGAAATAAATGGTGTTTAAATTATCCAAAATATCCTATCGCTAGGACGCAAAACCAAGCTTCCTGCATAGCGCAGTAGTCTTTCGACGTCGATCACGCCACGCTTTAGTGCGAGCCATGATCTCGCACGACACAGAAATCATGTACTCTGTTACGATTTCTTCATCCACAGGTAGAAAATCTTTGTCTGCCTAGTGCGTTCCGTCAAACCACTCATATCCTTCTTGAGATGCAGGGTCTGCAACCAATCGTTCCAGTTCGCAAATGCTCTTCAAAAACTCAACGCTGTTAGCAAAGTCGCTCTCTGTGCTGCTCGATGAGTTGTTCTCTGAAGCCCAAACAAGGTTGACTGGATCGAACACGATGGGTGCGTTCGCGTCCTTGGCCCCGTGGTTTGAGTAAATGAACGCCAGCTTAAAAACCCTGCTATTGCTTAGCCGATTTCTACGGGATGAGTGAATAAACTTGAAAATACTCCACGATCGCTCTAACGCCGCGGAAGACGTCGAATTGGTAAAATTTCATAGCGCGATAGGTGCAAGTAACGGATACTTCTCACTTCCATCCCACCCCCACCATTTAAAAGGTGGCGATTGATAATAATACCACGATCATCATCAGTCCATCCGAGTGCTGGCGTTGGCGTTGGCGTTGATGCCACACTATCAGTGGACTCAGCTAGGGAATTCTTGCGCTTCTTGTTTCGTTCAGCAGCAGCTAGACACTGTTCCTTCATAAACGCGCTCATGATTCTACAGTCCCTGATGTGGTTTATCCGCTTATACGACTCCACGCTCTCCACAACGTCACCACATTGATCGCACTTGGCGTCCTTACGCTTTTTAGTTTCCGTTCCTTCGACAATCGTAAACTCGTCCCATAATGGACCAAATTGACCCTCGCGACGCCGGCCACAAGTCACAGCCAAGGCCAAGGGGGCAACCAAGGCTGCCAGCAGCAGGAGAAGCATCTCTTCGAGCTGCCAAGGAGATCTGCTTGAGATGCCAAGATCGTAGAGGCGGGAAATTTGAAGTTGAAGTGGCGGGAAAATTTCGATGTGATTTTGAAGTGGCTACACTACTCTGTCCTGCAATAGGGTGTGCGGAAGGACCCCTGTCGACTTGGGACGAATCGGGACGAATCGGGATGAATCACGGATGAACAACAGTACGAGTGAGAGGCAGCAAGCGCCAGAACTCTGTGGTTGTAACGGGGTACGTAGCCCTAAGAATACCCTGGTTACATGAAGTGTGACACGTCACACTTCGGAAGTATGACACGTCATACTTCGGGATATTTGCAAAGCCAACCATTGGTTAATGACATTGCATTTCTATAGGTGACTTATAGTTTGTATTAAACCCAAGCTTTATCTACCTATAAATATACTCAGTTTACATTCTACCTTAATTAGGTCACTTCGCTCTCTTTTGAATAAAGGGGGGGCCTGTGAACTGCCGTTCACTGAGAGTTTGTATACTCTCGGAAGCTAACTTCCTCAAGCGCAAGGTGCTGTGTGACCCCGTCACACTTGGTAGCACTAGTAGGGAATCCACACCACCGCGGGTAGACTACCTGAACCTCTCCGAAGTTCGTTGTCATGGACAGGAACGACTTCTCCCATATGAACGACTCTCAGTTCGAGTCGGTTCGGAAGATGGCAGGCATCTTCGGGATGGAGGCCCTGCAGAGCCTGGTGGTGTCAACACCGGCCGAGCAGCTCGAGCGCGTCAATGCGTTTGACGCGTACGAGCAGGGCTGTAATGGGCCCAACTCCAATTACATAAGTAGGTAGATATTTCTTTAGTTATTACATAAGTAGGTAAAGTGGCACACGGGTAGCGTGTGCCATGGTGTCATGATCTGATTGGTTGATAGTGAGGAGCCAGACTCACTTATTGACCAATCAGGTATAGACATGTGTTTGAGTGGTTCACACGAGGCCAGGGGTAGCCGCCCTGGTCCTAAATAAATCAGAGTTGAATTTGACACAAACCTAAGACTTGGTTTTACTATTGCGAGCTTCCTCCACACGATAGTGTAAGCTAGTGACGGTATCTCTTACCCCGTTACACCTGGTAGCACTTTGTAGTCCTTCCAACGACCAAGTCTACGATGAGCCAAGTCCAGATCTCCGGGGCGACCCTGGAGCATGCTGCATTCCCCCATCTCACTCGCGTGGAGTGGGAAGCACTTCACCGCTTCGTGCGGTGTCCGGAGACGCTGTTGTCGCATCGCTGCTGAGCTCAGCGACGCCCGACCAGCAACGTCTTGCAGCACAAGAGTTCATGGAACGCGAGCTCGCCGATGCGAATCGGCGGGTGTCAACTCCCTGCGTCTATCCCAGAATGACGTCGTCAAGATGGAGACGTCTACATATTCTGGCGCCGGTGAAAACCGGCTCCCGCTAAACCGGTGGTTCCGCGAGATCGACATCGCTATCGCCTCGCGCCGCATCGAGGCGTCATCCGCCAAGATGAACTTCCTCCTCTCCCGGTTAACCGGGAAGGCCAAAGAATGGACCCTCGGGAAGCTGGTTGTCGACCCCGAGGCTTTCCTGACTCTGGAAACTCTCCAGAGCGACTTGAGCCTCGCGTTCGAGCCCCCGCAAGATGAGTCTCGCGTTCGCGCAGAGTTCTTCGCTCTTCGGCAAGGGCAGATGTCCATGCGTGATTACGTCCAGAAGACGCGACATCTGGCGTCATGCATCGTGACCGTTGATGCCTGACGACACGCAGACCACATATTCGTCGTCGTCCTCATCAGCCAGCTGATGTCCTAGCGCTTCACGGGGATCGTAGTCCGGACGCCGAGACAGCGCGTCGGCGAGAATGTTATTCTTGCCGGGCTTGTAGTGAACAACGAAGTTGTACTCGAAGAAGAAGGACAGCCAACGGGCCATCGGTTGCGACAAGTCAGGGCTCTTCATCGCTGTCCGCAGCGATGCGTGATCAGTGTAAACCGCAAACGACTGTTCACCGAGCAAATATACTCTGAATTTGATCAGAGCGTACCGCATTGCCAGGATCTCCTTGTCGTGGACTGGGTACTTCTTCTCGGCTGGCTTCAGTTGGCGCGACTGATAGCTGATAACGCGTTCGTGTTCGTCATCATCGAACTGCATCAGCGCACAGCCGATGGCAAAATCGCTCGCGTCGCAGACGACGTGGAATGGCTTTGCGTCATCAGCAAGCTTCAGGATCGGCGCAGACGCCAAGCCCTTCATCACCGAGTCGAATGCAGCTTGGTGGTCCGATTTCCACTCCCAGATCACGTCTTTCTTCAGCAGCGAGGACAGCGGCTGGATCAACCCAGCGTAATTCTTCGTGTACTTGTGCAAGTAATTGGCCATGCCAAGCCACTGACGCAACTCAGTGGGGCTTGTCGGCGTTGGCCAAGCACAGATAGACGATACCTTCTCGGGATCCGCGCGCACACCGTTCTTGCTCACGTAGCATCCCAACACCGGAATCTCCGGTGCGCAGAAGACACATTTCTTCAGGTTTGCGTAGAGCTTGTTCTCTCGTATCACCTGGAAGACTTGTCTCAGGTGTTTCAGATGTACTTCCTTGGCACTGAGGTTGCCCTCGCGCGGCTGTGCACGAAGATGTCGTCGAAGTAACTCGGCGCGAAGTCTCGAAGCGGGCGAAGCACATGGGAGACCATGCGATTGAAGGTGGCAGGCGCGTTCTTGAGACCCTGTGGCATCACGAGCCACTCCCAGAGCATCCCGCTCGGTGTACTTACGGCGGTGAGAGGCACATCAGATGTTCTCATCAGGATCTGATAGAATCCATCGGTCAGGTCGATGGCGCTGTAGATGACGCTGCCAGCCATGGAGTCCAGTACCATGTCCTTCCGAGGGATCGGAGTCTGCGCGGGGATGGTGGCATCATTCAACTTGTTGAATGCGTGAACAATACGCCATCCCCCTGTAGCTTCTTCACACAGAACCGTTGGACTGGAATGGGGAGAAGTACTCTCACGCACGTGACCCGCCTTTCGGCGGCCCTCGAAGAAGTCATCGATCGCTTTCATTTGATCACGAGGAAGTGGCCATTGTCTGGTGACGCAGTACTTCGTACCTGGCGCGAGGTCGATCTCATGCTGAACCCCACGATCCGCCGGTAGCTCGGCGGGGATCTCATCCGGGAAGACGTCGGCGTACTCGCAGGCGGTGTCGTATACGGGATTCGCTGACTCCCGCAAGGCCTCCCAGGACTGCGTTTGGAATCGTTCCTCTCGAGCAGACTTAGGTTCAGCACCTAGCGGACGTGAACGTTCACTGTCCGTTGCGACCGCATTTGCTGACTCATCCACAGAGACTGCCTCGGTGACCAAACATACTTGCTCGACGTCTCCAGCCTTGAGGTCCCGAAGAAAGTTCTTCCAGGACAAGCCTGGAAGGCGTGTGATCGCCGCCGCTTCGCGCGGCGGACTCGCGATTGCGATGCTGCGCGACCGATTCCGGCCTCCTTCCACGTACTCCAGCGCGCTGACCGATTCCATCGGCGGGCTATCGCTGGTCGTGGAGTCTCGACGAGGTTTTAGGCGTCGTCTCTTCGACTTATTCTTCAACTTCCTCGAGCTTACGCTCGAGTCTGACGCACTGCTACTCGACGATGCATCACCCTCCTCTAGGCGCGGGAGGCCGTACTCGACCCTTCCCCCCCCCCCCCCCCCCCGGGAACACGCGGGAGCCCCTGCTCAACCGCGGCATCGTTTGACGGGAGCCCAATCTGCTCGACCGCCTAATCGTTCGGCGGGAACCTCTGCTCTACCGCCGTCTCGTTGTGTGGGAGCCCCTGCTCGACCACTGTCTCGTATTGTGGAAGCCCCTGCTCGACCATCATCTCGTGTAGTGGGAGCCTCTGCTCAACCACTTCATCATCTACCTCGCGGAGCCGCGAGGGCTCGTCGTCCAACAACGTAGCACAAGCCATGCAGAGAGGGCCATCGCTCGCTCTGTGCACTGCCTGTGTCACTGCTGTTTTGGCCACGACTGTGACGTGGGGCCAGTCTTTTGGCGCCACCAAGAGGTGTGTGAAGACCTCACGCACGTCGAATCCACGTCGACGCTTGACTGATTGGGCCAGCCAGTCAATCTCTGGCTGATATCGCGCAAGCCAAGGGATGCCCGGGATGCAGTCAAACGCGTAGTTCATCTCGATCACCAAGAAGTCGTCCTTGCTACGGAAGCCGTCGAACGTGTACGACAAGGACACGTCACGCCGCGCAACGCGGCGAGCCTTACCATCTGCGAGTTTGACTTGGATCTCGCCCGGACCATTCCGGACGCGGACGCTCTTGGGTAGTACCGACAAACAGGACGCGCGAAAGAAGTTGTTGGTCGCTCCTGAGTCAAGGAGCGCGCGCAGTGGTCGCCAGGCACCGGTGACGTGGAGGCTGACAATGATCAGTCTCGAGTCGCCCGGCGTAGTGGTGGCATTGATGTGTGCTTGGGGCACGGGAGGGCTCGAAGGTTAGGCTGCCACCGGAGGGCCCGGTCCTTCGTTAAAGCCAGTAGGGCGCCCCGCACCTACTGGTCCTGGTCGTTTTTTTGAATGAGCGACCGAGGAGTGTTCCGCATCGACGTGAGAGACGACGGGAGCTGGCGCGCGGCACTCCGCCGCGCGGTGACTCTTCTTCCCACAGCGGAAGCAAATGAGGGAACGATTGCTTCGCCCAGTGCTGCCGCGGTAGGACCCGCGACGTCGATCGCTCGACGCGTTGATGGCGTCGATCTCCATGGGCTCGGGGGTAGACTCTCGGGCTTCCGCAGGTATGACTGCGGCGTACGATGCAGCGACCATGTAATCCTCGCGAATCGCGAGTGCAAACGCCTCCACGAGAGAGGAGGGCTCAGCTCTGGTGAGGCAGTAGCGGGTCATACCCTCGCGCATGCCGAACACAAATACGTGGACTTGCGAGGCCATGTCGATTGGGCTCCTGTTGAAGCTGGTACCGAGGATTCGCAGGGTTCGGCTGCAGCTCCAGCTGCCGAGGCTCAGGTTCCTGATGAAGAGGAGAAGGAGAGTGGTGACTCGACTTCGTTGGCACTCTTGGCCACCGCGGCCAGGCACTTGGAATCGATTTGAACCCTCGCTGCACGTTCCACGACGTTCTCCAGCATATCAGCTAACTGTTGAGGTGTCCCGCGTGACTTCGTTTTCAGTGATCGCTCTCCGGTCGGCATTCATGTTTTCTTGTTCTTAATCCACTTCCACAGCGTAATCATGTTCATGTTGTTCTTCAAATGCATATACAATTTGCTGTTGCAGTAACGTTTTTCGTCTGTTACCACAGGCTGCATCGCCCTGTGGACAGTTCACACGTGATCCAGTCACGCTAGTCTTCGTCCGCCACTTGCGCCATCTGCAGCCGATTCTCGCTCTTCTTGGCTCGCAAATAGTCGTACAGCAGACCTCCACATGACAAGTTGGATGCTGGTTCCCAAGTTGGATCTTCATAACCCACCCACTTGACTTTGAACTCGCGTACAGCACGCTCCGTGCTCGTCGTCAGTGGCGTTCTGTCGTCGAAGATGGCCTCGACTTCATATTCACCGGCAACTTGATCTGGTTCCCAGCTGTCCTCAGGCAACAGTTCCTCATCGAAGTCGAGTCTTGCTTCATTAGTCGCGTCTAGTACCAACCGAGTGTTCGGTCGACTGTTGAACTCGTTGACAGCCTTGAGTCTCGACACATACACTACTGGGTAGAAGCGATACCCACTTCGGTCAGGTAGTTCCAGCTCGTACGCAAACTCTTCCACCTTGCGCTTGATCCGAAAAGGTCCATGCCATCGGTGAGCTAATTACTTCGTCAAGCCCGGTTTGACGCGTTCCATGTACAACCACGCCCGGCTCCCAATCTCAAAAAGAGATCTCGGTGGGGCTCTTGCAGGATCTTCCATCTCTTCTGAAGCTTCTAGGGGGTCCGCCGAGTGTTCGTTTCCACTTGGTTGAGGTACAGCAGCTTTTTCCAGTCGACTCAGAGCATCATTATGCTTTTTAGCCCTTCGCTCCTTTTCTACAGCCTGATAATCATTGGCCATAGTGAGGGCGACCTCATGTTGTCGATTGATCTCACGCCGCCACGCCAGTGCGTCAGACTGCTTGCCGAGTCCTCGTTTGAGTGATGACGACATTGCCCTCAACGTCGACTGAGCATCCCAACCGTGAACGAGGTAGAACGGCGTTTCCTTCCTCGTAGTGTCTTGAGAAGTATTAATAGCAAATACTAGCTTCTCTGCGATCTCGTCCCAATCTTGCTGTAAAGGGTCTTCCGCGTACACCCGTACGGAACCCATCACTGACTTCACCGAGCGTTCCTGCTGTCCATTAGCCTGTGGCCGATAGCTCAAAGTCGCTCTTGATCTTGACTGCATCATCTCTGCGAACGCTTGGAACACCTCGCTCATGAAGCGTGGGTCGCGGTCATGCCTTATTAATGATGGGGCCCCGAACCGTCGGTACACACATTCTTCGAACACTTGGGCCACACTCAGTGCAGTCATATCTGACATAGCCTTGGCAATAACCAATCCCGTGAACGAGCACTGAAATAGGAGCAACGCCGTGTTGCCCCTGCGAGATTTCGGTAGTGGGATCACAAAATTTATCGAGACGATCTGGAAAGGTCGTTCGGCTAGTACGTTGCCAGGCGAGTATCCACGAAGTTGTGGACGGCTTTTACTCGAGCTACAATCTGGACATGACTTCACATGCTTCGCCACGTCAGCGTACAAGCCGATCCAATAATAATCGGACTTAACGCGATGGAACGTTCTCACCACACCTTGATGTCCTCCTTCCAGCGAGTCGTGACAGTTCTGCAAGACCTCTTGAATCATCGTTGTCGGTACCACAAGCCGCAACTTGGTCTCCTCTTGCCAACCGTGGTCGTACCGACGATTCAATCCAAGATAGTGAAGCACGCCGTCTTCTGATAACACGAACCGGTCAGCGTACTTCCAGGCATCTCGAGCTTCTTTATAACTCAGCTCTTGTGCTTGGCCCTGAAGCACCTTCTTGATGTTAAACCACTTCTGCTCCTCGTCTTGTGCCACAAGTATCCGTCTGCGTCGTTCCCGCTGTATCGCTACCGGGTCAACATCTTCCGCATCGGGAAATGCCGCTGGTACAGTCTTGTGAGGGTGGTCTGGCAAATCTTCGCCGAATGAATCTTCGGTGGACGTCTCTCGTCGTTCTTCATGCTGTTCTTGAGCTTTTGAGACCTCCTCCGAGTGTTCATCTGCAAACCTGACGCGTTTCTTGGCTTTCGTCTGTCGCCGAGTCATCACTACCATATTACCATAATCGCACTTTGGTGAGCTGTAATCAACCACGAAATTTTCGAAAGTTTTCCACTTTGAAGATTCGCTGCCTGACAGTACATGTACTTGACGCTCTGCTCCACGTGACGAAACATCTACCGAGTCTTCATCCGGTTCGTAGATCATTTCCTGGATGCGATTCAGCGATGCCAATTCCGACTTGCGAGTTTCAGCCAAGATTACCCGACTGACCTTCGATTCCAGCGCTTCAGTGGCTAACGAATCCGCGGCAGCGTTGTATTCTCGTACAACGTGAAGATATTTAACTGATCGAAGCTTGGCCGTGTGTTCCTTGTGAGTATTCAGCAGCGCTAGCAAAGTTTCCTTCCTGCATGCGATCACCCCTAGTGATTGTTGAATCGCGAGCCTTGAGTCACCAACGATGACTAAATCCTCGGCGCCGTGCGCAATAGCAGCCTTGACACCGTTAATCATCCCTGTGTATTCTGCCTCATTCACCGTGGTGGCCGAGAGGTAAGCGTTTGCAGCAATCACTACCTTCCACTCAGGAAGGCTCCACAGCACCCATGAACAACTCCCGTAGCCACCGTACTTCTCTGTCTTCGCTAATCCGTCAAAAGACATGACGAATCCGCTGTAATTACAGGAAAGCTTGGCGTACAGCAACGCGGGGTTCATTCGAATAGTCGGGGAACCCTTGTGTGGAGGTGCCACCGGCGCGAGCGAGTCTTCCAGGTCGACGAAGCTCGTGATGCTTGACTGCAGTAGCTGCGCGAAGGCGACATCCTTCTCCTTCACGCGCTGCACCTTCAGGTGCCACTGCGAACTGGACCGCGCGTCCGAAGAGAGACTTCGACTTATGCACCCACTCTAACGTCGAGAATCGTGTATAGACATGTAGCGTCTTTCCTGCCAGCTGGACGTAACAGATCTTCAACAGCAGAAGTAACGCCAAAACTTCCTTCTCAGCAGGATGGTAGTTCATCTCAGCCTCCTTGAGCACCCGGCCGAGGAACCGTACGGGGTGTAACTTGCCTTCATGCTCTTGCATTAGCGTAGTGCTCAACGCCCATTCATTCGCAAAGAGCATGACGTGAACTGCTTTCGACCGATCGAAGTGCCTGAGGATGGGTGAATGTGAAACACTCGTCTTCAATTTTTCGAAGGAACGACGTGCCACAGAAAGGCCACCTTCAACGGCAAAGTCTTCATCCTTGAGCTGGTACAGCGCCGCACCGTAGACCGCGAAGTCTTGAATGAAGCGGCTGTAGTAATTAACCGCTCCAAGAAACGACTGCATACCCTTCTTACTCGTTGGAAACGAAAGCTCGGTAATGGCCGCAAGCTTCTTGGGGTCAGCTCTGATACCTTCTGGCGAAATTTTATGCGACAGAAAGTCCACCTTGGGTGGGCAGAAGATGCTCTTGGTCAAGCTAATGCTGATCCGACACTGTGCAAATCTTGCCAGCAATCGGTCCAGCGTCGCCAGGCAGCTGTCGAAATCCTCGCCACCGAAGCAAATGTCATCCACAAACGACCGTCGACCAAATACAGGTACCAGCGATGATTCGTCCGGTTCCCCGTTCGTAAACATGTCAGCGACGGGACTGTTGACGAGTTGTAATACAGGGTCGGCCTCCACCGGCGCTTCGCGGTCTGCCGCGAACTTTGTTTGAAACGAACCCTCGGTGCTTGGCCCACGACGTTCCATGGCTTGTTCTTCAGCTAACCGCATCCTCTCCGAGTATTCAAACCAACCTTCTTTAGGCTGAACGAACCCCCCGAGCGCGTTGTCAATCATACGCTGGTAGATCGTCGGCGCGTTCTTTAACCCGAAGGACATGCGTAACCACTCGAAATGTCCGAGTGCGCAGACAAACGTCGACAGTTTACGTGCTCGCAAGGTCATCATGACCGCCCAGAATCCGCCTGCAGCATCCAGCGAGCAGAACCATAGGTAGCACTCGAGATCTGTTAACAGGTCGTCGACTAGCGGCATTGCATACTCCATAATCGCGGTGATAGCGTTCACCATCTTGTAATCAATGCAGAGCCGGATGTCCAGCCCGTTCTTTTTCATCACAATCACGATCGGCGATGCCCATGGACTGTCTGAAAAGACGATCAGTCCTGCACGCAATAAAGCGCGCAGCAACTCGTACAGCTTGCCGAGAAATCGTAGCAGCACACGCCGGGCACGCTGTTTAATTGGGACGTGCCCCTGTGTGTCGATATCGCATACTGCACCGTAGGCTGGCGGCGGCAGTGCGTTGCCACTAGCAATCAGGATCTGCTCGTGGTTCTTCAGCGTCGCGACCAGACGTTCTCGGCGATCAGTCGACAACTCAGGATCAGCAACATTAGGCGCAGTGTAGTCAATTGTCGTGTTGATCTCTTCGGTCAGGTCCGGCAGGAATGCCAGCTCCTTCGCGTAGTCTTCCAAGCCAATGTTGTTAGCTGGGTGTTCGTAGAAATCATTTCTCGTATCCTCCGTTGCTTCATTTCCTTCGGTTGTTAAAACTCGAGCAACCGAGATGTACGTTCCGTCCAAAGTCGCTACAGATTCTTCCATTGACTCAACATCGGTAGTCGCTTTGGTTTCAACAGTCGGTACTGGGTCCATCTCCTTCCCATCCTGGTTTCCCATCTCTGGGCCATCTGCCGAGTCGTTGTTCGCAATATTGAATGCGCGGGCCACCGACATATTGGGTTGTTGACTACTATTCAGCGCCTCGGGTGACCGTTGTCTTGACAGTTTGGCATTCGCACCAATCTCGCAATGAACACTCGGTGCCGTACTCAACACCTTCCGCGCGATGCCTGCATCCTCTGGATCAACCACCGATGTCTCGTTCGCAGATTTGGTGGCACACAAGGCCGGGACAACCTCGTCAAAACAGGTGACTCCACTTGATCCAGTGCTGTTACTTGTCGCTTCCGTTGTCACTCCAGACTTGAAACGAACACTCGTTGGCGTATGTACAACGTTTACCGGGCTCAGTAGTTCGTGTGTACGCGCTACCGAGGCTTCGTTTGCAATATTGCCTCCGCCGTGAGTTGTCGTGTAAGTGTCCAAAGGTTCTTCGGAAGGCTGACCATCAGCCGAGTCCCCGGCTGTCACACCAGACGCCAGACAGGCTTCCACTCGTTCACGTTCTTCCAGGATCAGTGCCCAGCGTTCTGCACACGTCAGACGATCACTAGAATCCACTAGCGAGTCTTCTAGAGGTCGTGGTAGCACTCCACTGGGTTCTGGGTAGTCTGGTCGATCAACTGCCGAATGCTGAGTTGCAAGCCATTGTTCGTAGATTTCGCATTCACGCTGAAAGAGCTCGCGGTCTCTACAACCTTCGCAGGCCAATACTTGCCAGTCTTGGTACTTCTTGGACTCCAGACGCACATAGCCGTCACCTCGTGGCAAATCCCCATCTGGAATCCACATTGCGATCGAGTCGTGTGCTGGTAGGTACACAGTTCGATCAGACACGTTGGTCAGTCGAATGCTCTGAGGCCGTCCACGTCGAAACCTCGTCACTGACGGGATTAGCTTGTTCGTTCGACGAACCCACAGTACGTGTTCCTCCAGACCGACGTGGCGCTTTGCTAGTCGGTGTTCTCGCCACTCGTGCGCTTGAATGTCCAAACGCTCGGGTGGCCCGGCGTTAACATGGGAGCCGTATTCTTCGCTGTCGATCATGTTCTTGGTCTTTATCAGCGGGATTTGGACTTCGTGCGGTAATTGCGCCGCGCCGTGAAACAGGTCCAACCGGATCCCAACTGGGATCATAAAGTCGGTCCCGAGTACCACGTCGACACCTGCACTATGCGCCATTACCCACATCTCAAACTCGTACACCATCTCCCATCCAAGCGTGATCTTGACGCACGCTCGCCGCGTCGTAGACACCTTGCCTTCGTTAATACCTTGAATGTCAATGCGGCGTCCGTGATCGGGTACATCTCGGAGTCGCAACTTCTTAGCAAAGGCGTCAGTGATCACACTAACGTTCGCTCCCGTGTCGAGGAGAATCCTCGTTCGCTGGTCGTTCACAGCGCCTTGCACCAGAGCTCTCATTCTGATCCGTCGGTCGAATTTCTTGGCCGACCACCACCCCTGTCTCTCGCCAGGGTTCAACTTCATCATCTTGGAGTGACCCTTGGGCTCGTCTCGCGCTGCACTCGAAACCAAGCCGAACGAACCCTCGCTGGTGCCCTCATCAGCATCAGCACACTCCACTCTCTCTCCAACACCTCCACCGAGGATTCTACTCCTCTCCTTTTCATTTTCCGTCGCGTTCACACTTGTTACGTAATTATCAGGCCATTCACTCTGCCCCATGAAAGCAAAGATGCACTCTGCTTCCATTGAAGGCTCGGTTAGCTGTGGTAGCCCGATAGGGACCAACCCAGTTGTAGTTGGCGGGCTGCCTAGTTTAAATGACGTTCTTGAACGACGGCCTTGAGCTCTGGCGGGAGTTCCTCCTTCGTTCCTTTAGTGCGCACGAATTTGGCAAGATCTTGGAAGTTGCGGAAAAGTTCGCATTGTCCAGCATCGTGGAGTTGTTTGCAGAACTTGCATCGCTTGTTACAGTAGTGGGCGGAGTGACTCATGCCACCGCACACCGCGCATGGTCCGTACTGTGGGCGTCGGTTGTCGCGGTTGAAGTCACGTCGACCGCGTTGGTCCTGATTGAACCTACGGTCACCACCTCGGCGATCTTGATTGAAGCTATTCTCGCTATCAGGCGTGTTTCCACGCGGTTGAAGGTTGTCTGAACGTGCGTAGGTGCCTTCAGCAGCTGCACGGCGCTCATTTTCGTTAGCAGCGGCGAGGTATCGGTCGTTTTCATCCAATGAGAAATCACCATCCGTATTATCGGCTGAAAGTCGTTGTACTCATCTTGGACATCGTCGTAAGCGTTCGGATCTTCGTTTGAATACTCGTTGCCCCCTTGAGCAGCTTCACGACCTTCTAATTCAGCTAGTAGGTCGTCCACCGTGGCTTCAATGAGTGTCACTCTTGGTTTGTTGCGGTTGTCATCGCGGCGACGGTCATCACGCCGATTGTTGCGGGCGTACTCATCGTCACGTCGCGCGTCACGACTCTTGGAGTATCGGTACTCACTGTCACGCTTGGCCATCCTCTCCTTGCCCTTGAGAACATCTTCGGTGATTTCTTCGAGCTCGTGAATGTCGGCGACTCGAGCGTGGTAGAGACTTTCCGCCAGCTTGTCATCATCGCATGTTACCAGGAACTATTGTACGTGTTCTTTCGCGTCGCGACCACTCTTCTCGAAGTGTAAACGGGCGGTCCAAGCGTAGCCATTCAGCCTGTTTATGTAGTCGCACAGATGTTCATTACGTTCCCGCTTGGCGGAGTAGTAACGCGACAGTGCCGTCTGCGTGAACTGCGAGCAGTAGTAGCGGATGAACGCATCGCTCAGCAGCTTCCACTTGCGCTTCGTATTCTTCGGAAGTTGACGGAACCAATGAATGGCTCCGTCCCGGAGACTTAGCTCAAATGGAATGCACCATTTGTCGGCATCTGTGTGGGCTCCAGTCATTTCATAGACGAACCCACGGAGCCACTGCATACAGTTCTCGCTCTTGTTGCGAGAGCCTGAGAACGGCGTGATGCGATCCAGCGGTCGGTGCGAAGCCATTTCAATCCTCGGTGTTAGGTCCACGTCGTTCAGCGTCGCTAGCGCATTCATCTGACGCATCAACTCGAGCTGAGGATCTTCCTCGTCGAATGTACGCACCAAAATGTCATCGTCACTGGACGAACCATCGCTGTCGACTTGACGACGTCCGGCACCACCTTTGGGAGCTCGCGCACCGCCTCGGCGACCGAACGAACCCTCGTTACTTGCGTAAATACGTTGCATACGGCTCTCCGAACGTGGCGTAACCATGTGCGAGTCTTGAAAGTACGGTGAAGCTTCGGTAGTGCCAAAGGCACCACGCTCAGCTCCACGCTTGGTCGGAGGAGTACGAACGAGTCGTTGGGGCGTCGGCGGCAGTGGAATCGTGGACGGATCTTCATCTTGAATCATCGGTCGACTCACCGGCTGCTTTCCGGCGTTAATGCCAACAGCGCCAAACGCCTTCCGAAGCTTCTTCTTCCATTTCTGGAGAGCAGCTCCGGCTTCATGTGGACTCCAATCTTGGAGCGACATCGTCGATGGGTACGTCTCGTTCTCGAAGCCCAGCGACAACAGTAGCGAAAATGAATCCTCGGCAACTTGGCTAGTCGAAACCGAGTTGACTGGGTATTGAAGTTCCTGCGCAAGCGCAGGCCAGTCGGCTTTTTTCTTGGGGATGGGCTTGAACAGCTGCATCCACTCATCATTCTGCATCAGCGCTTGTACGCGGTCGAAAACGCGCTTGGCGGCTGGTGTATCACCGTTGATAGGTGGGCGAGGTGCTTTCAGCAGTGCTGAATTCTTTGCACTCGCCACCGAAGGTTTAGAACCCTCGGTCCCATCGTCATAATCATCATAGGCCGGCTCCGGTCCCGCAACATCATCGAGCTCGTCGGCGAGGTTCCTCGAAAGGGACCTGGTCGCCCCGCTCAGCCCCGATGATAGCGTGGCCGTCTCCGGCGTCGCTGCGCCTGGCTCTGGAGCCTGCGTCTTGTCTTCGTAATCTTCATAATCGTGGGCGTCAGGACCGATGTCCGCTTCGTCGTCGAAGCTCACGGAAAGCTCGGTGGCGGCTGCAAAGCGCGCAGCCGGACTTGAACTCTCGTTGCAAGCCCCGCCAGACTTGGCAGGCGTAACTGGTACCGTCGGTTGTCCTTTCGCCATGTTTCTTGTCTTTTTCTTGTTCTTCTTCTCTTGGTAGCTCGTAAACTGGAAGGCCATACAAACAGTTCACAATGGTCACAATCTGTTCCCGGGTCGCGGCACCAGTTGTGGTGTTGGAAATCCCACGTGAACGCTAGCTACAAATGTAGTTAGGATGTTCCCACAACAATACGTCTACTAGGATAGTAAACGATCGTTCGGGCGGACCTGAAGACCCCAGTTCTGCCCTTGCACCGGGACAAACTGGACCTTGTAAACTACTTATATAGGCCAACCAGTAAAAATAAGAACACGCTACTAGCACGAGCAAAGCTAGCAGGTGTTTTGAATCCTCGTGGTCCCAACAGCGGAAGGGTACCAGGCACGGGTAGGCCTTTTACGAGATCACCGAGTGTTCAGCACTCGGTAGGAAGAATAAAAGGGAGGCAATTCAAGCACTCCCAGTCGTGCAAATAGGCAACAACAAGCCGTCACGTAAAACCTCCCGATAATAATCGGCCAATACACAAAGTCTCTTGGCCTTGCCGGATGAACCCTCGCTACAGAGCTTCGAGTTCACCGACAGGCATAACACACTCAAACAAGCTTGACCTGACGCTTACCTTGAAGCCGGACGTCGCTCTGTGTGCTTGAGTGGAAATTCTGTTCTGTATTTAAGCTTACCCTTTCGGGTCTATTCCTAATAAGAAGTCCTAATCAAGTATACAAATATCAAGTGAACAATGATCCGTTATGGATCTTCTTGCATGCCAAGCGTCGTCTGCACCGTCGCATGAGCATCTTTAACGGTCCGCGCCCTGTCCCAGACGATGAACGTGTCTTCCAAAGGTCGCTGAGTCTTCCGCGAACTCATCCCAACCGCCACTGAGGGTTCGTACCGTAGATGGTCCGCTGAATGCGAATCCGGCCAGTCCATTATTAATAATAAGGACAGCCTGGATTCAGTGACATATGGCCGTATCCGATACTTGTTGAAAGCTCGGGAGTGACGCCGTCGAGTCCCTTGCACCTTGGCGTCTCCGTCCATCACCTGACCGAGGGCTCGTCGCTTGAACAACTTGGGCGGTGTCACGTCTTTGTCGACGGGTGATAATCCGCAACTACGGAGAAATCACTACACCACATAATCCTGAAGGCGAGTGCGCCGGCAGGCCTGTTGGCGTGCTGAGACACCGGTTCACGTATCGGTGATGACCACGACACGGACTCGTTGTCCGCAGGACTGACCGCAAGTTCAGCATCCATGTCGACCGAAGGAGGTTCTCCCCCACCAAGGGTGGAGCCGCCAGCATCCGTGGGGTGACCCACGGCGAGAAGTGCCGGAACACGTGGGTGGCGAGCGTTGTTCACGAAGAACGGCGTCATACCCGTCGAGGAGTGCTCGGCGTTGTTGAGTGCGAACTCGGCTAGCGGTAGGAACGAGCTCCAGCTCGTGTACGAAGTTGCATAGCTGCGGAGAACGTCTTCAAGGACGCGGTTGACGCGTTCTGTTTGTCCATCCGTCTCCGGATGTGCCGCAGTCGATATCAGCAATTTGGTTCCCAAGATCTCGAAGAGGCGTGGCCAGAACGCGGATGTAAACCGCGGGTCGCGGTCGGACACGATGGACTCCGGCAGACCGGTGGTGACGAAAAATCACGTCGACGAAGTGGGCCGCGGACTCTTCCGCGGTGATTGAGGCTGCCACCGGAACGAGATGGACCATCTTGCTGAAACGATCGACGAACACAAGTACACCGGTGCGCCCGGCTGTATCGGGCGGAAGACCGAAGATGAAGTCCATCGAAATGGAGCGCCAGGCTTCCGTGGCGACCGGAAGAGGGCGCAATGGGCGCAATGGGGCCTGAGACGTCGAAGACGGTTTGACTCGCTGGCAAGTTTCACATGAGCGGACCCACTTGCGTACCCACTTGTACATGTGCGGCCAATAGAAGTCTCTCGACAGAGCCGCGTACGTCTTCTCGCGACCGAGATGTCCTCCAGTCGGGGCGTCATGATACTCGTGGATTATGCGCGCACGTAGATCAGCGTCGTTTGGGACGACGACTCGAGGTCCATCGAACCTGTCGATGCTGTACTTGAGCAGATTGCCGTCCAGTCGATATCGATCGATCTGATTCCGCTAGGTCTTTGACAGGGCACTTAGCGTGTCACTACTAGGAGCACGCAGGTGTTTCATGATGGCACCGTGTATAGGGTCATCATCGTACGCTGTAGCAATCTCGTCACCCAGCGGGACCGTGGGCGTGGTCAACGTCAACAGCAGTCAGAGCGGGACGTGGAGTACCCGGTGGCGAGTCAAACAACGAACGCCAGGTCGGAATAAGTTCGGTTGAATCGAAAGACGGGTCAACGATCACGCTTCGGTACACATCCACGAAACGCGTACCACGAGGATTGAAAAGCTCCGGATTACGCTGGCACGGGAAGTACGTGGTGTTGTACGGGTGCTGATGCGGTGCATTCATCCATCCAGTACGCCAGGGCTGACGAGCGTCGAGAGCCGGAACTTCGGAAAGCCAGTCAGATGTCCGAGGTGTGAACGACAAGTTTTCAACGGGGGTACCACGGCTTCGACGGCTCCAAAAGCAGTTCGGGACGAATGAACGGCACGCCGGAAGCACAAGAAGAAACCGAGTCACGACTCCACGCCATGTACTGCTCACGGTACTTGTTACGAAGACGATCGGCACGACGGTCGCGCTCACTGAAGAGCTTCTTCAACAGAGCTCTCAGTTCCTTCAAGCGCTCCTTGTCGTGGCCAACCTTTTTGGCTTCTTCAACGAGACCTCGCTCAATACCAGCTAACGGAAGCCAGTGGAGACGCTCCCACAATGCGAACCCGAGGTCACCTTGCTTACCGCCGTCACCCCGAAGGTTCGCCCAGATCATCTTGAGACGGGTCTCAATCGGAGCACGCTTGGAGATAGGGACGCTTGGGTTGAAGTCGACAGTGTCGAAGAGACAAGCTTGAAGAGGATAGAGCTGCCGAAGCTGCTGGTACGGGTGATCAGGATGCGAGTAATCAAAGAACGCTTGGAGACCCTCCAACGTGGTACGCACGGTCACCTCACCAGCTGGTTCGGGAAGGGTTAAGCTCAAGAGTCGCTCGAAACACTTCTTGGCGCCTGCGTCAGTAAACTCCATGTCCACGTACGGAAGAACCCACGGTGGCAAGGTGGACGAAGCCGGCACCGTAGGGCGACCACCAGACAACACTCGGTGAGGCAACGGCTCAACCGACGGTGCACCACCACGACGCGGCACCGAAGTGTAGGTGGCCGCAATCATGCGTCCAGGTCCAGCATCGAGGGTCCAAATAGGCGGACGAGGAGACACTGGAACAGGAGGAGAAGATGCTGGTGCTGGGGGACTTGCTGGTGGCGAAGGAGGCGGACCGGCAACGATGATTGGGGAAGTCATCATCGGCGAAGGATTTGGCCGAGGTGGAGTCGGAGGACGAGCTGGGTCAAGATTGCTCCAGTTCCTCTCGGAATCTTCAATATCTTCGTCATCGAGTATGCTTGAATGATAGGTGGGGGGGCGGAACATCACCGCCACCACTGGGAGCATCAGGAGAATCATCCACGTCATCTCCATGATCGTCATCAGCATGTCCATCGTCATCAATCTCCATCGAAACGTCGGGCGAAGACACGCTTGGTACAACAGCCGTGGGAACAGTCGGAGCCGACTTCGAAGACACGGAAGCTAGTGGAGCAGCTTCAACAGGGGCAGACCCTGCTGTAGAAACCACTCCCGAGACTTCAACTGCCTTGGACGTCGCGGCAGACGCCGAAGCAGACTTGCCTTGTGGGACAGTTTGGTCCGACTCTTCACCTTCGTCACTTGAGCCAAACATGAGCCGCATTTGCTCGGCCTCGCGCAGAGCTTCTTCAGCAGCACGTATGTCGGCTGGGGAAGGTGAAGGCGTGGAAGCTGGTGGCTTGGCCACATCGTGTGGACCCTGAGGCGGGGGCGAAGGCGCGTCAGGAGAACCGGGAACATCGTCGTGATCCCCAGGGTTCACATCCTTACCCGAAGGCTCTGTAGCAGTTTCTTGAACCGAAGGGACGCTACTTGGATCAGCAGTCCCCATGTCCACGTCACTCCGGTCGCCACTGAGGTCGACCACGGCGGGAGTAGAAGAAGACGTCGACGTAGGAGGTGGCGTCCATGAGCTTGGAGAAGACGGTACAGACTGGGACCGAGTCTTCATATGACGTCGGGGGCGACTTAGCAGGAGAATGAGGACGAGGTTTCTTGCGCTTCTTCTGGGCCGCCTTCTTCCACGCCTTCGGACCGAACAGCGATCGACGAGCCGACTTGGGCGTTGAAGTATCGGCAGGTGGCGCATCACCGAGACCGGCAGCTGCCATCGAAGTACTGGCCTTGTCCGTCGGGATGGGGGCCTTGTCTTTGTCAGAGTCGTCCGGTTCGTCGTCTGAATTCTCGTCACCTGGTCGAAGGCGCTTGTGGGACTTCCCATGAGCCACTTGGTGAGCGGCCTTGGCCAAAGCTGCACGGAGAGCTTGAGGATCGTCCGAAGACGCGGTGGCAGACTGGATGCACCGCAAAGCGACTAACGTCTCCTGATCCAAGTCCAGCGCGTCCAGGCCCAGCTCACCCGCAGTCAGACCTATCACGAAGGATTGTGAACGGACGTTAGTTGCGAACACACGGTGGAAAGAGCGACATTAGGAACGTACCATCAACTGCCAGACGAAGTACCTCGGGATCCATCCCGGCCAGACTCACGTGTGCACGGAGGGTGCGATTCACTTGGAGGAGGCGAGTGTTACTGTCTTGCTGGTTCTCGAGGACCTTGAGCGTGTCGTTATCAACATACTTGCCCTGGGCAAGCTTTACCAGAAGGAGGTGGAGCTTCCGGGTCTGCTCGGTATTCGCTCCAATAGAAGACTTGTACACCTCGCGTTCGCGAGCCAGCTTCTTTTGCAAAGTGCTGATGAAAAACGTCCCGAGCTTGGACCTCGCAGTGCAGACGATTCAAGTCCTCTGCGTGTCGCTCCATAGTAGCTTGAACAGTGGCGAGCATGGCGTCGTTCTTAGCGTTCGACTCGCGGAGAATCTTGACGTTGTGGTGAAGGGTTTCATCTCAGCGTTGGCAGCCTTGAGGAACGCCTCCGCGTTCTCACGAGCCATGATTTCGGGTGCCACCGAACGTACGGCGGCAGCAGCCTCGGACTAAGCAAACCGCAACTGACGCTCCAAGTCGGCAACTCGTTCGGGTAACGCCGACAGCGCATCAGGAACAGGTTGTACCGCAGCGAGGACATCATCGAAACCAACAGCAGTCTCGAGGCGACGTTGAGTGTGTACATCGCCGTGGAGAGGAGGCGCAACGCTGAGCTGCACTTGGTGACGAGCCATTGCAGTCAAGTACGGAATTATCGAGGTCATCATGTGATCGACCGATGCCTCCGTACTTTCAGCCAGCATGGCGCGCAGCGAATATTCGGTGAGTGGTGGTGTACCACCAGCAGGCGCAGGAGGAGCAGCAGGAGCCATCTCCGCGGATTCAGCGACGACGGGGAGTGCTGCAGGAGCTACCACAGGGAGTGAAGAGTCCGGGGCAGCAGGCGCCGGAGGGCCGGCTGATGACGCTGCTGTCGGAGGAAGTGCAGCAGACTGAGGGGCGTTCGAACCCTCGGTCTTGCCCTCCTGAGAAACAAGTCGAGTAATGCAAGGTGATGAGCAAGGTACCGATGATTCAAAAGAAGGATGGGCTGACGTACCTCCAGCTGTTCACGTTCGCGACGTCTACGAGGATTGATACGCCTAAAAAGCGTCGGACATGGCTCGATTCAGACGCTTGGACATACGGTGGCGAGATGGTGAATTGAAGAATGAAGAAATGTCACAACGGGCACTAGTACCGTGGCTTCCATTGCGACAGGGGCAGTTGTGGTGTAGTGATTTCTCCGTAGTTGCGGATTATCACCCGTCGACAAAGACGTGACACCGCCCAAGATGTTCAAGCGACGAACCCTCGGTCAGGTGATGTACGGAGACGCCAAGGTGCAAGGGACTCGACGGCGTCACTCCCGAGCTTTCGACGAGTATTGGATACAGCCATATGTCACTGAATCCAGGCTGTCCTTATTATTAATAATGGACTGGCCGGATTCGCATTCAGCGGACCATCTACGGTACGAACCCTCAGTGGCGGTTGGGATGAGTTCGCGGAAGACTCAGCGACCTTTGGAAGACACGTTCATCGTCTGGGACAGGGAGCGGACCGTTAAAGATGCTCATGCGACGGTGCAGACGACGCTTGGCATGCAAGAAGATCCATAACGGATCATTGTTCACTTGATATTTGTATACTTGATTAGGACTTCTTATTAGGAATAGACCCGAAAGGGTAAGCTTAAATACAGAACAGAATTTCCACTCAAGCACACAGAGCGACGTCCGGCTTCAAGGTAAGCGTCAGGTCAAGCTTGTTTGAGTGTGTTATGCCTGTCGGTGAACTCGAAGCTCTGTAGCGAGGGTTCATCCGGCAAGGCCAAGAGACTTTGTGTATTGGCCGATTATTATCGGGAGGTTTTACGTGACGGCTTGTTTGTTGCCTATTGCACGACTGGGAGTGCTTGAATTGCCTCCCTTTTATTCTTCCTACCGAGTGCTGAACACTCGGTGATCTCGTAAAAGGCCTACCCGTGCCTGGTACCCTTCCGCTGTTGGGACCACGAGGATTCAAAACACCTGCTAGCTTTGCTCGTGCTAGTAGCGTGTTCTTATTTTTACTGGTTGGCCTATATAAGTAGTTTACAAGGTCCAGTTTGTCCCGGTGCAAGGGCAGAACTGGGGTCTTCAGGTCCGCCCGAACGATCGTTTACTATCCTAGTAGACGTATTGTTGTGGGAACATCCTAACTACATTTGCAGCTAGAGTTACGTGGGATTTCCAATACCACAATTATCTTCGGGTGTAGCCAGTGTGAACGCCTTGACTCGTTCTCCGTCCAAGCAGTTCATCGAGCCTCCTCGGCGTACTGCATCTCCGATAGCGAGATGGACGTCGCAGAACTTGATCGATCCAGGCAGCAAGATTCGCGAGCAGGCAGTTACCACGGCCAATTATATACCGAAACCCTCGGTGCTCCCTGCCGATCGCTCGGCAGTTGCGGAATTCGTCATGCAAAGGCAATCCATCTCAAGGTTCGTCCGCGACGCACTGCAGAATGCAGTGGACAAGCAAAAGGAACAAGCTGATAAGCACGGTCATAAGAACGTGAATGTATTCAAGATAGGAGATCGCGTTCTCCTATTGTGGTGAAGTGCTTTCTCAGAAATAAGAGAATGGGCCTGACGCGGGGTCACTATCCCGAATCAGTGACAATTTCAAGTGATTACAGAGGATTTGGGTTGTTTGGCACGGGTGCAAGTTGCCTGTGGTGGATTAGCCATGACGAGCAGCACCCCGTATGGAATGACGATGGATCTGGTATGAGCGATGTACGAGAAGGCAAGATCCACCAAGACTTATCTCGGATCCACCCTTACCTGGATCTACTTAGATGGATATGGGATATACTATATAAGAGTGGATCGAGTGTGGATCCTATGAAGGAATGATGGTAGGTGCCACCTGAAGGTGGATCTAGTAGCCACGGTTAACAAGAAGTCAGGATCCACCGCGAGGTGCCCCGGATCCCATACTTCCGAGTTCGGATCCAAGGAGGGAAGATCCCGCATAGAAGGACCTGGATCCAGGGTACCGGGATGATGGATGCAGTGGATCTCGAACTTTCGTGGGACAATGGAGATCACAGACGGTTGCAAGATGATGTTGGATGATTGGAGAACTCGGATCCACGGCGAGTGTACAATTACAGTGAAGTGGATCCAAGCGACCTGGATCCGGATGAGTGTACCCATAATAGGGTGACCATAATGATTACGCCATGGATCCGGTGGATCTGAAGATAATACAGCTGGGATGATGGGTCAAGGAGAGAAAGGACATGCAGCCGAGCCTGGTAAGGGATTTAACAGGTAAAAGACATAGAAGGTAGAAATCCAGGCAGGTATAGGCTTAAGTATCAATACAGACTTCTATTTGCACGATAACACGCAAGTGCCTTCCCGCCCTGAAGAACCGGAACTACATTGGCCGTACGAGCTCGGAGAAGGTTGGGAATTGCGAACCTAGTGTTGGTAGCGATAACTGGATAATACATCGGCCAGATCCTACAACCTAGTGAGCTCTTCCTATACACATGCAGATCCAACAGGTTAACCGAATTACTACTTGGTCGGTTACACCCCCAGAAGATCTCGACTCTCAAGATCCCGTCACAGGAGGCGGCAAGTACGACGCAAAGGAACTACAAAGGCAAGGGACACACCCGCAAGGCAACCCTACGGCCAGATCCACGATCTAGGCCCCGGAACCATAAGCTCGAATATTCGCTTAGGATACGGAACCATCCACGGACGCAGAGTGAAGATTTTCCACTGCTGCTCCACCTCATCCGCACGTCTCGCCAAGACACTCAAGCTTCACCACTTGAACTCTTCGGAAGTTACCGAGAGAGCAGATCCCGCCCTACCGACGGGTACACAAGGTGAGGAAAGTTCAGCAGAACACGGATCATCGGGGGACCCCCTCCGTTAGTCGGTGTCTGGGCGCAGTTGGTAAGTTGGATCTGGCAATCTCGCAGATTTTGCTGATCCCGCTACACCACAATGGTGCGCGTGCCCGGATCTTTTGGTGACTCGGGATTTCACCGTGAGTCCCAAGAAGATGCTCAAGTGAAGATTGAGCCAGGGGAAGAGGCGTCGTCGGAGGTCGGATCGACGAAGACGCTGCTGAATGAAACAAGATCCGCGGATCGATGGAGTTTTGGGAGGAACTCTGTCGACGGAAGAGAGGTGGATCCGGATCCGGATCTAGAATAAAAACCTCTCTATCCTCCCCAGGTCCCCTCGGGGACCCCTGCGGATCTTGACGCAAGTCAAGATCCGCTAACAAAACAA